>JAODJW010000113.1:1111020-1155994 GCA_026777045.1 Hyperopisus bebe
CCCCCCCCCCCCCCCCCCCGCACTCTCCCCCAACACGCGTTTCACCCCCAACACCATAATACAGTCATACCCTCTTTCATAATGACTGGATACTGTTGCGATTTACACCTGTGACCAAGGTATCAAGTGTCATTCAGATACTCTACACCAGTGTTTCTCAAACCAGTTTTTGCTCTCTCCCAGTTCCCCCAAGGACTGGTTTGACAAACACTGCTCTACACTTTTTTCCACTTCCCCCTTTCCTTCTCGGCTCCAGCTCTCCTTTCCCTCTCTCTTTTTCTGATTCTTCCCTCCATCTGTCTCAATAGACGCTTTCCATCTGCCATAGCAGTTAGCTTGTTCATAGCTGGTTTGATCACCCCTTCGTCTCATTGTGGGAGGTACGGACATCCCATTGTATCCCAAAGGTTCCTGGTTGAAGTCACAGCATAGGTTTGCAAAAGCACTGAAATCTGCATTATCAAGTAACCAGTGGCATTAATGCATAAAATGAGCAGCTGCTTTGAAGCAGCGTGATAACAGACAAATACTCCTTGTCCTTGTATAAATATTAAACAGCAGTGACATGATTTTGTGTTCCTCTTTTTATGAATTTCACAGCATCTAAAAAAGAGAAGTACTGGGTCCAGGCAACACACTGCTTTGTATTCAGTAAACACAGAAGCTATTCTAAATTAGGCCCGTTCTATCATGAAAGCCTTTAATTCCTCATCACACTTAACCCTGGGGACGAACAGGTGTGAAATCACAGCAATGTTCCAGTGGTCCTGACGTCAAACACAAGCCTCTGATAAAATCACATTAATGCTAATATCTCCACCTAGTGGTGGAATAGGAGCATACAACTTTAGGCTGTCATTTCCTGTGTAAGACTAAACCAGTTAAAAATACTATCTGCCCCCGTGTAGTCATGCTGCTGTACTGTATCACTGATGTGCACATTTCTTATCTTTCAGCAGATAATTATCTGTTGCTATGGCAATAATGAGGGTATGTTTTCCTTAGGGTAACATATAGCCCTTAAAGATACCAGTTTGTGCCTGTATGATGTCTGCAAATGCCTGGGGGAGACGTGGTGGTGCAGTAGTCAGCACTGTCACCCCACACCTGTGGGACTTGGGTTCGAGTATCTGCCTGAGTTCTGTGTGTGGAGTTTGCATGTTCTCCTTTTGCCATTGTGGGGTTTCCTCCGGGTACTCTGGTCCCTCCCCCCACAGTCCAAAGACATGCAGAGGCTAACTGGAGTTCCCAAACTGTGATTGGTGTGTGAGTGCACCCTGCCATTGGCTGGTGGCCCATTTTGGGTTGTTCCCTGCCTGACGCCCATAAGCCCTGAACCCCCCACAACCCTGACTAGGATAAGCGGTTTCAGAAAATGGATGGGAATTCTCAGCAGGAATATCCTGTATCCTGCCTTGCAGCTGTCTTCCTGCCACAGTGTGGTGTTGTATAACATAACAGCGTCGTCTGTTCATTTTCTGTAATCCCTTATTTAATTGCAGACATCTCAGTATCATTTAACATATTAAAATATACACTTCTTATTTTAAAAATAAACTTCAATGATGTGGAATATTGTTAAGGGAACAGAGGAGGCTTTGTTACAGTAACGCACAAAGGGACACACTGGACAGAGACGCTCCTCACAGATACTAGACCACTGCACACACTAAACTGGTTACTAAAAGACACTTTCATGTAGCCTTAAGTACTCACTGCATGCCTAGTGACTAATACATTGTGCTATTTTTTTTGTACACGGCCATTAAATCTAAGTGGGTTTCGGTATCCTTGCTAAGGAGCACTGGAATGGTTAAAACGTAAGCCATGAAAATGCAGCTCTCCTTTCTGTCCCATTGCTGCTTTTCGGGGGGAATTTCCACGCCATTTCTCGGGTGCGACTGTGCGGCCGGGGCCAGCTGGTGGATGGTGGGGCTCTGCTTTGTCTCTGAGGACTAGCAGCAGGGCGCCTTCCACCGCCAGCCAGGTCAGGTCGGGTCAGGTCCAGGTGGCGGCAGTGGTGCGGTGGGGTCAGTTTAGCTGGCTTCAGAGAAGACAGCCAGCACCGTGTCCGCCTGGGTGGCCAGCTTGGAGCTGGCGTGGTTTGACAGCTTACTTAGGCTCTCCCTCAGGTTCAGAGACTCCATCTCCTCCTTCAGCAAGCCTGGGAGAGAGAAAAAGAGACTCGGGTCTTCCACAGTGGTGGGGGTGGGGTCACCGTTTGTCCAGCATATAATCAATAAGGTTTTGCAGTCAATGAATGAATGGTCCACTGCTCAGGTTGAGTACTGACTGGAGTTGGTCAGGCTGCAGATGAGCCCAATGGTGCTAAATTTGACCTCCACGGCCCCCACAGGGTCATCCAGCATCTTCTGCAGGGTGGGCACCAGGCCGGCGTCCTGGAAGGGTCCCTCCATGGTCTCTGCAAACAGGACACACACATTGCATTGTAGAAATCTCTCTCTATTTGCAGGCAGAACACTAAAAGAAAAGGATGGAAATGTTCTTATTTAGCTCACTTTCAAACCTACAGCGGGCCGCAGTATTATTTATGCCTGACATTTCATATTGACTGCTGCACACAGGTTTGGATCTGTAATTCTGGAGGAATTTTAGGCCTCACCAATGTCGATAGCCGAAGCAATCGCCAAGGCGACCAGAGCTTCATTTTGCATGATGACATGCTCACTGGTTGCCATGGAGATGAGGTGTCGTACGCCATCTGCTTTGGTAATAGCGTGGATCACGTCCTGTCAGGAAATCGGGGGGTAAGAGACTTTGCTAGCAGGAGAGCACTATTCCAGCTGTCCATCTTCCCCTGTGTTAGCATCATCTTCAGGAATCTGGGTGTCTGCTTTTTATATCACAATAACGTATGTTGGCTTGTTCCGTTTTTAACAGTGACTGAAATATTTTTGAAATTATCTTGTTACGGTGTTGTGATTTCACATACTGATTACAGACATCCTCAAAATAATCTACGTGTGTGTCCGTCTGCGTGTGTGTGTGTGTGTGTGTGTGTGTGTGTGTATGTGGGGGGGGGGGGGGTGTCTCACCAGGGCCCGGCTGTGTCTGATGAAAGCAGCCAGGAGGCGGTTGGCCTCCCCCCTGACCCCAGCATGCTCCCGGGCTTCACACCACTGCATAACCCGAGCAAGCAGGCCTTCATCTTTCCCCAACAGTGTGGCCGCTTCCTCTGACAGAGAGTAAGAAGAAGACAGCATTGCCCCCTGTCCAACACTGCAGTTTTAGCACCTCTCTGCTGTTACATAACAAAGTGAAAATGCACAGAGCGAGAGACAGAGAGCGGACAATTGAAAAGACAATGGAGGGCGGGACTGAAGGGCATGCTGGGAATGTCACAGGGCCATACCCACCTCCACAGTGTGCACTTATCTGCAATTTGTACCTAGTCGTTTGGTGTGACAGAACAATGGGGCCTTCATGGCCTGAGATCTGCAGCTTATTGTGCTCTCCTCAGAAGCTTGCGGAGGAAGAGCCACAGTAATAACACTGGAAAGAGACTCGATGTGAAGGCAGGCCTCTGCTGGAGGTATCAGGCCGGCAGAGCTCAGGCCCAAGCTGCTGCATGGGAACCGTGCTCTTTATGTGACTGTAATCATACATCTTATGGCGCTTTTCCACTGTGGAAAACTGTGGCAGCTTGGTTCGAAAACTGGTTAACTGACAGGAAGCAGCGAGTAGTTATTAGATGCACAATGTCACAGTGAGCCTGCGTTCATAGTGGGGTACAGCAGGGTTAAATTTTAGGACCACTATTGTTCCTAATTTACATTAATTATATTGACACTAATATATACAGTAAACTGGTTAAATTTGCAGACGACACCAAGGTGGGTGGTGTAGCAGATATTGATCTAACAGCAGAGAGGCTATAACGGGATCTGGATTTAATTAGCAACTGGGCTGATACTTGGCAGTTGAAATTTAACACAGATAAATGTAAGGTAATCCATGCAGGGAGCAGAAATATAAAGTACAGATATTTTATGGGTTCCTCTGAAATAAAGGTAGCTGATTACGAGAAAGATCTCGGTGTGTATGTTGATGCTTCCATGTCCTACTCTTGCCAGTGTGGGGAAGCAATTAAAAAGGCCAATAGGATGTTGGGTTACATCTCTATGTGTGTGGAGTTTAAGTCAAGGGAGGTGATGTTACATTTATATTATTCCTTGGTAAGACCCTACCTAGAATATTGTGTGCAGGTTTGGTCACCATACCTTAAGAAGGACATTGCTGCCTTAGAAAAGGTGCAACGGAGAGCTACGAGAATGATTCCTGGTCTTAGAGGAATGTCTTATGAGGAGAGGTTAGCTGAACTGAATCTGTTTAGCTCTGAGCAAAGGAGACTAAGGGGGGACATGATCCAGAGAGAACATTTTTAAACAAATTTGAGGAAGCACTTCTTTACACAGCGTAGAGTTAGTAGAGTTAGAGTATGGAATAGTCTTCCTGCTCGTGTAGCGGAAGCTAAAATCCTAGGTTCCTTTAAATCAGAGCTAGATTAGATTTTAACAACTCTGAGCTATTAATTAAGTTCTCCCCAAATAAGCTTGATGGGCCGAATGGCCCCCTCTCGTTTGTAAATTTCTTATGTTCTTATGCCATTGAGAATCAAGCCGTACTCGAGCCATCCCGCAAACTGACAGTTTTCCAATGTAAACGATTGGCGCTGCACCTGAGTCATACTCGCACTGACATGGCCTTGCTTACTAGCAGGGACAAAAGTGTGGCCAAAACGAGCCGGTTGCTTCATCACCGACCGGTTAGTTAAATTATCTGAAGGGAAACAGGGCTTATTCTATATATTATTCGTTATTAGTAGAATGGCATATCATGATATATTGATGCATTCCTAATAAGTCAGAGCTTGAAAATTTCTACCTACCTACTTAAACTACTATAGAACAGCTATCTGCAATGGGAATTTACAAAAGTGAATGCTAATTCCGGTAGCATTGGATGCTAAGATGAGATGCTGATTTTCACAGACTAGGCAAAAGAAATCAACACATATCAAATCATGATGTACACCGTGTGAACAGTAAGTAAGCATCTCTTACTGTCGTTTTCCAGTCCCGGCAATGCCTTTACCAATTCGTCCCTTCTGCAGTAGAAAATCAACACAAGCTGGAACCGCGCTGTAACTAGTGTCTCTTTGTGGTATGGCCCGGGTACAGCCTGGGTACGGCTCGGTACGGCCCGGGTAGGGCCCGTGTACGGCCCGGGTCCTGTATGCCAGGTGGCAAAGCACCATTACACTGTCAAGGCCAGTAATTAGGAGCTTTTGCGTGAACAATTCCTCAAACATGGTACCTGAGATGGTAGGCTGAGTGTCTTTTGTAAAGTGAAGTGTCTGAGGTTTACAAATTAACTGCAGCCTTCATCCATCAATCTCACAGACTCTTATTCCATCGTCACAGGGTAACGCCCAAGATAAGCTGCTAGTCCACTGCACAACATGCACATACACCTATACACATACACTCTGGGAAATTTAGTAAAACTGCCATTACTGTATGCATGCGTTTATATTTAAAAAGACCATTTCATAATATAATCTTTATACAGTTCTTCTTTGCTGGTGATTACTGTCCTTGTATTGATATTTTTCGCATTAATTTTATTAGTAAACATGGATTTTCAGTATCTAGTGCTGCAAATAATGTTTAATGCGGAAAGGTGGCACCCTATCAGATATGACTGCACCAATTCTCTTACCCTGACCATCCACCATCATGCGGAGAGTCCCAAGTAGTTTGAACTGCACGGGAGGCATGTCGGACCGCAGCAGGGCCCTCATCCGCTCCGCCACGCCATCCTCCAGCATCCGCACCTTGTTGGTGGCTGTAATGGTGCCCGCACACTCAATGGTCACTGCATGGAGCCCCAGTGCTGCGGATGCAGAATCACTAGCATGAAGCATTTCTGGCACCTGGGATGGCGAGGTTCCTCAGGGCGCTCAGTGCGGCGTGCTGGACGGACACGTCACCCTGGTCCACATGCCGCTCTAGCAGGTCTAGGATGTGAGGGACCACGCCGAGATCCAGCATCTTCACACAGTTGCTATCTGAGCGGAGAGATAAAATATCTGCATTGTTTGCCATTTGTACAGTTTGTACTTGTTTGGGTTTCGCATACTTCATCTTGTACTGCATGAGAGACACACCTTTGGGGTCAGAGCTGGAGTCAGTCAGGGTGTGGCACCCCTTGGAGCATCTGGCATTTAGCCTTGCTCAAGGATACTCAGATTATCCGGGAAGAACAGTAAGATCAGACCTTTCTCCTTCAGTTAAGTGTTTCAGTGCAGTGGTTCTCAGCTGGTTTAGGCACAAGACACACATTACTCCTCAGGCATTAAGTCACGACCCTAAGTTTTTTGTTAGTATTTATTATTTGTTTGTTTGTTTGTTTCACCAAAAATCAGGTGTGTGAGGGATGCTGGCAGTAAAACAAAAAAAAACAGGATATCTGGTACGATATTGCGTATCATTTGTAACGACAAAATCTTTTTCTAAATAGTTTCTGTTAACCACACAATCTGTGACCCAGTGAAAATGGTTCTGCGACCCACTTTTGGGTCATAACCCACTGGTTGAGAAGCACTGTTTTAGTGTGTGGTGTGAGATCCGTGGTCCGTGTTATTCAGGCAGGATACTGGCAACAGGGTAAAGCACTTAAACTGAATCACTGGGGTGTGAATAGCGTCGGTGAGTTAGGCTGTGATGCAGGTCTAGCCGTCTGCTCCCTGGCCCCAGGTGTGTGACACTTCGAAGGGTGAGCTTTTAGAGTGTGTACTCTTGCAGTTCTGTCAAGGTCACTTCTTACATATCTTGGCCGAAAGGCATTTAGCGATTCCCGTCAGCCTGCTCCGTGCAATGGCTGCGGAGGGGATTTGATCATGTTACCGCCATTTTGTGTCACCGGCCATCTGATTGCCCGTAGCTACTGTTTGATGACATGTCTTCTCCTTGTGCCAAATGGTACAAGTCTGGCCTTCCTGTGAGAGTTGACGTTTAATCCACATTGCACATAAACACACGCTGACATAAACTGCACAGTGAGCTGCCTCACCGTTCCGGGCGAAATTGGCGATCGCCAAGGCCCCCGCCAGCTGCAGCTGCGTGTTGGAAGACTGCAGCCAGGACAGAACATCCCGGTACACGGGACCCTTCCCCTCACCGAAACACTTCTGCATGGATTCATCTGTGATACAGGTAATACAAGAGACCACTAGGACCCGGGCAACCAGCAGAGGAGCTCAGGAAGACCTTAAAAAATCTTCTGAAAAATTGACTGAAAACCAGATCAGTAAAGTAAATAGAGTTGCTTTCCAGAGATTAGCCACAAAGCCACAAGGCTGGATGTCACGTGTCACAGGATTGGAACAATAACAGTTATGATTTAATGGTTATTAAGACACGGGCCTTTTCCGTTGGCGGAAGATTCTTTACATTTAACTATAACTGAGAAAGAAGTCCTTATAGATAATAGATGGGAAAGATAAGACTCCCAGAAGATAAAAATATGGTTAAGCTGCCATGTGTTTTCTCAGTATGGATGGAGACAGACATGTACAGCAATGTGGAGCGTCAAGTTGGAAAAGACCCACCTCCCAGCAGAAGGGACACAATAAGGTTGGAAGCAATTTTGATGCTGCAGAGGTCATGTGAGTCGTCGGCACCCTCATGTATTCCTCGGATCATTTCGGAAAGGGCCTGCGGGACACCCGACTCCACAAACTGCAGTTTCAGCATATCTGAAAACAAGGGGATAGACGCATCATTTGGGGGGAACGCCACATAGAGGATGAGCACCCCTCTCTGCACTCTCTTCTGCAAGATGAGACACGCAGCTGAAGTCACTGTCACTGCAGATGACACATTTTACAGACAGATTGTGCATTGCATTATTTGGATGCGCAGTGGGAAGCTTTCATTTGGGTGCAGATGCATCTTAATCATCTCTTTGACTGTGTTCCTCATGAGAAGCCTTTGAATCCTTTGTTAATACAAAGCAATCACATTATACTTCTGGTGATCCAGGCCTGACAGATTACTGGCTATAAATATAGACCTTGGACTGGTATTTAAGCCTTAAATGCATGAATTAACAAGCATGATTGCATTTCCCGCATCTGCATTCAGCTGACAGTTTCTTAGCATTATGGTTTATTAAGTCCTGGTTTCTTCCTCATCTCTATACACCAGCATCAGAAAATAACCTCTCACCGCTCTCGCCCAGCAATCCTAGCACCTCCAGGATGATGTGGCGACGCTCGGCATCCGAGGCGCGGCGCAGCTGGCAAGTCAGCGCCTCGGCCACGCCCACTTCCGCCAGGGCTTCCCGCGCAGATTCTGAAAGTGGCCAGGGGGAGGGGCCATATCAGACATGGATTCACACGGCTCCCGGCTAGGCCTGGCTAACGACACATCAGGCGTGGGCTAATGCTGCGTTAGACAGTGTTGGAATAGAGTAAATAATCCACTGTTGGCGATATTCCTCTTATTGCCTGTGATTTCATTCCCAGCTAATCATCCCGGAAGTGCTGGAGCTCGTCACTTTAGTACCATTTGGTGCCATTTATTCTCCTCATTACTGTGTCCTGCCGCTCATTTTAACATAAATTAAGGGTCTCTTAAGGGTGCTACAGACTTGGCTGCCATCCTGTCTGTATATCTGGCTATTCCCATATCCCCCACCAAACACACCACTGTGTCTATTTTCAGGCTAATGCAGAGGATCCCTTTACAGATCATTCCTTCTTCACAGTTAAGTGAATTATCTATTTGAGCGGTTAACATGATTCATGAGGCTTTAGTGGGACGTCTTCCCGCATTGCAGGGGGAATCACAAGCCTGTTTCATTATGAGTGTAAGCGTGACCTCCCCCTCCGGGCATTATTTATGGGTTTTACTCATGTAAATGCACTCATGCTTAGCGGTAAACAAATTAGCAATAGCTGATCAAAAAGAAGCCCTCAATCTGTACATAAAAGCTCTGAGATATATAATTTCATTATAATTGTATGTAATATCCACAATCATATAATCTCTGTCATGGTTTTCGTCGAGCCGTGTTTCCTGTCATCACGCCTCAGTGCCGTGGGGTGATGTCAGGAGTCCCCCTTCTATTTCTGGGCTGGGGGGGCGGCTTGCTGCTCACCCATCTCGGCGAGGTTACAGAGAGCCAGCAGGCACACGTTAACCAGCGGATCGTTCTCGGGGTAGTCCTGCATAATGGCCACCAGCCGGGGAATGACTCCATTCTGCACCAGGTAATCCTGCTGAACCACTGAGAGGGGGAGAAGCAGAGGACAGACACTGCGGCCTCACGCCACAATAGTGAATCCTCACACCACACCACCATGTACAGCTTAGACGTGCTGATCATTGATAATCTGACATGCTCTCCAGATGGTTCTGTAATCTTTAGTGTCTCATGAGTGCCTTCATGTGTAATCTTGCCCACAAACGGTTCTCTGCCTTTGGGGCTGCCTTTCCCACTAACAATTTTTGGTAATGCTTTACATTAACTGCACCTTCATAATGCATTCATAGAACATTATGCAGCATGTAAGTATACCTTAACATCCTAACTTGCCTTCACAGCTTTAATATTCACTAATAAAAAACATTATACGATTATACAATTATAATGTTTCTTATTAATGTATTTTAAAACTGTTAAGAGATATTAGAATGTTAAAGTATACTTACGTGCTGCATATGAATGTTCTATGAATGCATTATGCAGGTGCAGTTAATGTAAAGTGTTACCTAATTTTTCATTCTAGAAATTTTACGGAATGTAACAAATAAGGCACGGAAACCTTCAAAGTGTCCATTTTTCCTGATGTTCCCAGAACGTTATCCCACTACTAAAACTAAGACTAACAACAGACACACAATGGGGGCAGTGAGTAGCACTGGTGCCTAACCTCTCAAAGGTTGGGGGTTCAGGGCTACACAGTGCATTTGAAGTATAAATAGTATTTTACAACCCTGTTTCCGAAAAAGTTGGGACACTGGGTAAAATGTAAATAAAAACAGAATGCGATGGTTTGCAAATCATATAATCACACATGTAATTGAAAATAGAACAAAGACAACATAGCAGATGAGAATTTTCTATCTTTATAATAAATATTTGCTCAGTTTCAATTTGATACCACCAACACATTTCAAAAGTTGGACAGAGGCAACAAAAGACTGTAAAAGTTATGTAATGCTAAAACAAAAAACACGGCTCAATATCTCACAGCAAATTAGGTTAATTGGCAACAGGTCAGTAAGATGACTGGGTCATAAAATGAGCCTCCCGGAGAGGCAGAGTCTCTGTGCAGTGAAGGTGGGGTAGAGGTTCACCACTCTGTGAAAGACTATATGGGCAAATAGTGCAACAATTTAAGAATAATGTTCCTCAACATAATACTGCAAAGAATTTGGGAATTCCATCATCTAGGGTACATAATATCATTAAAAGTTTCAGAGAATCCTCTGAAATCTCTGTATGCAAAGGTCAAAAACAAATATTGGATAGCCGTGATCTTTGGGTCCTCAGGCGGCACTGCATTAAAAACAGTATTCTATTTTGTAAATCACTGCTGGCATCAAATTCAAACTGAGCACATATTTGTCATAAAACAATAACATTTCTCAGTTTCAACGTTTGATATATTGTTTTTATTCTATTTTCAATTAAATATGGGTTTATATGATTTGTAAATCATTGCACCCCTTTTTTATTTATATTTTACACAGCGTCCCAACTTTTTGGGAAATGGGGTTGTATTATAGAACTATATTTTTCATCATTAATCGTATTAAAAGGATGTTGATCTAATCATGTTGGCATGCTGACACAGCTGTTAAAATGTAAAACGTGGAAATAACATTCTATTAATGGTACATGAAATTTTCGACCTTTGCGTAACATTGGCTAAAGTTCTGGGAATGTTCCCTGTTAGCTGGGTTGCTCCCAAGACCTTGATGTGATCACATGGGTCGTCATCCTTGGGCCGACTCACTGTTATCGAAGCAGATCCTGCCGATGGCGCGTCCCGTCTGCAGTAGCAGATCCTGGTCTGAGCTCTTCAGCAGGGGCAGTAGGGCAGTCACGAGGCCGGCCTCAATGCAGCGCTCTCGTACCGCGACTGAAAGGGCCAGAACAAAGTCCCGAGGTCCGTCAGTGGTCCAAACCTCAGTACTGTCCCTCACTGCTGGCTGACTGGCACTCCTCCCTCCGTCACATCACGGATTGCACAAGCCAGAAACCTCTCTCGTGTTATTTAATGCTGTGCTGCTGGAAAATGCAGGTCACGTCCACTGCTCTGTGATACCTGCCAAGACCATACAGCCAGCTTGACAGTCAATCACTGTCAGTGATTTTCTGTTTCAGAGCAATTTCAGATCTGTGTCACCAGGGAAAGCTGGTGACATGCCATAGATTGGTGACAGGCAGAGTGCCTTTTTTAAATAACAAGAAAAGGACATGTACCATCATAAAATGTATTTTATAGAGCAGAATCTATGAATGTATTATGAATGCATTAGTCAAACTACTCTACCATCCAAAATTCTAAAAGTCCGTCCATTTCATAAGCGCTTATACTGATCAGAATCAAGTTTATTTTACTATGTTTTCCTGCATCTATTTTACTTTAGAAAAATCTGCAAACAGTAAGCAGTTTAAGCAGTTATTAAAATCTAACTGCATTACCCTTATTTGTAGCCTCAACAGAACTTATTTGTAAAAATATTCAAGTAATTGATCAATATTTACTAAACAAACCCAAAGGACTATGAAATTTTGTTTTGTGCCACACTGTTGCTTTTCAGTTATCAGTAAGTCACCCATAAAAGAGGATTATCTGCACAGTTAAAAGTGGAAAATTCTCCACCCCACAAACACAGAGGGATAATAGTGAGTTTGTTCATTGTCCTTTTCTCTGTCTGACACTTTAACGCCCGCGAGAAGAGGGGCAAAATGGGTTTAATATACAATGCTGACACATGCGAAAGGCAAAAGAAGTACAAGCTGGTATGAATATTAAACCAATACTATCTCCTTCGTTTGACAGGCCCTGGACCTCGTCGACCCTGCACAGGAGAGACGGGTATAAAAAATAGATGGATGGATAGATTCATGGATGGATGAAAGATCTCTTTTGTTTAGTGCAAATGGTCTAGTGCATTTTTTTTTGCTAAGTTTGAAGGACAGCGTTTATTTCAGGTCTTGTCCCTCAGACCAGTCAGAGTGGCAATACCTATCATGAGATGTCAGAGACTTTATGGGTAATCCTGTGCACCTGCCACACCACACAGGCTGTCGGTGATGCCCTCACCTTCCCTGGCCAACTCGGCCACCACCAGGGTCACCTGTGACATGAGGAGGCTCTTCTTACTCAACGTCTGCGCCAGTGACGGAAGAATCCCACTGGCAGCTATCTCCTCTGGGGCTCCATTTCCTGTAAAATGCAGAAGACCACTTGGCTGCCTTTGTATTTGCCTCCTTAAGAGAAAAACGAGTGTCACGCAGTCATGAGAAGTAAGGCTGCTTATCTCCCCACCCCCGGCTCAGTAGTTAAGCAGGTACAGAGCCGTGAGATGAATGCAGATGAAGCAGCTGCCAGCATCGCTACTTTGAACCGAGAAGATCAAAAGGCCAACCCTCCATGGACTTGCGGCAAATTTTCCAGCCAGCTGCTGACGTTGTCTCCTCATCTGACTTTTTACTGGTGTGTGGGATGCAGAGAGGAGACACAGCCGCTCCCTTTCTCAGCAGCTGGCCTAGCACTGGCTGTCCTGCACATGAGGAGCCCAAAATAAAGGAGAACAGGCCTGGGCGGGACTTTCAAGGGAGCTCAGCGAGTAGGGGGACAGCAGCAGATGGCAACTATGACACTGGGCCAAAGGGAACACTGACGTTATTGGAAGTTTTCTCAAAATTGTCATCCGGCACTGAGGAGGCAGCTAAAGCTGTCAGCACAGGCCTCGTTGCCATGGCAACGTCCCCTTACTCAGGAATGAGGGACGTCGAGCGGCTCGTGGCACTTCAGGATGACATCGACGTTGGCCTGTCCGCATTGAGAGGGGGACTAATTAACACGCTTAATGAAATGAAACCCATTACAGGCAAACGTGTAATTTCACGCTTAAGGCTTCCCCGGCTTCCTGGTTATTTATACCCTTCAGCATCTGGCCTAATGATGGTGTGTGTTTTAAGTATTTCATCCCTACTTTACTTTTAGAAGCAATGCAGGGCTCATAACAGGCAGGAATGCAAAGAAATGCTTCATAACTATTCTGCATAAATAGTGTCTTTTTCCTAAACACAGATTCACAGGCTTCCGCAGTGAGCAACAGCTGTTTATATATGCATGTTCACAGGTCATTGCGATTGAGCCGAAACCTTATTGGAACATAACAGCCTCGCTACCTAAGCTGACTCGTACTGAAGTCATCTTGTCTTCATTGGCTTCTGGGTACATTTTCCTTTTCAGGTCTGTTATCCCAAAAAAATGAGAATCTTAATTTCAGTGGATGCAGAAGTGACAGCCATTGAACCATATGGGCTAACATAGTGCACCTATCCTGCCACCCTGACCCCATGCCTTGTGTCCTGCTGGTAAAGCTTGTTCCACCCCAGAATTATACAGCACTGCATACACATTCACATCAGTGTGTCCGTGTGTGTCTGCGTGTGGGCGCCTGTGCACGTGACGCTGCATCGCCCATAGTGAGGCTAATCCATCCAGGCACTCACAGCATATACTCGAGATAGACATAAAATCGGATTATCGTCTCTGTCCTCCCAATCTACTGCCGGGCTGCTTTTCTGGCTGCTCACTTCCAGCCCGTATTTCCTCCAAATTCTAATCAGGATACAGTGGCCCCATTGGGACATTCCCAGAAAAGTGCTGTACACTCTTTGGGGTTTTTTTAACAACGCTGTGGAAATAACTTCTGAGAGAAACATGCTGCTCCCTTCTGCATCCAGCTCCAAGCGGAAACTGACCCAAAACTCTTATTCAAAAGCCCACTGAGCCGCAGGGGACCTGGTGAGTGTATCCCATGGGAGGGGTAGGAGGGGGCGTCTGTTTAATGTGACCCGTGGCCTCTTTGCAGGACACTCACGCTTTTCTTGGAGTGCAGCAAGCAGGATGTCCAAATGAGGCTTGAGCTCCTCATCTATGAGTTCAGTGCTGACAGAAATGGCTTTGAGGGCGTCTGTCAGGGAGTCTGTAAGAGAGAGAGAAGGGAGTATGTTCACGGCTTCAGATCAGCCTGTTACGGATCCCAGCCCAGAAGAATTCCACTTCTGCTTATCTACACAAGAAGCTTTCAGGGCACAATAACTCAGAAATCTAAAGAAAATTAGCGGATAGGCGGCAGGGCTAATACCAACATCACAGGGACTTGTGCCAGTAGCATTAGTAGGCTGGTAAAGCAAAAGCCATCTGAACCTTCTCTGGAGAACATTCTGGCAGTTCAGCCCCAGCCTGAGGGCTGATCTATCTTGACAAAAATGGCATTATAGCCATTATAATCTTAATCCCAAATGTCTCATTCAGTTGCTCTATACATTTTGCATCGTGCCTGGAATATTAAACAAATACATAGATAGGTGATTTGCAGACTAGATTGAGTCTAGCACTTCAGGGGAGGCAGATTGGCAAGAGATTGAGATCAGACCTGGGCCCTGGGCCATAATGCTGGCACTGAGCATGCTCAGTGACAGGCCTGGGCCCTATGTCATAGTGCTGGCACTGAACATGCTCAGTGACAGACCTGGGCCCTGGGCGATATGCTGCATTCCATTTACCTCGGAGGTTGGAACTTGGAACTGGGAATGACGTACGAGTTAATAGCGTTCCAGTAAAGCAAGTCGAAAGTCAGGCACCTGTTTCAAAAGGCAAGATTTCTTGCTTTCCCGGATAACTTGTTGGATTTCATTTACCCCAGTTTAAATGGCCTTTATCTTCGTTGACTTACATTTAGCCCAGACTATCTTAAATCTGACAGGTTATCCGGCTAAGCAAGAAATCCTGCTTTCTAAAACAGGCCCCAGTTCTAGTCTGGTTAATTGTTAGCTATCGTTTGCGATATCAGTGGATAACAACACATTACGTGGTATTTTGCACATAAAAACACCACAGCAACACGTCCACAGATAGCGGTTGGACAATACTGTGTGTACGACCAACTTCATGAGGCACAAATAAAACATAAGTGCGAAAAAACAGTATATGGAATCGAGTTCAAATGGAATGCAGCAATATGCTGGTATTGAGCATGCCCAGTGACAGGCCTGTAGCTGTCATGTAAAAGTATTTTTTCACTCTGGCCCTTTAGTACCTGCTGAAAATGAGGCAGACTAAGTGACAAAGGTCCTGAAAAGTGTAAAACATACTATGTTGACCCAAATATAAGACGGGATTTTTTTTCCTCAAAGTACACCTGAAATCATCTTATATTCGGGGTCTAGACAAAAAAGGGAATTGATGGCGCCGAATATGATATTTCGTACCGAATGTTTTCATGTACCATAATATAAATTTGTCATAAGATTTCTTGCATGAGAGTAAGAGTCTAAAACTGTATCACGCCAGATGCGTGAGAGCTGGCAGCCCTGGCAAAGTGTGTGTTTAGCCTGTATCCCAGTGTCGTGTGAATTGTTGGCTTCCCTGGCTGTGCCGCTGCTAGTATTAAACTGATAGTGGCTGTTAAGAAAGATATTAACATTCATTTTTAAATAACTGTCATATAATTTATTAATACTTGCTCCCAAACAAACAAACTTTCTCTGCAAGCATTTCTCTTTTTTTTACCCTCTTCATGTGGGTCTGCTGCATCAAAGACATCCTATGCCCTGAAGTTTGTCATATTCAGCATCTACATTTGTTTTTGGAATGTTTGCTGTGTAGTACACTAATTGTAATGCAGTTGCTGGAACTTATATGTTCTTGTGAAATAAAATAATTTTTCCTTATAAAGAAGAAACTTTTTTACTAGCCCCTGTCTACATTTGCAGCTCACTGGGGAAGCTGGGAAAGTGTTGCACCTTCATGAAAGTGCACATTTTACAGTATTTTACACATTATAAATGACAAAAACAATGGATTTGAAGTAATTCTAAGAGAATTATTTCACTTCATTAAAGTAACTAGATTACTTACATAGTTGAATGCTTTAACCCTTAGTCCATAAAAGACACCACAATAATTCAGATATTGAAAAAGAACATCACAGGAAACAGGAAAATGGGGCAAGGATTTTTCATCTGCATTTACTACTTACAAATAAAACCTAAACAAGGTTTTCCATTAAAGTTCACACATTTTAAGATCTCCCTGAGACACAACAACAGACGCAGAAAGATGCTATGAAAACATTACATGGCAGCTGGCCATTTCTGCATGGATTGTTGAAGTACACATCAACTGTAGAGATGGGGATCTGACTGAATCCCATTCTGTGGCCAAGCCCTTATCTATAACAGATTAATCTGTGTGCAAAGCTCTCTGATGATCCCCTATGCCACTGTTTCACCCTCTGCTCCTCAGGGACCCCCAGCTCCTGTTAGAGCAAAAACATGGACTGTTAGGGGGTCCCAGAGAAACGGATTGGGGAACACTAGTTAACAGACAGTCCTACAAAGTTCTCTTACAAAGCACAGCATTCTCCGCTAAGATCACCTAACATCTCAAAGAAAAATGACATGGCCACAACCTTGACCACAGTATATAGGATGCTGTTAAATGTTAAATAATAAATGTTAAATAATACACTGAAGTTCCCTTGAAAGTAAATAATAGGATATAGCATCTTTCTTTAAACTATTGAAAATTAATATCTAATAACCATTTATATGGGGTTATTATAAGGCAGATGCAGCACAGATTTTGATAGGGTGCACATTGGATCTCAGCGGCATGTGTATGAATTTGGGGAACAGTATCGCCATTATCACCCTTGGCAGGATTCAATGCTGAAGGTCAAGAGATTTACTTACGTTTTTGTTAGAATGACGCACGCCTGATGGTGACTTTAGTTAAGCCCCTAATTGCAGCCTACAAGCCTTAAGTTTTATACAACAGCCCTAATGTGCGAGGGTACGGCTGCTTGATAGCTGCAAAGATCAGCTGCGATCTGAGCGGTGAAATGCGCCACCTCTGTATCTTCATGCTGATTCCCCCCTTCTGATTTTCCCCCGTTTACCCCGTAGTTTGTAAGGCTTATCTATTGATGCTCGTCTTTCTTCAGTGAGCTGTCCCTGTTTATGTTTCCCACGCAATCTATTTCTTTTTCTCACTGGTTCCCCTTCCTAGGTTACGGGTTGTAAAAGACACAGAACCTGCACATCGTAGGACCTGGGAGCAGCAGGTCACAGGACCCAGAGACAGCACACAGATCAGCCAACACTTCAGGAATTCTTAGCTGCCCAGTAAGTGAAAACATGTCAGAGTGATTTAGAATCAATTTAGAGAACCTTAAATATAATATATCATTTAATATTAATGATGACAATCATGACCCCCTGTCATCAGTGGCAGTGGGATGAACAATACAAGCATGAAGAAAACAAGCCTTAGAATAAAATAAACAGCGTCATCAGCAGTCATCATAGTCATAACCATTTCGACAGAAAGATTACAAACCTATAAATGAGGGGCCGGTCTCCCATTGTCACCGACAGACACACTGAGTCCCCCCTGTGCCCTATAGACCAGAGCTGGAGGTTTCAGACTCCGTGATTTTTGTGCAGATAAGCAGCAGTTAGGGAACACTCAGATATTTCAAACCTGAAACTGCATTTTCACTCCCAGATACTGATTTCTAAACAACTGAAGGGATTTTAAAGGGATAATCATTCTTCTTGCATTGCTCGTTGTTCTTTTCTTGTACTTTTGCCCCTGGCAAAGTCAAAATCATTTTTCTTTGTCACCCTCCAACTCACAGGGCTAGAGAGTGAAACCATCCCTCTCAGAGTGCGGCAGAGCCCCGTTAAAGGACACAGAGCATGGAGAGGTGGCAGGGGTAATCCCCAGTAAGCAGTATGGAAATAGACTCTATAGGGCGGGTCAGCGTAACGTGAGGAAGACAGGTTCCCCTCACACACCCCGTGCCTCCCAACCGAATGCTGACTGCCCCTTGGAGGATCCCCACATCCCACACCATCCAAGACAAGTTTGTTTTTTTAGCAGCTCCGGTGTGAGTCACACTCGGCTCCCCGCTCAGCCTCAGCCTGATGGTGGGACTCCAGTTGTAACCTTTATCCCTGTGAAGTTCCTCAGATTGACCTTTAAATACTGGAAAAGCTTCGATTCCCCCAGCATCCTTCCCAGTCCCAGCACATGTCCGGCAGCCTCTCCTGGCCTGGTATTGCCCAGACATCCCAGAACAGACACAAGACTAGACACAAAGGGTCTGGGGAAAGGCACCCTACTCACCCATGATGCAACCACCTCCTGTCCCTCGGAGAGAGTGCTCCCGACGCGCGTGTCCTGCTGTTTGTTGGCTGTTGTTGTTTGTATGCGTGTGTGTGTATATGTGGGGGTTTGAGAGAGTCCCAGCAGAGGCAGTGGGCAGCCTTCAGGCCAAGTACGCTCTCTCTCCCAGATCCACTCCTGCCAACTGAACTGTCAGCATCTGCTGCTGTCGTGCTGTTATCCTCGTCGACTACAGGCTCTGCCTTGCCCTCTCTCTCTCTCTCTCTCTTTATCTCTCTCTCTCCCTGTTTTCTGTGCCTCTATCTTCCCGCTTTTAAGTGCCTGTCTGTCTCTCTGTTTCCCACTTTCACTGGTCTCTCTCTCCCTCTCTAACTGTTGCTATTACCTCTTGCTCACTCATCCCAGCTTTATCTCTCTCTCTCTTTCTCCTCCCTCTTGCTCTGCACCATCGCATTCTAAATCCCAAATCTCCCTAAAGCTCCTCAGCTCCAGCAATCAGACTCTTGAAAACAGAGATCGAAACACAGCACCTGTCAGAGAACATCAGTGACCAGACAGGCTTACATGGAGGTACCCTTTCCTCTACGAGTTTTACTGGGTGTTGAATCAAGACCCTGCAGCTAGTTCCTGCTGGATGGATCCAGGGTTATGATGCTTATGCTTCTAAATATAAGTTGTAATTCTGGGTGAGAAACTATCATCTATGAGGCTTGCTGTTGAGGCTAGAAACTGTAGCCAAATCTAGCAGGATGGCTCAGTGGGTTCTGTCGCTGTCTCACACGTCCAGGACTGCCAGTTTGAACACCCTCAGTGATGTCTGTGCAGTTTTTATGTTTCTTTTTTTTCTAAGATGCTCTGCTGGCTGTTAGAGTGTGGGTACCAATTATGACAGGTACTCTGTCCATATGCTGCCATATGACCTTAAGTGGAGAAGTGGTTCTTGTTATTTTAAAAATTACTGATAACATCCACCTTGCATCCCTTAAAATAATGCAAGTTCTGATGTCAGATTTTAGATGATGTGCTTACTTAACTGGCTTTATATCCATATATCCATATTTTGATGGCCTTATATATTTAGAAGCTGCAGTGTTTCATTTAACCAGATGGCAACCAGGTGGCTGTATTTTTATACCAAAGATTTAAGTCAAGGGTCACCTGCAGAGGTTATAATACACACTACCTGTCTGTAATATTATGCATGTTCCGTATATAACTATATCGTTAGCTACTGCATAGCATAAATATTACTCAAAACTTAGCATTTCTAATTTGACCACAGTTTGGGAATATGAGAAAAATACATTCGTGTACGAAAGTTTCATATGCTAAACCTCTTAGTTACCGTGGCATGTATTCCCTATATGTTTACGCAACACGCAGTCACGAATTGACTATTTAAGTGCATCCCTGTAATCGTTCCCTCCATGCAGTTTATTCTATTCATAAGAATACAGAATAATCTCAATCATATTTCCTTTTCTAATTTTGCAGCAGCCCAAATGACTGCCCGCTGTATGAAATTTAAGACAGAAATTCCCAAGCTACTTTTGAATCTGTAAGATTGTTGTACTTTCGGAGTGATTTAAGGATACTCGGTGCCACCCAGTGGCCAGCTCCTACCACGGCAGGTTAACAGGCTGAATCTGCGCATGCGTACCCAAGCTGCATTCTGACCTTTTACCACGTGTTCTTTCCCGCGACCAGGAATGCGCGCTGTTGTTGGACCTGCATCCCTTCAGGGGAGGTGGATGTGATAGAAGCGGGAAGTAGCGAGCCGCTTTGCAGATATCACAATGTCTAAACAAAGCAGCATTTTCAACTTTTTCACCAAGTCTCCACCCTTGGTTAGTAAAGTAAAACCCAGCCCGTCTCCTACAGAAGCGGACCTGCCGTCTTCCGTACCCAAGTCTAACAGTTCTCCGAAAGAGGATGCGAAGCAGGCGCCTTTACAAAACACTAAAAAACCCCAGCAAAAACTGGGCAAAACGCTGGCTAAGGGAGGTCTCAGCGGTTTCTTCAATGAGAAAAAGTCTTCAGATAAAGAAAGGTAATGGGTGGGATTCTTGCTTCTTGTTTGGGGTTTCAAATTGACAAGATATGAATACCTGTAATATGGATATATTTGTAATATCTGATGCTTCACAAGTTTTGTTTTACACTTTTGACAGACTGCCTTATTATAACTGCAGATATTTATCGGTGCCATATTTAAACAATATCTCGCCTTAAACATAAATGTGCGTCATGTTTTGTGGATCTGTGGACTCATCCCGGCTGCCGTATTTGTATCGAGTGAAGTAGTTTAGTTAAAGAGCCGCTGTGTTCCTCACCATGATAAAACTGTACAGCCTATGTTCAGTGGCTTGGCGAGGGTCGCGCCTGCGCATTAGTGTGGCGGGAAGCCGCGATACCTGACACCAGCTCGCGCGACGGTAGGCGCCATCACCGGTCTGGATTCTCATTTGTACCATTGGATAGTCGTTGGTTACTCGGAAGTGACCCTATCCTCTCCGAGTTGTTTGTTTCGTGTGGCAAAAAAAATATTACTCTGTCAGAAAATGTGCTTGTGAGACATCAATACATTGACAATTTATAAAGCGTGGAACAGCAGTATAATTTTCTGGACCCCATATTGTTAGCAATATATATAACGGGCGACCTGTGCGCTCCGTTCCTGCCATTCTATGCCAGTCATTAACAGAGGTACCCGTAACCCCTCCCACAGCTCACCATGCACATTCACTGCTGGTAGCCTGGTATGGACCAAGCTGGAAGGGCACCCCTGGTGGCCATGCATGGTGGTGCCCCAGCCTCTCACGGGGCTGCAGATGCGGGGCCGCGGTCGTGACCAACGCCTTCACGTCCATTTCTTCGATGAACCTCCGACTCGGGGGTGGGTCAGTGTTAAATATGTCAGGGATTACAAAGGTGAGTGTTGTGATCAGTGTCAGGGATGGTGTACTTGTGGGTGAGAGAGTTAAGTTTTTAAAATGGGTGTTAGGAATATATAAGAATCTCTTCTGAGTGTTAATGTGGTTTTGATTTAATAATTTGTACAGGTGCTGCGCTAAATGTCGCTAATGCAGTTGTCGCCTTGCCCTCACATCACTGTCCCTGGTTTGTAGGTTCGGATAGTGCTGATGCGAAGAGTGGGGGCGTGTTCTTCAGCGGGAAACCGGTGATTCGCCGGGCAATGGAGCTGGCAGATCTCGCTCTGGCCGACAGTCCGCAGAAGCGATTAAAGATGGCCATCTGCATGGATCCTTCTGAAGATGAGGATGAAGAGGAGGATATGGAGGTTAGCAGCTCAGTTGAGTAGATCTGAAATTTCAGGTGTTTGTGTGTATTGTGGGAATTTATACAATCTATTTACAAAGCAGCTAAAGTTCAAGCAGTATATGGGTGGGTTATTAATAAGCTGGAAGTCATGGTAGTTACATGTATATTAATGTGGACTAATTTGTATAATTTCCTCTCTAAAGCTAGACAAGTCAACTCCGACTGATGCAGACATGACTGAGGGGGAGGAAGAGGAGGAGGAAGTAGTGAAGGCAAAATCCAGCCACCGCTCTTCCAAAAGGAGAGGAGGGGTGGAGCAGAAACCCAAGCGTCGGCGCATTATTGTAGCATCAGATAGTGATGGTTCTGATGAAGAATTCAAGCCGGAGCCCACAGGGAGCAGCAGTGAGGAAGATGAAGAGGCTAGCAGCGGAGTAGAGGAAGGAGAGGAGAGCGAACCAGAACCAGAGTCAGAACCAGACAGCCCTGTTAAGCCCATCAAACGCAAGCGCCCTGCAGAGAAACCAACTAAAAGCAACCCCCCTTCCATGGGATGCCCCAAAAAAACCCTTGGGTCTCCGTCCTTTGTCACAGCTCAAACCAAGTCAAGGCTGTCAGCCTTCTCAGCTCCGGAGACCTTTGAGAGCCAGAACAGTGGTGCAGGTGGGGGTGCTGGTGAGGGAAGCACCGTATGGGACCATGAGAAGCTGGACTGGCTACAGGATGGCAAGAGGAAGGACGTCAAGAGGCGCCGTCAGATAGAAGAGGACTACGACCCGACTACCTTGTATGTTCCCGAGGACTTTCTAAACAAATGCACCCCTGGCATGCGACGCTGGTGGCAGCTGAAGTCTGAGATGTTTGACACTGTTATCTTCTACAAGGTGGGAAAGTTTTACGAGCTCTACCACATGGATGCTGTCACTGCGGTCAATGAGCTGGGTATCACCTTCATGAAAGGCACATGGGCACACTCTGGCTTCCCCGAAATCGGCTTCGCCCGCTTCTCCGATGTCCTGGTGCAGAAAGGCTACAAGGTAGCCCGTGTGGAGCAGACTGAGACGCCCGAGATGATGGAGGCACGCTGCAAAACCATGGCTCGGCCGACTAAGTTTGACCGTGTGGTTCGCAGGGAGGTGTGCCGGATCATCACCCGGGGCACTCAGACATACAGTGTGCTTGATGGTGCACCTTCAGAGGCACAGAGCAAGTTTCTGCTGAGCGTGAAGGAGAAGGCAGAGGAGGAGACCTCGGGCTGTCAGCGCACGTACGGGGTTAGTTTTGTCGACACGTCAGTGGGCCGTTTCCACGTGGGCCAATTCAGAGATGACCGGCACTGTTCCCGTTTCCGCACCTTGGTGGCGCATTTCCCCCCTGCACAATTGTTATTTGAAAAGGGCAACCTGTCAGCAGAAACACGCAAGCTTATGAAGTCTTCTCTGGCTTCTGCCATGCAGGAGGGCCTCACACCAGGGGCTCAGTTCTGGGATGCTTCCAAGACCCTCAAGTTGCTTTCTGAGGAGAATTATTTTAAAGAGACTGGGACACAGGATGAAGACGTTAATGTTCTCCCTGCAGTGCTCAAGGCCATGACCTCTGAGAGCGACTCACTAAGCCTCACCCCAGGGGAAGGGTACGAGCTGGCTCTTTCTGCTCTGGGTGCCTGCATCTTCTACTTGAAGAAGTGCTTGGTGGACCAGGAGCTGCTGTCTCTGGCCAACTTTGAGGAGTACATCCCTGTGGATGTGGAAATGGAGCAGTCAGACAGCCCGTCCAGCTTCTTCGCACGGACTCGCCAACGCATGGTTCTTGATGGGGTGACTCTAGCCAACCTGGAGATTCTTCAGAATAGCTCCACGGGTGGCTTGGAGGGGACTCTGCTAGAGCGTCTGGACTCTTGCTGCACTCCCTTTGGAAAGCGGCTTCTGAAGCAGTGGTTGTGTGCTCCACTCTGCAACCCCTCTTCCATTGAAGACCGACTTAACGCTTTGGAGGATCTGATGGGTATGCCGGCTGAAGCCAGCGAGGCTGAGGAGCTGCTGAAGAAGCTCCCGGACATGGAGAGGCTACTGAGTAAGATCCACAGCATGGGGACACCCCTGAAGAGCAAGGACCACCCTGATAGCCGAGCAGTCCTCTATGAGGAGGTCACCTACAGCAAGCGAAAGATTGCTGACTTTCTGTCAGCCCTGGAGGGTTTTAAGACCATGCAGCAGATTGTGTCTGCCATGGAGCCAGTGGCAGAGGCCTTCCGGTCCAAGCTGCTCTGCCAGGTGGTGATCCAGAAAGCCAAAAATGAGGAGGGCCTCTTTCCTGACCTCTCAGCAGAACTGAGGCGCTGGGACACGGCCTTCGATCACCAGAAGGCCCGCAACACTGGTGTCATCAGCCCCAAGAGTGGCTTTGACCCAGATTATGACCAAGCACTGACTGGCATCAAGGACTGTGAGCGTGCCCTGCAGGAATACCTGGACCGGCAGAAGAAGCGACTGGGTTGCAAGAACCTGACATACTGGGGCACGGGGAGGAACCGGTACCAGTTAGAGGTGCCTGACAGTGTGCAAGAGCGGAACATTCCTGAGGAGTATGAGGTCAAGTCTACAAAGAAGGGCTGGAAGCGGTACTGGACCCCAGAGATCGAGCGGCAGTTCTCAGAGCTACAGAGCTGGGAGGACCAAAGGGATTCTGCCCTTAAGGACTGCATGCGCAAACTCTTCTACAACTTTGACAAGAACTGCAGAGACTGGAAGATTGCTGTGGAGTGCATGGCAGTGCTGGGTAAGAGGAAACAAGCACCAGTGCTTATAGGCCGGATTTCTCCTTCACAGCTTAGATATGCATTTCAACACTGACCCAGATACAACCACTAACAGCAGGTGGAAAGTCATGTGATCACACACATGCAGGTTTGCACCAGATGACTAAGGCAACTGCAGGCAGTTGCTGTTTACAGTGAATACATTTTGAGCAGTTTACCCCTGAAGATCTGTTTTCTGTTCTCAACATTCACTGTAAGAAACATTCTCCAGCATGTAGATTAGGTTAAAGATTTACTTTTTGAGTTATGACTTTTTTTGTGGTATAATTCAATTCAGTTTTTTTATATAGCGCCTTTCACAACAGTCGTCCCAAGGCGCTTTACATAAATGTGATACATTGCAACATCATTAGAGAGAGTAATACAGAATTGGAAAAAGGAAGTAAAGAAATTAAATAAAGCCAGATGACAACGAGCCCACTGAACCTAACTATACCACATCTCTTGATTATCACTTGCTTTGTGTAGTTTTTCACAGTTGATTAAATGATTTTTTTATTGTAAAAGCTTGGACTCATTTCAAGGTGTTGGGCCGCAATTTCACTTCCTTAGTTACAGTGCTGTTATGTTTTGTGAGCTGGTGATAAAATGCAAGTTTCTTCTGGCTTTAATTGGGAATTAATCCCCCTTTCCCCCACAGATGTGTTGCTGAGCATGACTCGATACAGCCAAGGTGGAGATGGGCCTATGAGCCGGCCTGAGGTTCTGCTCCCATCAGAAGGCATGCAGTCTGTACCTTTCTTGGATCTAAAAGGCTCCCGTCACCCCTGTGTCACAAAGACCTTCTTCGGTGACGACTTCATACCCAATGATGTCTGTATCGGTTGCCCTGGTGATGATCCAGAGGGGAGCAATGCAACCTGTGTTCTTGTTACTGGGCCCAACATGGGAGGCAAATCTACCCTAATGAGACAGGTATGCCCCCCCCCCCCCAGTTGAATCATGGCCATATTGTATTGACTGTGAATTAGCACTGTGTGCTTTGTCTCCTGCGCAGTGTGGCCTGGTGGTCATCCTGGCCCAGCTAGGTTGCTATGTTCCTGCAGAGAGCCTTCGCATGAGTCCCGTTGACAGGATCTTCACCCGACTGGGTGCCTCTGACCGCATCATGGCTGGTGAGCTTCAGTGAACAGCTGGGATGTCAGGGGTGTGCAGACCTCTGGAGTTTATAACTGCTTTTTGCTCCAGGGGAGAGCACCTTCTTTGTGGAGCTGAGTGAGACTGCGAGTATCCTGCATCATGGGACCAGCCATTCTTTGGTGCTCCTGGATGAACTGGGTACATAGTTTTAATGTTTCTTTAATTTTCTTGGGATACAGGTATTTGAACAAGTGTTTACCCTAAATCCTTCAGCATGCAATAAATGAAAGCCTGACTCATGCTCTCCCTTGCTCGCTATTGGCAGGAAGGGGCACCGCCACATATGATGGCACAGCGATCGCCAGTGCAGTGGTGAAGGAGCTGTCAGAGCAGATCTGCTGTCGCACACTTTTCTCCACCCACTACCATTCTCTGGTTGAAGACCATTCCCAGAATCCTGCTGTGAAACTAGGCCACATGGTGAGGCTGATCCACAGTATTATCACCATAGACCACTTATCCTGATCCCTGTAATTCAGCATGTAAATCAATCACCCCAAAGGCTCTTGTGATTGTAGTGCATAACCTGTACTTCCTTCCGGTCAGGCATGCATGGTGGAGAACGAATGTGAAGACCCCAGTCAGGAGACCATCACTTTCCTCTACAAGTTCATCGCGGGGGCGTGCCCTAAGAGCTACGGCTTCAACGCCGCCCGGCTGGCCAACATTCCAGAGGAGGTCATTCAGCTGGGTCACAAGAAGGCCCGCGAGTTTGAGAGAAACACAGTGTCCCTCCGAGTTTTCAAGTACGTGCTGATATTCCTTTCTGTATGTAGCAGTTCCCTGTCTGTTCAGCTGACAGTCCCATTTGGTAGGGGTGGCATTTTCATAAATGTATAGTTTGGAGGTCTAACTACTATTCGTATACCATCATCTGAGAGACCAGACGCGATGCAGGTAAACGAGGTTACCCAGTAGGCATAGTGCTCCTTCAGCATCAGAAATTAAGGACCACCAAAGGGCTAAAATGTCCCAAGAAATCTCAGAATGCCCCTATAGACTGATCAAATTTCAGACAAAAGAAATAATTTACCAGTTTAGGCCAATATCCTAATCTCATATTAAGCCATTTTATTTTTATTCATTCCACTTAATTTCCATTTCTATATTTGACACGCAGTCATACAAACAGCCGTGTAGGTTACACACATATATATAACTAACTATGCACTAGTATACAACACCGTTATACCTGGTAGAGCCCAGTTTTAGTTTTTAGTAAAACCCATTTTTAATAATACCCATCACCTAGGGCTGGGCCAGGGGTCGGCAACCTTTTTAAACCAAAGAGCCATTTTCCCCTAAATATCTGAACCAAGATTTACAATGATCCGCAATGGGTAGAGAAGGGGGTTTGAGATGCGATTTTTTAAAATGTGATATGGGCATATATGCATTTAACACAAAAACAAAAGTTCAAGTACTTACAAAAAATAAAGAACCAATTTCGGGGGGCATCTCAGTTTTAAATTACTCGGACGCGTAACAGCGCAAAGGTGAATAATATTAAAACATTTGTCAATTCTTTAGCGATTATCTTCACCCTCACCCCTTCTTTCGTTTGGCTCTGCAGTCGTCTGCCCTTCACGCTCCTCTTCACTGCTGCTGTGCTGACGAGCAGTGCAAATGTAGTCACAACTCAGCTGGCTATAATATGTAAATCGGAGAAAATATAATAATTTTTACGAAAACCTGGGAAGGCGTGGTGACGATTTACTACAAAAAGTATATGAAACAATTAGGAATCCTAATAAATGTTGAAGTGCACATCCAATTTCAGGTACTAAAGAAAACTCCGGAAAGCATACCATTTAACCAGAGACGTGATCTCGTCGTAGAGAATGACTTTGAGGAGGATGTAAATGATGCCGTTAAAACATCACAGAAGCACGCGATGGACTCATTCATATATAGCTAAAGAAATATCTAGTTAAAAAATATTAACTCAAATAAATATTCTTTACAAAAGTATTAAGTATGTTAAGACATGAAAATGTGACTGCGGCCATCGTTCCGAGAAGAGCCGCAGTCACGTGGTCAAAGAGCCGCAAGTGGGTCGCGAGCCACAGGTTGCCGACTCCTGGGTTGGGCAATATATTGAATTTTCAGGGTATTTCAGTATATTTTCAGATACAGGATAACACAATGCTGTTTATGTCGATGTACCTTTTAATGTGTGTAAAACCATTCATTCCTTCCTGGTTTAAAACAACACAAGAGCTTCGGTCATAACATTGCACAGACCCCTAGAATTCACAGCTAAAATCAAGCCAGTCTGAGGAATAGTTGATGGAGGCAAATAATAATTGGCGATTTTATTTCTTTTTCGAATATTGCCAAATGGCTCACAGGTTAAAAATATAATTTGTGGGGGACTGGTTTGCCCTTACAGTTGTAAAACGCTGCCTTTTATTTTTTAGTTAACAGACCTTCAACAGTTTCTAAGGATGTTACTTTGTTTGAAAGACCGAAGTAAAACTAATGCACAATACATATACAAAGGCTATTAAGAGCTAAATAGCCTAAATTGAACAGTCTCCTGCTTTCTCTCACATACAGATGGTATTCTGTACACTTACAGATGATTGCTGTTTCAGAGAGAAATATTCAGTATGATTATTTACTCATGTTGGCAAAAGGTAGTGATTATTGTATGCATTAATTACAATTACTTTTAAAGTGCCCCCATTTTTAGACAGTGGGGCCATATATATATATATATATTATATATATGTAATTTTGCTCCCTGAATGCCAGTTAGTCTGATCAGCAATGAGAGTGTGCTTTATTCCTATGGAGACATCAGTTCTTGCTCACCCTTGTTTTCATCAGGGAGCTCTGGCTCTTTGCAGACGACCCCAATGCCGACCCTGGACGTTTCTCCACTTTGCTGCGGATGATTGGTGACCATTAAAGAGCGCGAGGGTTTGTGTAAAATCGCAATCGCTTGGTTCCCCCTCCCCCACCACCCCACCCCCACAGAAATATTCACTACTGAAATGATCTAATAAAAGTTTATTTTTAAAAATGACCAGTTTCCTTTTACTTTCTAGGAAATTAAACCTTTTTAATTCATACTAGCATCTACATAATGGTTATTGAATACTCCACAATATATTAAGTCTAGATGTTATGGTACATGCATACAATCCAGGCTGTATGAGAACCCACAATCACCAATACACATGAATGAAAAAAGCTATGAAACTGTGTACAGCTGTATAGATACTTGTCTCAGCTTCAATATAGCAAGAAGCTCATTTTATATAATCTCTAGCAATGTATTTACATTTGTGGAAACCCCTCCCCCACCCCGAGGATTTGAAACACTGCGCTTCAAACGCGAACATTTTCATAAGACTGATCTGGCTTTTGCGTTCCTTCCAAAGCGGTTCTGGCATCAAACCAACTTGCAGCTGAGGGAAGCTTAAACATTGCAAAAAGAATGTCTAGTCAAAACCAGTCTCATGAAAACAGTTAACCATGTTTTTATTTTCTTTGACAGTTAAAATCAGTAACATTGCCGGAAGAAATTAGTGTTGCTTTTGTTTTTTTTTTTTTTTGCTTTTTTTTTTCCTGTGTTGTCATCATCCAAACTGTGTTATTCTCTTTCACAGAAAGAACTTAGATACTGGGACACGAGTACAATTACAGCAAGTCTAAGGGTGTGCTACTCCAAAAAAAAAAAAAAAAAAACTTTATAAGAGACATTCAAGTACAGTAAGATTTGCTTAGAAATACAAAACTACATGAGAAAGCATTAAAATCATTTTTTTCCCATTTTCGTTTTTCTTTTTTAAAAAGCAGAAGTGCTAGGTCACATTTTAGCATACATATACCAGCCCAGCGGTTGCCAGGGTAGCAGTCTGGCTGTATCTGCTTCCTGTTCAGGAACACCCCTGGTGGGGGACTATGGCTCCGCTTGTTTCTGTACAAAGCTGCAGTTTCACTTTTCCCATCTCATCACCCCTGTTGGATTTAGGGGGGAGGAGGGGGGGGTCTCAGAGGCAGTTCCCCTCTCCAAAAAGAAAAAGCCACCTTCCTGCGTTTTTCCAGATCCTGAGTCAACGTGTTAGTACTACTCTCTGCCGTTTACCTGTTGCCTTTTAACCCTTTGTCCGAATGTTGCAGGAACAGAAAAGAAAGCACCGTGTCCACCGACAGCTGAGCAGTGTTTTTTCTTAAATAGATAAAGGGGTCTCCATTCAGATTGGGAGCAACTTGAATTGTCCAAGTTTTTTTCTCTCCTTTTTATTTTTTTTTTTTTTTAGTCTAAACGTTTATTTCTAGTTTTCCTCCACATTTCTTACTCGTGGAGTCTCTGGGGTCAGGGAGGCAGAAAGCTCAGTTATGCTGAAGCGTGTTGGACTCTATAGGAGGGGCAGAGTCATACAGAGTGTCCGTATCATGAGTCGGCTCTCCCGCCAGCGTGCAAGGGTTTGACAACGTCCCAGCGCCGCAGTCGCAGAAAAACCTAGGGGAGGGGGGGGCAGCATGTTACACATGTACTCTACACACTAAGAGTGGGTAATGTAACTCCTGCTGTAATAATGACGCATCACCCTGTCCCATCCGGGAACCCCCACACACCCCTGTACGAACCTGTCATGCCGTATGAACTCTACATCGTGCCCCTGGTGGCACTTCTTGATGCAGTTCACACAGATGGCATTTCGGTCTGTGGTGTTACAGGTGTGACACCTGTGGAAGATGTTAACGAAAGGTCAGGGTTGTGTTTGTTGAAACGTTGATGCGCGAGGCCTGTAGCGGTGACCGTTACCTGTAGAAATCGTGCATTGGGTAGCTGGTATAACTGGAAATCTTGTACAGGCATTGACCTCTGCTTACAGCCTTTTCAATGGCATCTTGATTGTTAAGTATTTTGTTATCTGTGGAGCGATTAGAGCAGACTATAAACGTATGGAAGCATCTTACAGTCCTTCCCCAGTGCCAAGTGTTAAAATGGCAGCCATGTGGATTCACACGATGGCTTTTGCTCGTTTGCCTCTTTACCTTTCATCGTAACATTGACACCAGATGCCAGAAACAGCCCTCCAAAGCGGTTGTTGAAAATCTGATTGCCTTCTAGGGTCGCTGTGGCATGATTCGTGATCTCAATTCCTGAGTCAGAAAACAATGTATGTTTCAGATTGCACCACACTATTAGTTTCTTACATATTATACATGCATGACCTCTACAAAGCGACACCTTGCATCAGTAACAGTCTCTCCCTCCTTTCCAGTGTCTTCATCTCTACTCACCTGCGGCAAAGCCATCAAATATCCGGTTCTTGCGCAGTACAGGGTGGCTGTTGGTACTAATGAGAACACCCGCCTGGGCATTCCTGAAGATGTCGTTCTCTTCCAACAGCCCTACAGACAAACAACACAGCAGGGTTGTTGTCACTGTTCAGCTCCAGCAGATGGCGCCCTGTTGAGCAATTAGTGCTAGGACAGTGTTTTCTCCCTCTACTAGTTCTGCCAAGCTGATGTAATCCAATATTGCAGCTTTATTTTTGCTTTTTCCATTCAACTCCCCAGCATTATACTCTGATGCTTAATATTTTTCTATGTTTAACAAAAACCAAGGTTAAAGATAGGAAATAGTAAGCTCTTCAAAAACTAGGAATTTCACATTTTGCTGATAGGTAAACAAGTAAACACCATTTTTAATGGGGAAAAATGTGGGGTGGGTGTACCTTGGCAGTTCTTAGAGAATGCTTGCAAAATGTCTAGAATTGCTTTCAAACTGCACTCTTTATCCATTTTGTTGACTGAGATCACAGTTCTATGAAAACTGGCAAGTTCAAATAATGAGCTTTAAAAGACCAATCTTATTAGTGTTGCACCATGAAGAGGACTCAAAAATAAACACGCACTCACAACCAACAGGATGTCTGGAATGAGACCTGGAGATCCATATTTAAAACTATGGGGTTTTTTGCATGCCATCTACAGAATCATTTCTCCTAAATGGTGAGTCCGCATGTACCTCGTCCTCCGTTGAATATACAGATTCCACCATCTCTACCATCGTGAATTTTGTTCCTGCGTAGTGTGGGGTTGCTGTCGGTCTTTATCCACACTCCTGCCATGGCATTGTCAAAGATCTCATTGTCCTCAATGAAGCCCAATCCTGTGAGAGAAGTGCCAGACAGATCAGACAGTTCCTCCATTTTTTGGCTACAGTGTAGCTTGTGAGACACTTTGAAAAGTCAGCATAAGGGGGTACTGTGGAGTACAACAAGGCTCTTACAACCCATTTGTTAAGCCAGTAAATGGCAGTTGTGGTTCCACACAATAGGACCTCCTTTGTTCTCAGGAAGTCTCCTGTTTTGCAAACAAGCTACAGGATGTGAGATGCTGTCCAGGGTCATGGACAAACTCCAGCTCCTTACCAGAGTTGTATACTAAGATGCCTCCATTCTGCCCCCCCCAGATCTTGTTCCTTCTGATCTTGGGGTTGCTACCAGTCCTACATAAAACCAAAGGACCAATCAGTTCCATGCAGGAAATAACTTGAGAACATATTGCGTGCAGGTATTCATCTCAGTCTGCTGTCCCACATACATAGCTGTGTAGACCTCATACAGCCATACATTCCTTACTTTGCAAAACATAGAATTTGTGTGTGTTTTTTAGCTGGGGGCTAGCCTTCAATCACAGCGCATTCAGAATGGGGGTTCTTCCCATCAGACACTGCCAGTGCTCTGCCTGATGCTATGGTGTTTGGTGCTGTTGCTGGTACAGAGTCTGACTCCAAACTGATAGCTGACTCACCTTATCTGGACTCCAGAGTACATGTGATTGTAGATGTCATTATCCTCTAGAACTCCATGACCGTTGTCATAGAAATACACCCCAACCTGTTTAACAGATTCAGCTACAGTTTCCATGGGACAATAAACTTTATACATTTTCATTCAGACTATCAGGGTAAATCATGGTACTAATGGTAGCGTTGTGAGTGTTCGCCTTCACACCTGCTTGCCGCTGTGGATCCGGTTCCTCCTCAGGACGGGCGTGCTTCCTGTCGTTACCCACACCCCTGCCAGGGTGTTGCTGTACACCTCATTTTCCTCAATCACCCCCTGGCCCTTTTCATGCTGGATGGGGTTAGGAAAACTAGTTAGCTTTCTGCACTAAGTCCACATTCAGTCCCTTGATTTTTGCTAGTCACCCTCTTTGGCAAATGTTTTTCTCTGTGATCCAAGTGTATGCCACATGGGAGGCTACTCCAAGCCACCTGCAAGGGTGTATGTGCTGTATGTCTGTCTGTCTCTTCACTTAGGGCATACAGTATCCTTGCAAGTACATTGCAAAAAACCTGCCCTCCTATAATTTTCTCCTTATGCTTTTCTGTTTGTTGGAAGTGGAATTAAGATTAATGTACTCCATTAAAAGACCTTCTCTGCAATGCTTTGTGTGTGTGTGTGTGCGCGCGCATGTGTGCGTGTACCAAATGTCCCCACAATGTGATAAAACCTTTTTGGCTTGTAGGGACATTTTTAGGTCACTGCAATATAAACCTCAGTTTCATTTTAAAAAATCTGTGAATGCAATCAAAAAATTAAAATAGCTAAGTCTTGTATTTGATTGGTTACTTATGATTAAGGTTAGGGCTGGGTTCAGGATAGGGTTATCATAGTTAGGATTAGGGTTATGCCCACAGAAATGAATGGAAAGTCCCCACAATAACGGGAATATATAAACTGCGCATGTGTGTGGGTGTGAGAGAGAGCAAGAGAGAGGCCGGCTTGCTCACCACATAGATTCCCCCATGCTGTCCATCATGGATCTTGTTGTGGCGGACGATGGGGCAGCTGTTGGTCCGGATCTGGATGCCCGCCAGGGCATTGCCGTATATATCATTGCTCTCAATGAGACCCCGTCCATCACCAAATATGTACACACCGCCTTGGTTGCCGTTGAAGATGGCATTTCCTCTGAATTTGGGAAATGGATGAGAGACATTGAAGTCCAAGCTGACATTGCACAGGAGGTAAAAAACATACTAAATCACTTGCATGCACACTTAAGATATGTGAATTTCTCCTTACAGAACTGCATTCAACAAACAGGATCCAAAAGTCATTTAAACTTGATATTAAGCAATGCCACAACACCGCAAGTCAGATAAATAACAAGGTGCAAATCTGCCAACAGTACAGATTTTTAGGATACCAGCAACGTTGCAAGCAACAAGGCCACGTCCTTCAGAGGAGCTGTACCCTGTTCTGTCACATCTACCAACCTAATGGTGGGGTCACTGTTGGACGTGATCCACACGCCAGCAAAGTTGTTTGCATAGATCTTGTTTTCGATGAACTGGCCACGGCCCTTTTCGTGCACGTAAATTCCCCCCGTCTGGCCATGGTGGATCTCGCAGCGCACCACCGTCGGGTTGGCATATGCCTTAACCTCGAAACCTGCTATGCGGTTCCTGTGGATGTTGCAACTTTCAAAATAGCCCTGTGGGGGGAGACAGAGAGCCATATTTTAAAAGAAAGGTGTATGCAAATAGCAATGCAGATAATACATACAAGTACAGTTTAAAAATACCACCTTTACATGGTGCCACTCAATAAAACAGGGACAAATTTGCTTAGACAAAATTTTAGTGGAAAAAGACAAGCTGAACTGTAAACCTACTACTGGCACCGGTGTGAAGTGAAGAAACACAGCCTCGCCTTACACATTCCGAAGCAATAAGAAATCTCTTTAAAGGAGTTTACCATGCCATGGTCAAAGGTGAAAACCCCCACATCTCTGCCGTGGTGGATGTGATTCCGTCTGATGATCGGGTTGCCATGGTTTTTCACCCAGATGCCAGCTAGTGCATTGTTGGAGATCTCATTGTCTTCATATATGCCCTGAAAATGGCAGAACAAAGGAAACACCGGGGTTCAAACAATGCATCAAACAGAGAATACTGTTTGCATGCTCAAACAGGGTCCTACACTGGTACAGAATATGGCCAAAACCCTTAGCTTTTGCACTGGTATGTCTCCAGGGGTTAAAACAGATATTTACCTGCGCATGGTCCGTAATGTACAGGCCAACGTTTTCACAGTCGCTGATGTTGCAATGCTTGATAGTTGGACACGCCCCTTGGCCGCTAACACAGACCGCTGAACCCACTGCAGCGGCAGGACAAAGCATGCCCTATCAGGTACTGTGACACCTGGGACGCATCCCAGAGAAAGGCGAAACGGGACCAGTAATATGTCAGGCACCAATCAGGGCTTGCAAAGCAAGAGGCTCACCTGTGCAGGTGCTGCGGATGATGCAGTGGTCAATGATAGGGCTGCAGTTCACCGTGATCTCCAGGCAGTGGTGGGCATTGTGGTGCTGGGCGGACTTATCATCTGGGTTGAACTAAAGAGGAAGGTCATTAGTGTCAGTGTTGTGACAGCAACCAGGTTACATGTAAATAGTTAAAGGTATTGATGTAACAATGTTACCAATGTGGTTCTTCCTATTCCTGTTTGCCAGAAATTGAGGCTAAAGGCCTTTGCACACCAAGTCTGAACTTTTCAAACCTGTCTGATAAAAACGGTTGCGCACAAAAACCTTGCACAGAGTCCGATTTGTTTTATTATTTCAAAATCGCGAAAATTTGCAATGAGACAGTCTCGTCAAGCAGTGAGGATGATTTCGTGGTCCTTTTACTTCATCTGAGCAGGGAGAAAAGAGAGAAAATATGGGGCCCATCCGATCCTGAGAATCAGTCAGGAGCAGGGAGAATTAAATCAGCTGATAAGAAAACTACGGAATTATCCCAATCGTTTTAAGCTGTATTTCAAAATGTCAGTGGAAAGAGACATAATTAGCGGGGCAAAGACTGAACAGACGGAATTATTTTTGTACCTTCATGCAGCACATGAATACATTTTTTTGCTTGCGTCTCCATACTTCTGCATCGGATAGTTTGATTGATAATCAATATACTTTTGTCTAATATTGCCGGTGTGCTGGGGAAACTTGCCAGCGCTTATTAGCTGAATACATTACATCGTTTTTTATTCTGTGAAACTGAAAGATCAATCTCCTGGCCAGATTTAATAATGAAATTTGTTGCATGTCCCATTTTGATTGCAATCCCCCCGATAACTAACAAACTTGTTCATCCGCCATTGTTTTGGGGTGGCTGTGTAGATTGAAATTACATGGGAAAGTCCCAGTTCTGTTGTGTGGTGTGAAAGTCAAGACAGTCCATGAACTTGTAACCAGGGACAGAAAACTGGGGAGAAGTTCAGGAATTTCGGTGTGAAACTGCTAACAATACTGGAGCCACATTAAAAAGACAACCACCAATTTCCGCAATCCGGTTCTGTACGTGATCGGCAGATATATTCAGATATTCAGCCTCAAAAATTTGCAATTGTATATACAAGGATGTGGAAAAGCACAGAAAATCGAACCTGTTCCAAAAAAAGGGATGAAAGTTTTGGAGTCTGTGTAAACATGATTGACACAATGGGAGTATTTATTTTAAAGAGTATGAGAATTTTGGATGAAAAATACAGATTTGGTGTGCAATGGCCTTTAACCTGGGTAGGGATGGCGGTTAAAGGAGCCTAGGATCATACCCTGATGGTCATGTAGCCCACATAAGCATCCTCTGATCCTTCCATGAACACAAACGTGGAGTCCCTCGTGTTCTCGATGATGACTTTGTCTGCCACCTTCCCTGGTGCTGTGTAAGACAGATAGCTGGAAATTAGGGCAGTCCGGCCATTTGTAAAAATGAAGCTGAGTACCAGAGCTGTTGGCTTGTGGGAGGAATTCAGCTGGTGGTGGTGGTGGGCACACTTACCTGCACCGATCATCGTAATTGGCGATTCAATGTAGATCCACTCGTCAGTGTAGATGTGTGCGGTATGGACAAAAATTAGGCCATCGAAGTGAGCCTCTTGGACCCCACTCAAGGCGTCTTCAATGGTATCATAGTACTGGGGGGGGTTAGTACACAAAAGGCATTTTATTTAAAAAACATACACAATGCAGACCTATACCTCTAGCAACAATCACTGGAAAAATATTGACCAATGGCACTTTTCCCATGGCATACATTAACCGAGTCGTACCATGGCTGTACCACCAAGAGAGACTAGCTACAACGCGGCTCCGGCTCATTTTGGCTTTAAACCACAGAAGGATCAGCTCGGTAAAGGCACTGTCAAGTATGGAGAGCGATAGCGACATGAAGTCGAAGAGACGCACAGAGTACATCATGATTCATTACTCTCATTTCCTTTTGTTGTTTCATTGTGTGCTAAATAACACTAGCACGTCTATGAGCAACGCCATCTTACAGTAACATGATACAGTAGCAGAATTAGCGTTCGCTTGCGTGAATTCGCATTTAGCTCTTCAGCTGTCCTATAGTACTTTTTAAAGTACAGTTAGTCCTGCTACAATGCAACTAAATGCGTTCGTGAAAAACCCTGCGTTCACTATAATCACATTCTAAAACACACATATCCAATGACGTTAGAGGAATGCAACTGCAAAAACTTAGTAACTTAGGCCAAACTAAATTAATTAAATAATAGAGTGATACCAGTGGCCAATAACGTAATTATGTGCATTTTAAATAAAAAATAATGATACATTAATTATTTCATAAACATATCTCCTATGGGTCTTAGGAGTCTCGCAAGAATTGCCTAGTAACTTGAACTGAACAAGCTGAACCCGCTGACTTGTCAATTGCCGAGAGTCGGGAGTAATAAGACACAGCCACCATACGGCCAGGCATGCATGCAGCACCCGTACAGTGGGTTATGTTATGTGGGGGGGTACCATGCGGCCAGGCATGCACGCAGCACCCGTATAGCGGATTATGTTATACGGGGGGTACCATGCGGCCAGGTATGCATGCAGCACTCGTACAGTGGGTTATGTTATGCGGGGGGGTACCATGCAGTCAGACATGCACGCAACAGTCGTACAGTGGATTATGGTATTCGGGGGGGGGGGGGCACTGAAGGCAACAAGGCTACAGACAGTTTACAGAACAGGAATATAAGTGAATTAAAAAAGGTTGCTGTGTTTTTATGTGACGATTTGCCATATATTTTCAGATTTTTTAGAATCTAAGACTTAAACCTGTCAAATGCATGGATGTACAGAAAGTTCAGTTCTTTTAGAATCGAAAACCAGTCTGGTTCACTGAAAAAGAACTATGTTCATGAATCAAACATCACTACTGTTCACTTGGATAACTGTTCTTGCGTGCAAGTAGTGTTTCTGGCTATGACCATGTCATGTTGGAGTTTGCGTAGTGCTTTTCTCTCAGACTGAAAACCGCACAAATACAAATGCGATTCAACGTTGTATTGGACTTGGGTACTAATATATCAATCATATCAGAAGAGATTAAAGGCTGGCTCATACTTCTTAGGGGTAGTTCGCAAACCCTACAGACTATTTACAAGGTAATTAAACTGTTACATACATGTAAATGCGTGTGTGTGTGCGTGAGAACAGACTTTGAAATTGAAAATCTCACACCAGCCAACGGAAGTTTGCAACCCCGTGAGCTGGCTCTCTGAATTTGTAAAACATAGAGAAAGGGACACAAACCTCTCTGCTGTGGTACGCTGCAACACGCTGTGCGCATGTGCAAAGTCCCTGACTTTGCTGGAGAACTACTAATGTTTCCATGTACGTATACGCAGAGTGGATATGCAAGCGTTGCGCTTGTGCAGAGAAGCATGAAGCAGCCTTTACTGTGTGATATCACGCATTTTAGCAGGACTGACTGCATTTGCATTTTAAATTAGAAATAATTATAATATAATTTATTAATGTATCATAAACATCTCCTATAGGTCTTAAGAGTCTCAGAAGTATCGCCTAATAACCGCTTTAACCAAACGTGCCGAATTTGCTGACTTGTCGATTGCTGAGAATTGGGAGTAGCAAGCCACAGCTACCATGCGGCTGTGCATGCACACAGCACAAGCACAACGGATTGCAACATGCGGCGGAGCACTGAAAGCAACATGGCTACAATTAGTAAGCAGGGCCATGTCAGTGCGGGACACGGCTCACATAACTAACAACGTAAAACCATCAGTTCGGGGTTCGGCTCGGTTCTTGGTGGCAGTGGAAAAGCACCACAAGTCTCTTAATGGAAACAACATTACAAAGCATAAAATCATTTCTATCCTTTGCTCAGTATCCTGCAAAAAGAGACATGAAGAATGCATAGTTTTACCAGCATGTTCTCCCTTCCTTTGTATCTGGCAGGATTACTGTAGAAATGCTCTGCAAACCCAGGCTTCACATGTGCTCCCTTGTACTGCAAATGCATCAAAAACCAAATCAGGAGATGCAAGAAGGACCCAGTTTTACAGACATATACACCGGGGGCGTAGAAGATTTGGATGCCAACAGGGAGAGCCACCAGCTAACCACAACATCAAGTGGATGATCAGTTTAGCTTATGCACACTTACTAGCTGCTGGAAACTCTCCTTCCATGGATTTGGTTGCTCATACTCCTCGGGATTGATCTGGTAGAACTTCCCAGGCTCAGGGTGCATCATGGGATGCGTGTACTCAAATACTTCCATGTAAAGCCTCTTCCTGCAGAGTCACACAGGGATGGTTTGTGGTCAATCTGTGTAAATCACCCTGGGAAGCACTCCTCCCCTTCCCTTTCAAGAATTCCTTCAAGGGTTCTTAATCTCTGAGGAATAATCTTGTAAGATTAGAGGTAAGGGGAACAGCAGTGCCTGCACTCTTAAAGCAGATCACACTGCAAAGTGGCGGGGGGTCTTACCAGAGGATGGGGTCATTGGCGAGCTCGCTGAAGCGCTTGCACACACAGGCAGCACGGCAGAGATCCTGCTCTAGCAAGTAGGAGAAGATCTTCAGCACCACCTCGTCTGGAAGCTTCTCCTGGAGGTATTGTTCAGCTGGGGCAGCTGGATGGAAGACGGGGAGACTTCCTGTTCATTCTTACACCACTTTAGACTTTACGATGGGTATTCCAATTCTATTCCGTTTTCATTTTCAGTACATTATTCAATAAATTAGATGATATTCAACACTTTATTATAAAATAAGCCTTGTGTTAATGATTTTGCCCGACTGTAGGCTAATGTAAGTTTAAGGTAGCATGTGTAAGGTAGGCTAGGCTAGGCTATGATGTTTGTTAGGTTTGGTGTACTGTATTAAAATGCGTTTTCACCTTAAAATATTTTCACCTTATGATAAATTTATCGGAATGTAACCCCATCGTAACTCGGGGAACGTCTACAGTTGCGTTTTTTCAACAGGTAATTCCCACTGTGTCTTGTTCAAGGATTCCATACCCACCCAACCCTTTTGTTAAGACCCATTTACCTGGCAGGTCTTGGGATTTCCCCGATACTCTGGCACGTTTGGCACGGTGGCCGAAGTTTTCTGTTGCGGACGTGGAGGCTCCCTGCAGAGGGTATCCCAGAGGCCACATTTATAAAGAGGAACACCGTGCAGTCATGACCGCAACTAAAGCTACAACCAACGGAACTTTAGGTCAACCACTGGCCACAGAGTGGCAAAAGTTAATATTTCAGCATGCGTTTGCAGATTAAATCCAGGCCAGATAAGTTGCACCGTATTTGACACATAGTTTAAGTCTTTAAAGTAATATAATTATTATGGGCAAGAGTAATGTGACCATTACAAGTCAGAGCTATAAAGTTATTGATAAAGATGGCTGCAGAAACCAACCAGATAGCTCAGGTTTACCTAGCTACCCAGATACGAGCTGTGATTGACAGAGGCAGAGTTAGGGCTACCGGGACACTGGAGGTGCCATCCACTCCACCCACCCAGAAGTGGGACAGGAGGGCATTAAATCTGGATGCCAGCAGAGTTGATGCAAAAGACCCTTCATTATCAAGTCTATTACAGCTACACCAATCGAAATAGCAGATGACGCAGGAATCAGCAAGTAAGTATGAACTGCTACGTCACAGCCCTGTAAGTTTCTCCCTCATCCCACTCTTACCTCCATGCTGGCCTTGGTTGGACACGCGGTTCTCTTGGGTAACAGAGACTTTCTGCGGAGTTGGTATGGACTGTTCTGAGCTCCTGGGCCTGATTCTTCTGCAACCATATCTGCAGGAACATCCTCATCTGGGGAAGGTAAAAAATATATATATTATACATCACATACAGAGGCCATGATCAGTGATATATGATAAGCGATATATGGGGTCAACATGATATGCGTGTTTCTTGGTGTACAAACCCATTTTTCCTTAGGTCATGCAGAATTTTGCCTCCCTCTAGCTGTCATTGTCATATTTACAAAGATCAAGCACCCCCTGCCCCAAGGCTGCAAACCCCTGATCAGCTACTTATCCTTAAACTGTGTAGTTAAACCCCAACCAAAGCTATGCACTAGGGGGCGCACTGACGTGATCAGGCTGAACGTTGTCTGGACTCAGCTGCTTTAATAGTTCTACAATGGCAGGATTTTCCTTCCGCCGTGGTTGATACTTAGAGTGGATTTGACAGTTTCAGCTTCTTGCCAAGCATCACCATGACCCTACATTGGATAAGCAGCTACAGAAATGGACGGAGGGGTACCAGTTCCGAGGTCTGCTAGGACTGAGGCAAATTCATACTGCCGTGCACATTTCAAAAGGTTTTTGTGCCAGAGAAATACAAGCCATTAGTCTAAATTAAACTGTTTACAGCACTGCAGCATTTAAGACTCTCGAGGTAGTTTTAAAAATGACACAGTCTTGGCTGACTTCTTCCTCAGATCAGACGAGGGGGGAGGCTGTTTTTGGTCAGTACTGCAAACCGAACCAATGTGGCAAATCTATTACGGCTGTGGTTCCTTCGTGTCTGGATTGGACACTGATCTTCTAAGCATGTCTCCTCCACTTGAGTGTATACTACTCATATTTGCGCGCGCACACACACACAGTCCTTTTACAGCACTTAACGAAAAACATTGTTCTGTATGCTTCTCATTGACTGAAACAGAAGAGTCCCGTGGAAGACATTCTCGCCTTTCACTTCGTCATGGTTTATCAGGCTTTAATAATACAATAAACCTAAATCTAACCATTCAGAGCACAGCTTGTTATACATCAACAGTGGAAAAGGCATGAGTCTAGTAACATTTGTTTTTTTTTTTTTTTAACCGTTACTTGAAATTAATAACTAGTTCATTCAAGTCTGCAGATCTCACACAGTAGCCTGAGAGGGATGACAGCCTATGCACTGAGCCAAAGAACAAGCCGCTTAGTGAGGGCTGGGGGCAGACAGAGGCTGCGTGAGACACTCTGGGTGTGACACTCAGACTGTCCCACTACCATAGACAAAGTGCTCTTGGCAAAACACATGATGACATTAGTGCTGGTCAAAATCTCTCATTCCTCTGCAAGCTCAGGGCCCTCTGATCAGTTTACCTGTGATGTAACAACTGTACATCCTATGCACTGAGCTAAAGAGCAAGCCGCTTAGGGAGGGCTGTGTAAGATCCTCCGCTAAATGTGCCAATACACCTGGTGCCATTAAATTGATACGTGTAGGTCTTCTCGGTTAAAGGATTCATTTTAAATAGGACACATCCCACTCTGCTTCCTTCTACATTTAAAGAGCCTGTGTGCTTCTCGCCTACCTGGGCTCCCGCATTGATGTTTCGTTAGCTGAAGCTACCTGCCATCCACAGTCAGGTATCACATATTCCTGGATTTTATAATCAATGTGCTCTAGCGTGACAGCTGAACAAAAGGATGTTCTGGTCTAGCCAACCTGTTTGCAGCATCTCAATGGAGTTGCCTGGTGTTTCACAATCTGCTCCTCGGGGACCCAGGGTTGGTCCATGTTTTCGCTCCTTCCAGGCACCCTGCCAGACAGTCCATATTTTTGCTCCCTCCCAGCTCCCGGTAGAGCAAAAAACGTGGGCTGTCTGTGGGTCCCCAAGGACCGGATTGGAAAACACTGGATTAGACTTCTTGTAGTTCGAAGAGTTAGCAATCATTGTAAAACTGTTTCGTATCATGTATGAGGTGCGGGGAGAATTTAATTCCAAATTGTCGCCGGGAGTCTCAGCATGGAGTACGAGCGCTGCAATGTACACTCAGCTACAGCCTTGGGAGCTAACAGCAGGCGGAATCAGCCGTCATGCGGACCTGTGACAGCATGCGGACGCAGCCAGAGCCGAGAGCTCCCTGTCAGACGGCCGTGTTTCATATCCCTTGCAGGCGGGTGAAGAGCACCTGAAGTTAAACATGGTGACAGGCTCCATCGCCCTTATTACCATTCTTGTAAATGTTGGCTTAACTCCTTTTTGCTTTTCTAGATGGGTAGGATTTTTTTTAAATGACAAGAACTGAGCAATGCTTCAGTCTGGTTTAAAGACAGATGGCAAATTTATTTATTTATTTTCACAGTGACAGTATTTATACCTAGAAAATTATGGTAAATAAAATCTTGTCAAAATGCCCAGATAGTTGGCCAGCATGTGTTTTTTTTCTGTATTTATGCAGTAAAAGTGCCAGCCGGGCTATATAAGAAAGTGCTCAAGGGGTTAGCTAGCCCGAAGATATTACTAGCTCTTTTCCTCTGGCCTGACTGCGGTGCATGACAGGGCAGCTATCTAATGACTGGTAAGTGTTCTTACACTTTGCAGGGCATCTCTAAAGCCAAACTCTCATTCTGTACACTCCACAGATACTAAATACAATATTGTTGTGAGATATTCAACTTTTCCATTTCCGTATCTCAAACGGCGCTAAATGACAGACTTCTGAAGGTGCTCCACGTTTGGCAAGATGGTCCTGCTGATACTAAGCAGACTCCCCCATTCAACTTCTTTGCTTAACAGACACCTCTATCCAGGGCAACTACAACTGCTCACAGTTCTACACTTTGAAATGTCTGTAGCCCATTTAACCATCTACAGTTAAAGAGATCAAGAGTAAGGCCCAGTGGTGTGCAGGAGCGAATCCGGCACTCCTGCCTTCGCACTAGACAGCACCTTATGGACCTTCACTAGCTTCTGTCTGCTAACACCTCACCCAGACATCGTGCATTAACAATATGGACTAACACCATCTAAATCAGTACAGGATCTCTACAGCCATGCATCGTGTGGCAGACCTCATTCATTCACTCCTAGATTAGTGATTTGCACCAAGATGAAGACATACTGGATGAAGATATCAAGATAACATAAATGCAATGGTCTGGGAAAGAGAATCTTTGCGGCACCAGTTTGGTTTCAAAATCCATATTTCCTACATGGACGACTTGTAGCTCGTTGCACACTACAGCCTGCCCGCCACGCATCCTCTGTGAGGGGGAGCTGGACAGGCCGTGTGATTTATTATAACAGTCCCAAGCTGCATCGTGGTGCGTGGACAGTTCAGATGTCAGCAAACTCCCTTTTAAGATGGCATGCAGAAAAACTGTAAACATACTGTAAGGCCGTGCCACAAAAGGAAAGCAAGCAGACAGCACCTCGATCAAAGGGGCGCGCGTGTGTAGGCTGGCCATAAGCGGAGCCAGGGAGGTTGGCATGCGGCCCAACACGACCCGCTGCCGTTCTGGCTCACTGGCACTGGCGGCGGGCACATGAAACCCACCCCCCAACCATCACCACCATCACCGGCTCCCGCCCTGAAAACTGACGTGCCGCCCACGTGCCCAAAAGGCCGGACAACCTCAGGTTTGAAAGAACACACCTTGTTGACACAAAGGGCACAATGAACACACACCTGAGTGATGCAACAGATCCAAGGAACAATGGCGGGAGCAAACAGATTCTATTCAGCACTATACCGTCATCATCATTTAGTCACGGATAGGTGAGGCCTTTAACGCCACCGATTACTTGTCAGCCAGACAAGTTTATAATTCAGTCTGCCGCTTTGTGGTGTAGCCTCTGACAGGCATTAGACACCCTGCATTTTTAAGATATTTCGCTCTTCAGTCCAAACAGATCCGCTCCAGGGATCCAGCGTACACTCTCACTACATATTGGCGATTTACCTCGACATCAAGTTCGCTGGAGGCGGCTAGTTTAAGCCTTTTTGACAGTCTCCTCTTTGATATTCACTGCCGTCGTTATCCACACTTATGTGCAGCACATTTCTCCCTCTGACAGTTATTGCTTTGGTTGTGTTTGTGCTCGAGTTCCTAAAGAGCGTAAACACATGGTATTCCAGGGAACGAAATGAACACAGAAGGGGATCTGGGATAGTTTAGTGGTGGGGTGGGGGTGGGGGGGGGGGGGGG
>JAODJW010000113.1:1163951-1175657 GCA_026777045.1 Hyperopisus bebe
TATAAACAAATCCATTTGAATGCAAGCATTGACAATTGAAACTATCAGACAAGTCAAAGGTTTAAAAGTATCAGGGGTTTACCCTTTCTATAAACATGGTGTCACCAGGCCATCGCCTTAACTGCAGCAGGTTTAATCTGACAGGTCACTGCACTTTTCTGCACTGGGAACACCAGTGCAACAAGCACATTCCTGGAGATAAGGTTCCCCTCTACACGTAACCTTAGCAAAATTGTCATAGCTCACATACAGCTGCAAGGCAAAACACTGTCAGACGTCCTTCATGTAAGCTCCTTAATGTGGCTCCAAAGCCAGAACCCCTTTCATTTCCAAGCAAATAGTTCAAAAATAGAACAGTCAAACCCTTAAAATTGGCTTCTTAAGATATTAAATACTGATTATTTTCCTTAACCAGTTTGGACAGACAAATTCAAGTATTTTCTTTGGATCAGAGTCACCTATAAGTACACGTAAAACGTGTTTTCTTTTTACACGTTTGCAAAACACAATCACAGATTTATGACTCAAATCAGCCCAGATGCTTCCTTAATTACGCCCCACTCACAGCTGATTACCAGCTTACAGTGGCTGCCCAGGACACCTGTAACTCGGCACAAAGCATGTTTTAGTTGGAAACGGGGGGAGGGTTCCGGGTTACTGAGTACCTCTAAATACCTTTGTGTTTAATTTAAGGGGGACCGAATGAACAAAGCTGTCAAGGCGCTGATCACCTGGGCCCCACCATAATAAACTGGGTTCGTTTTTACATTTGGCATTATAAAACTGCTGCGGTGCTCTCGCCGTACTCTCGCATTTTCTGCGCTGCTGTGAGGGACAAAGGTGCCAGATTGACCACCGCAGATGCCGATCGGCGGCTGGGCGAGGGCCCGGCGCAGCACCGTCTCACCGCAGCGGCCCCGGGGCACACGTACGCGTACACGTAGTAACACAAGCCCGCTCTCACGGACAACGCATTCACTGCACACTGGCTATTTAAAGGACCCAATTCTTCATTTTTATACCTAGATATTTTAAATACAGACGTCTCCACGCCTAATACATCTGGAGGCTTAACTGCGTAGCCAGGCGAACTGGCTCGGGTAAGAAATGAACTCTGTTTAAAGGCAAGATCCGCCCGTTTGGAGCAACTGCAAACCGGTGTATTTTGTATATGTCTATATACTCAGTGCAGCTGTCATTTAAAATGCGTCAACGTCCCGGAAAGGGTCTCCTAAACACCCGAAATGTTAGCTTGTTGGCCAGCTACCCCACAGTCATTAGCTCCTATCCTGAAAATGGCAGCCTGGTGAGCAGAAAAAAACACAACGTAGCCTAGCTAAACAGCCAGCCTGTTTCGCTACTTAACCCTTACCGCGGAGCTAGCTGGCTAATAATCGCAAATCGCTATATAGGCAGATGGATCGATCTGTCTGAATAGTATGTTTGTTTATGAAAGACACAGTTTATCGCCATGTAACAAATCCTCCCCCCACCCAAAAGAAGTCTCGTTCGGCGGGGATTAGGGAAGCAAAGCGGGCGGAACAAAGCGCGGCCTGCCCGTTCGGCTAGTCGACGGGAAGCCGCGGCGTTTCCTAGGATACCAAAGCCGATCGTGGGAGCGGATCGGAGGACGCGTTCAAACCAGGTCTACCATCAGTGGCACTCCCTACGCAGACAATCGAGACGTCCCGGAGGTTTCTAAAAGGCATTTTTATGTCTCGCGCGCGTTATAATTACATTTCTTACCTCTCTCTTGGTTGTTCCTCTCTGGCTGCACCGGGCGCGGCCTCGACACTCGCCTGGGTCTTCTGTTGGTTGCTCTGACGGAGTTCATTTGGGGAGTTTATTACCTAAAAGAAAATACCGAACCCTTCCCTCTAATACAGACCGAGTTGTAACATTCAAATCAAAACAAGAAATCCATTAATGTCCTACTGTACAACGCTCTTGGCGAGGCGGCTGCGGATGATAGATATATATATATTTAATCGGTTTTTATTTATATTTTTTCTTAATGTTCCCCCCCAGTTCTCCGCTCTTTCAGCTCCGTCTCTCTAGCAGGAGGAGCCATTTACTCACAGGGACACACACAAAAAAAGACACACGGAAAAACCCCCAGCCAATCACCTTCTCCGTCTCATACCTTTTAGTCGCGGTACCAAATAGAAATATCCGTATTAAACGACGTCCCAGTCTTGACTTGCATGCCGGAGAGTCGAAATTAAAAAAATTATATATATATATATATTTTAACATACAAAAGGGAGAAAATGAGAGAAGTACTGTAAGCTCGATTTTTACGGTTGCAGTCTTGGGTATGTGAACCTGAAATGTTGTTCTCGTTGTCACTGACAACATTACGTGGACGCGCCTGCCTGTGACACCAGAACGAATCCACTGGTGCATCATGGAATAACAATGGGCACATTATTGCCCCTCTCTGTCAGGCATGCTGAAGAGGTTTTCAAATATGTATTTTGAATTTGCTTTTAAAAATGGATTAATAGTACCTCGCAAAAATGAAAGAACTTGCCACATACGTTAAGTGGTTTTTCAGGTCTTACAGTGAAAATGAAACAATATGTTATTTTTAGAAATATCTATTTTAAAATGAAGTATTATCACATATAGTAATACAGATGGGTGATTTTTAAAAGAATAATTCTGAAGTATTATTAATTAGATGTGATATCAGTCGGTTTTGTTTTGATGATTACACTAAAGAGAATTGCTCCATGTTGCAATCTGTGGTTTGCACAAAGTATCGTGGGAAATCGTCACTTTAAAGCACAAAACATAAAATCGTTGACTTCATAAAGAAAAGAATTCCCATTGTTTTCTTTTTTGCCCGTTTTATAATTTAAGACATGATAATAAAAATATAATTAAGACAAAAGGAAAACATACTGCTTTTAGTTATTACTTAGATCACAATATTCAGAGCTGTCTTGTGGTCTTATTTTAGTTCCTCTGTGGGTTAATCCCTTGCAGTATCTTACTATCTGTATTGTTCTCTAAGAGGCTCCCCAAAGCCCAGTTGGGGACTGTAAGATTAAGATTCCACAGATGGTGAGGAGCTGTTTCAGGCAGTGTAATCCCTATTCAGTACCAAATACTGTGTACAGCACATTAATTCACTTTAATAAGTGACTCCAGGGTGTTGTCAAAGACTCCAGCGTGTGCTGGGTTTAAGTTTCCAACAAAAAACAGCATTTGTGATTGCAAGTTGGGGTGGTTTCTGCCTTGTTAGTCAGAGAGTCCCTATTCTGACAATGCAAAAGATTGGCTTTTGTGCAGCACCCACTTTTCCAACTAAACTTTCAAAACCTTTGACCAATGTAAAATATGGGATGACGGAATTGACAGTGAAGACTGCATCACTGTACTCACTGGGTTGTTTGTCTGAGTGTTTATGGTTTTGAAAAGTGTGCAGTTTGACCTTTGACTTGTTACCATAGGCAGCATTGAGCTCAAGCTGTGGACCGATAGCACAGGGCTGTCACATGTGGGACCTTGCAGCCCAGGCGCCCCCCAGCCCAGTATCTGGACTGTGCGAAGGGCTTTCTGCACGTGTAAAATCCCCTTGAAACAGAATACATGTTACTGAGTAGGTGTAACGTTCACGAAAACGCTCAGTGCCAACGGCCATACTGTCCTGTCACGCTTGCTTGCCCGGAAGCTGAAGCTAAATACGGCGAGGCTTCTGTACGCTTTGCTGGGATTTGGACCTCTAGGGCAACCCAGGTTGCTGCAGGAAGTGGCAGTGCCAAGCCAATAGGGGGGAGCCCTTCCCACCGGACAAGAGAAAATCCTGCTGCCCTGGTGCAGTGAAGGAGCCACTGCATTCTTTGTGTGGGATGCCAAATGGAAAGCCTATTGGCTGCAGTGATTGAGAGGTCCCACAGCACTTATTGACGGAACGGTACATTAACCTCGATTCCCCAGCTAGAACGACAGGGCCTTGTTTGGAAAATCAAAGCAATACAGTCATCTCGCCATCAGACCGTTCAGGACTTGACTATTGATTTGGTGGTGATTCGGTAAATAGTGATAGTCAAACTGCCAGCATAATTAAAGATTTGTTTGCTGTATTTTTTAATATACATAGCAATAATCGCAAGACATTTTCCAGTCCCGATATAAATAGTTGGGGGTAGAGGTTGCGCAGTTTGATGACCAAGTGTGTGGCACTGTTCTCTTCCACCCTAGGATCTGGGGTTCAAATCATGCCGCTGCTATGTGTGTAGAGATTTGGTGGCGTGCCTAAAATCAAGGAACAGCAACCACAATATGAATTTTTTTTTTTGGGGGGGGGGGGGGGTTGCATGGCCTCCCCATGTTAGTTTGCTTCGGGTACTCTTCTTTCAGACCAAAGGTATGCAGTTAAGCTAACTGGTGCCTCTGTGCTGTCCGTAATGCGTTATTGTGCATGTATGTGCCCTGCAATGGACTGCAATCATGCCCAGGTCTCATGCCCTTTCCTTCCATTGTGACCTATGCTGCCTCAGGCTCCCGTGACAATGACCAGGTTGGATGGATGGATGCAAGTGTGGGATGGATGGAATGTGGAATAGATGGATGGAAGTGTAGAATAATTTTGACTGTAGAACTAGTGTTAGATATTCAGCTTTGGAATGACTTACTCACACTTGATGGATCTCGAGTGGCTTAGAGATAAATGGCCGGATTTGTTTTCCTAATGCTCACTTAATTTACTTTCACGGTATAAAGTGACAAACGCTGTTCCCAAAGAGGAAATTTCATAAGTAGTGTTGTGCAAATGAATCTGTACGACATCTCACGGCTGTATGACACCACGGCAGCTAAGCAGTTTGTGGACGTGGCCTGGCTGATGGCAAACTACTGGCTTCACAGTATCTGGTGACTGACGATGCTGTAAGCATCACAGTTTGTCACAGGTTGCACTGCGAAGAGCAGTAAAGGAAAACCAGCCCTTTGTGGGAGGGTTCAGTACAGCCTGACTAAGAAATTCGACATCTTGTTTTGTGTCCACCATGTTTTAGAAAGTCTGAATTGATTACATCCCAATTACAGAGATGATGAGATTTGTTTTTAGTCAAATTAGTGTCTTATCAACTCAGTCAGATTACATGTGATGCATGTCCTTCAATGCAAATTTGTTTGCAGGAAATTACATAGTTACTTAGAAGGGTTTGACTACATAAAGCCTGGATGATTTGTTTCCTGTGAATGGGGTCAGGGAGCGTTATCGCTTAACCGCTAATGAGAAAATGTGCTTTTCTTGCCTAACAGTCTGGAAACACGCTGGCCCCATGGTCCTGAAATGGCTCCTCACCTGCTCCTCTTGAAAGCATCCTCAAAGACTTTGGGAGTTTACAGCATCCGCTTGGTATCCATGGAAACTATTCATCCTCTTCTTTCACACAAGCGATTATTCATGCATAATTGTTTATGTACCCACACCGGTGAATCCTTTCTTTTTGCTGGTCCTTCTGAGGTCAAGCTGTTTTGGGCTGAATTAATTAGCGACTGGAAATAGTCACTTATGTAATTTCAAAGACGTACTGTGAGACGGCTATAAAAAAAATAGTGGTGTTGGGGGGAAAATACTGAAACATTGCCCTCAATTAAAATCTATAAAACTCAAAGGGGTGATCCTAGTTGGGGAAAGGAAACACTAATCTGCATGGAGTGTTTATCTACGTGATTTATGCCACTTTAATTCCAGAGATGTTCTCAGATTATTACTATCTTTTAAAACTCAGTGCTTTCTGGCATTTATAAGACAAGCTTAGCGTGACGCCCCAGCCCCAGTAGACTTTGAGAACATTTCAAACCCTTCTTGTTACAAGCAGAGTCCGCATAGCAACTGAAGGCACTTTTTAAACAGGGCTTATTTTTTTACACCGAGACCGTTTTCCTGCACAATCCGGTCTAAAGCACCGATGTGGAATATTTGACAGCTGTCAGATTCATATGGGTCATTTTGTAGGTTTATCCATCACTTAGCTTTTAGTTACATGTGTCGTAAAATTGCCAATTATAGGAACTCTAGATGTTTATAGAAAATGTAGTGCAGTGCAGAGAGTTACGTGCACCCCCAGAAAGACCACCATTTGCTTCTTTTCATCATTTTCTTGTTTATCCACGGCACCCATCACTTCACATACGTTACACGATACCAACAGCCCCCATACCCTTCAAAGAAACAACTAAAAGACCATCTTTGACATCTCCTTGGCTTTTACTGGCCGATGTCGAATGAAATTATTATGCTTTATTGATCTCTGTATGGAAATTCTCTTGTCGCCTACCCCATCTTGCTCTCTATCAGTGAGGCATATGGACATTCAGCTTGGTAGCATAGGGCAACATCCTGCAGTGGCACCCATGGAGCTGGGGGTTAAGGGCCTTCCTTAAGGGCCCGGCAGACGTGCCAAGGCTGAGCTTGAACTGGTGACCTTGAACTGGTGACAATACACCATATGGTATGTAAACACCAACTTTCAACATCTTATTACGAAACCAGGGGTATCAATATGAGGTTGGTCCCCTCCCATGTATCTATAATGGCTAAATGAGGAACATTTGCTGTCAGTCAGGTTGGGTATTGATGTTGGCTGATCAGGTCCCTTTCTGTGAGCTTGTGTGGCCGAGCATTTCACGGCTGAAGATTCTACCAGACATTTCCACTTCACACTCACTTCTCTTTCGGTTGACCAGAGCTGTAGTAAGGCAGAAATTTGGCGAGCTGACTTGTTGGAAGGATGTTATCATACGATGGTGCTGAGTGGAAAGTCAGTAACCTCTACTGAATGACCACACATTCTGCCAGTACTTATTTGGAGGGGGAAACTATTACTATGTTTTTTATTACTATGATTATTATGAGTTATACTCATCTTAATTGCTTGGGGAAAAAAAACTCCAAAAAATTACAAAAAAATGAGGCACATGTTTAACCGTATATGTGCAGAAAGGTTAATACGATGATGAAGTTATGTACGGTTATGTACGATGACCTTTTACATATTTAGCAGATGCACGCCACTTTGGACAAAAGCATGTGAGGTGAATAGCACATTACAAACATGCTGTCAAGGAGTCAGCTAGGCGTAATTGTAGCTAGGACGGGCTCCCAACGAATGCCCAGATTCAAGTGTAAGCAGGACTGGGCCCAACAACTTCTAACAAAGCAAGAACCGAATAAGACTTTTTAATGAACAGGAGGGCATCATCCGGACATTCAGGGAAGGTAAAGAGGCATCGGGCTTGTGTCGTGGGTGAATGATCCCCTCAAACACATGAATGATTCTGTCCCTGTGCTGTTATTATAGTAAACTGTGTTTCTTTCTTTTGTACCTTTCTTAGCCATCATATGAAGTATTAATTGTCAGTTGTGTTTTTTGTTGCTCGTACCCCCCATACCCCCCTCCCCCCCCCACACACATCACATGTGCCTGACTTAGTCTCGTTAGTCTGCCTCAGTTTGCCACTAGTGATCATTTGCGCAGCTGACAAAAATGGAGACATAAATATAGCCATGTCACTGCAGATGGTGAAACTTGTACTGATCGAATTTTGTATGTAGTGTTATATGGTTTTATATTTATTTATAGAGGGAGTCAGCAGGTGCCTCATCTTACTGTGCTTTTTCTTACGTATCAGTGACTGGTATTGTGTTTGCTTGGCCTTTGCTCAAGACTGTTTGTATGTATGCTACTGTGTCACACAACAGTGCCATCATCTGTTCAGTTTGGGAACTACACATAAATTCCCATACCACCCCCCCCCCCCCATTGGTTATCTTAGTGTCTCCTTATTTTCCCATATCATTGGAGGATTGACGAACTGCATGACTAAACGTATTTTGGTGCCCTAAGTGTGTAAAAAAGGCACTTTCTGTGAATTTCCCCCTTTTTACCCATTCTGGGGCTGGTTAATTCCCATCATCATTCTCAGAGGAAGCGAACATGAGCTCTGCCTCCCCTGATGCTCTGCATGCTTCATTAAGCCTCGCCCATCGAGCCCTGTAGGCCCCCAGCAGTCCCCTCAAAGGGGGGGAGGGGGGCAAGTAAGCTGTCTAAACCCAAAGCTGGGGCAGGACAAACCTACCGCTAAAGTGATGCTGTTGGACACAATCGCTTACTGTCTCGTGTCGATTGACTTTAGACTGTTTAAAAACATACCCCCCCTTTACTCTTTGGCAAAGTTGTATTAGCTTTCCTAAAGTGATTACACTCCATATATATTAATTTGTAGCCTCCTGTACCATGTGTCTTAAAGAAAAATAGCTGTGATTTCTGAAATGCTTTTTTGGGAGACTGTAAAAAAAAAAAGTGAAACTAATTGAACCAATAGCAGTAGTTCATTTATTCATTGAGGATTAAATATTTAACTTACCCTCCTCCCCCCAAAACCCATACAGTTCCTGCTATGTCTTCCCCTTAGGGCATCAATTATGCTGAGGAATTACTTTTTCACGAACTCTATAGCTATATGTACAAAAACTGAGTAGGAAGCTATTGTCATGTGATCTATCTATTCACTTATGCCAGAGCCCCACCCGTCATTAGGGAGCTGGGCAGCCCCCTGGCTGGGAGGAGCCTGCAGTACCTAAGCTGCACTGCAGAAGCAGGTAAACGCGCAGTGGGATCCCTGTGCACTGCATAAAACGGAGGCAGGTCAGTTGCTCTGCCTGACAAATGTGTGCCAGGCAAATATACTAGAGCTAAGAGCAGCATCATTCTCCACAGACTGCTTCTCTTTGGTAGAAGTTTATTTTACAGTTTCATAATTTTGCTGGAGAAACTGTAACGACTGGAGGGTTTAATAAGCGGCCTGAAAGCCACGGGGCTGTGCTGTGAAATGCTTTTGTCACTGTGTGGGGGACTGTGAGCTGCTGCAGAATAACGTTTAAGTGTGCCTGGCGGGGTGGGGGCTCCTGGGATACTCAGTAGCGCTGTGACCCCCCCCCCCCCCAAACGAACAGCTTTAAGCCAGGAGCCCCCTGCTCCACACAGTACAATGTGGCTGACTGTGATCGATGGCCCCTTGGAGCCCCGAAACAGCTCCTGAGCTCCACGCTGAGGGATGACGACTAGAGCCTCCAGCTTACTGAAAATACCCCAATGGTCGCCCTTTATGGCAACACACTGGCTTTTGAAAAACAGCAGCAATGTGCAGGGAGCTGTGCTCTACAGTCATACTGCCTGAAAAAACTGCTTTAAGAGAGTGAAATACATCCTTCCACCCTATTTTAATAGTCATTTATCCAGTCACGGTCATGGGGTTATGATGGCCCAGAAACCAATGGCAGAAAGGGTGGGCTGTGTCGCTTGTTCGTACCTTACATGCATTGCCTATCCATTTAGAGCTTCACTAAACCAGGGAAAATTAAATGAAATGATGATACTTTATTGATCCCCATGGGTAAACTCTCTGTTTGCCTGCCTCATCTTGTTCTCTGTGCCACAGACACATATGTAGGTGAGAGAGCTTGGCAGTGAAGGGCAGCGCCCATGGAGCTGGGGGTGAGGGGCCTTGCTGAAGGGCCCACACAGACTCTGCTGAAGCTGGGCTTGAAGCAGCGACCTTCTGATCACCCATTGTGGGACTAAAAAAGAAGAATGTCATTATTGACATTGTTCTGGAGGCAAGTATGACAAAATTCAGTCTCTACAGATCCCATCCTCTGCTCCTAGGAGATACGCACATATATAGAAGCAAAGGTCAGGGTCAAAGTTCTGGGTCAGCCTTTTCCGCAGCGTTTCTGCAGCAGCTTTTAGCGTTTTAGCGTCACTCAAGGGCCCAGAAGTGATTAGTTTTCCAGCCATAGAATTTGAACAGGCAACCTTCTGAACACCTGCAGATCCACAGAAATCCCAGTCTTATAAATCTGACAGATTCATTTGACAGTCTTGAAGTCCTTTTTGAACTCATGAGCGTATATTGTTTCGTTAAGCTTTAAGTAGTCGGTACAAGAACTTCTTAAAATTCCCACAAGGTGGTGCTGTTTTACAATAGTTCAGCAGCCACCCAACAACGCACAGGGGATAAGTTCAGTTGAATGTACTTTAAACGTGTTGTCTCTCAAGCCTTAACCTCTTTTAGGAAATTCAAATCCACAAAAATGAAACACGTGGTAAAGAATTAATTCTGCGTAACTGCCGAGAGAGTTAAAAAAAAAGGGATCTTGAGCCATTGAATCTGAGAGGACGTGTGCCACTGTGTCTTTAAACTTCAACAAAGTGGTGCACATCTGATCTTACAGTCTGCTCAGTGAAATAGAGAGTGTATGAAGGCATATTCAACCCAGGGTATCGACCATGGGCCAGGCAACGCTGTCACTTTGACAATAAATATGGAACAAAATGTTCCGCAATAAAATGTCACCCTGTGACACTTTACTTTCGCTTTGAACTGTAAGGGGAAATTCAGTGAGTCTGCAAGAGACGCAGGAAGACAGAGGCTGAGGGTGTGTTAGGGTGGGGAGGAGTATCAGAGTTTACCAGCAGGACTGGCTTCAGGTGGGGGAGGGGGGACAAGAATATGTGTGCGTGTGTGCATGTGATACAGGGGAAGAATGTCACACAGTGTCGTTGAGCTCATCGGGCACAAAATTGTGGTGGTGTAACTGAAAACTGAAGCGCTCAAAAGGATGGGAATATACTGGGCAGATGACACTATGACAGGAAAGCCGCTGTGAATGTGAGAAGGAGAGGAATCGCAGTTCAATGAGCAGTAACTTTGGGAAGTTTGACGTGTTTGTCCTTCAACGACTGTGAACTACGTCTGCAGCATTTTTCTAGATTTCTTCAACGACAAATGTCTTATAGGACTTGTTAAGTTACCATCGGATTAAGCAGTGCTTAATAACCACTCCTGTACCTCCACTTCACCATTAATTTAAAGGCTACTTGAAACTAGACACAGTTCATAAGGAATGACAAGTTGCTATCTAGTGTAAGTTTGTCTGTGGCAGCCTGAGGGTCTGGGACTAGGCTGGGGGATGAGGCGCTAATGCTCTGTTAGCACCATTTTGCATTTTATATAAATGTGTCCATTAGTGTCTAACGGCCCCTAATTAGTGTGGCTCAGGATATAAACTAGGACACAAGTTGACATGCGTAGAATGGGTCATCAGTTATGACTGGGGTATTAGGAGAAAGGATGAGAATCACTAAGTTATGCTAATTACTTAGCAAATAAGGCACATCTGCTGGTCCTTCAGTAAGGAGGTTGTGCATCTGTAGAAGTAAAAAGCAAGGGATTACAACCAAAGTCTTTCCTCTCTGCCCCCCCTTTATGTTTGTGTATTTTTTCATAATATAATATGCCAATATAAACTAATAATTATGCCCTACCAGCAGCTATTTGAGTTCAAGTAAACAAGGTATAACCATGAAGCCCCCCCCCACCCTGTTTTATGTGTTCCCCCAGCTGTAGCTGTACAGAGCCCCCTCTTGCCCCCACCCCCCAAGACCCCTGACCCAGTTGACCCAAGTTTTTTGGGTGCTGTTATTTTTTACCTCCATAGCACACACCTCTTCCCCCAAGCCCAGACGGAGAAGCATTCGCCCCCACACACCCCCCCCAGCCCAAACCAGACCCCTAACTTTCTTCTCGCGCGCCACGGCTGCTGACCCGTGACTGATGCCGCTGCCATGACGACGGCGCCATGCGACAGGCTGCGCACGCTCTCTCGGGGGGGGGGGGGGGCTT
>JAODJW010000113.1:1175672-1198442 GCA_026777045.1 Hyperopisus bebe
TATGGCCACACAACCTCCCCCCCTCGTGTTTGGAGATGGTGTAGCCCCCCCCACCAGAGACCCCATCCCTCAGCGCTTGGGGTGACTGGGGTGAAGGAGGGGGCAACATGAGGAATTTTAAATATTTGAGGTAAGCTCAGGTCAGATTTGGGAGACATTTTTTTTTGTTGATTGTTCTGTGCATTTCCCCATTGTCTTGTCACTGAATCGTATGTCCTCTATTTCTTGTCATTTGACAGAAAGAGTGAGAGAGAGAGAGAGAAAGAGAGAGGGAGAGGACAGTGTACCGTGTGTGAAAAAGAGCGGATGGCCCATGTCTGACATCCACAGAGCCAGGTTCTTCTGTATGGGCGGGGGCATCGCCTGTGGGTGCGTTCCCTGTGAGCGCCAGCCCCGCCCCGAGTTGGAACTTCTCCACCGCTCCAGTCTCCCAGGGCAACCAGGGCTGCTGAGAGCTCTGACTGGCTGCTGCTGAACCGTTTCTTACCCTGTCACATAATCGCTGCGATTCTCAGCGCTGAAAGAAACCCGGCGCTCCTTTAATAGATCCATTCTAAGGGTGGTGTACATTTATTTTCCCATTAATTCTACTTCATGTTAAGCGGCATTGTCCTTCAATCAGGATGGACCATCATGAGAACAGACCCAGAAGGTGATCGTGCCGTGGGGGGCTGTGTGTGCACGTGTGCATCAGCTGCCCCGCTGCGTGTCCAGAGTTTGCCCTCGTTCCTGACCGACATTGACAGGTGACAGTGACGGGAACGAGCGGCTGGTCACGTGACATGGATGTGGCGCTAACATGGAGTCCAATGTCCATTCACATTGATGGAAAAAGTATGGAAACGTTGTGGTGTCCAAGTTGCTGAAAAGTTCCATGTGGGAATCAAAGCCAGGCTTTTTATATGCCCGCCCAGAGGGAGACGGCGGCTATCACAAGGTGGGGAGGGGCAGTGTTTGGGTCGGTGGGGTGGGTAGACCCCTCCTTGCTCACGCCCTCCCTCTGGGGCTCTCGTCCCCTGAGCCATAAATTTGCAGAGGAAACAGAGTGCAACGCCCCTGTTCTTTGTGCCGGGTCTCCCCCCCCTCCGCCCCTCCCAGACTCCTGCCTCGCCCAGCCGGGCGGCAGACTCACTCCAGATGGCTAATTACCATAAACAGGGACAGAGGGGCGAGTGGTGCTGTGCCGAACCGAGCCATGGGACCTCCTCGCCGTAACCAAGGAAGTACAACGCTGTCGCTAGGTGCAGTGAAGAAGACGGCCAAACGCCCACCACCCCCCCTCCTGCAGGCCTGCTCACTCCCTGCCCCAGAAGTCAGTGCCGGACTCAGATGATCGGGGACAGATGGCCCACAATCCCCACAGACCCAGCAGCTGGACCCGTCGTGGCCGGCGCAGGGGGGGCCTGGCAGGGTGATTTAACACCTCTGTGACAGTCCCTGGAAGGGGCGGCGGCATCTCACTATGCCCTAAGAATAGATGGCCACTTGTTGCCTGATTGTTTTTTACCCAGACCCTCTCTCACATGCTCAGCTCCCCCCCCTCCCCCCCCCCCCCCCCCCCCCTATGCACTCAGATACGACGCTCCACAAAAAAACCCCACGTTCAGGAAGGCTGCTCTGTACCCCCAGGGTCAGGGGCCCGAGTCCCACCGCTTCCCTGTGCCCTTGCAGTTTGCACATTCTCCCCGAGTCACGCAGGGTTTCCCTAACATGCAGTCAGTGTTTCCCCACTGCCCGCTGTATATTTGCCTGTATGCGCCCTGCTACTGACCGGCATGAAGTTTAGGATCTATCTGTGGTCTAAGCACAGGGTTCCCTGCGACTCTGCACTCCCCACGCAGAGAAGGGATGTAAAAGTACCCAGCCAGATAAACTGCCATCTAGCTGCATCACTGGGAATAAGAGTCCCATAATCAAGGAAAAGAAATGTAAGAATGCGGAGTTTGTATTTTAAAGTCTGCAAAGTGCACAGTTGACCTTGCTTGTAATTCTACTTTGATTCTGCTCTGTCAAACTCCGAAATGTCCAAATTTAACGACATCCAGATTTCCCAGTATCCCGTTTATTTTTTTTGGCTGTGCTCATACTTATTCATGAGTGGGCTTGCCTGGAATGAATTTTGAAGGTAATCCCCAGCATATTGACAAGCAATTAGAATGAGAAACGAACAAGTAACAGCTCACTGCTCATGAATATTTATGGCCAACGGACACCAGGCGCCATTTGGGCTCTGTGATGCAGGGACAGATTTTTAATGTGTGAGGTGGCCCCTGTCTTGTTTTCACTGATAAAGGTATTTTAGTTATCTTGTCCTGCCTAATATAGTGTCCTTAAGGATTAGTCACCTGACTGTAGAATACTGTCAGGCTGTATTCTTGGTGGAGATTTGCATTCTAATTTAAGCACTGAGATTCTGATTCAATCTCAGCCAATGCTGAATGGTTGCTTTTAATTAGTGGAGCCATCCGCTGGCCCTGTTGCTATACTTAGGATGCAACATCGGCGATTGGCTCCGGGGAGCAGCTCTCGGGTGACAAAGAGGGCAGGTTAACTTCCACGGACGTCCGGGGAAAGGATCCGGCGCTTCGGTAAATGATGACATATCTGTCGGGGCCGAAGACCTGAAGCCGGGGGACTCGGGAGGCAGGAGGGGGAGCAGATTAGCAGGTATGGTGACAAATAAGCACGGCGGTGGGGGGGTGGTGTAGTGAAATTCAGCCGCTGCGCTTTTACGAGGAAGTATTTCAGAGCTAAGGAAGCCCCAGCCTCATCAGAAGAAGCTTTGAACAAATGTATTCTGATGATGAGATTAGAGAGAGGACACAGTCACAGAAGCACCGGGTTTATTTCCAAACTGTAATCTGAAAACTATTATCAACTATAATCCAGAAAATGGAAATCCAAACTGTAATCCTGAATGTGTATCCCAAACAGAGCAGGAGCTCTGCCAGGCTAGAACGTACAACTTGCTGAAAAATCATCAAAATCCAGAACACAATATGAAAACAGAAAACAAATAGTTTAGGATAGAGTCATACCTGAGAACCGGATAGCTACGGAACAAATGCAAATAGGCAACAGCTCACAGGGAGGTGACTAAAACTTGGTCCTATATAACACAACCTGTCAGACGGGTTCACGAGTCACAGGTGTGCTGGTGATCCTAGGAGGCGGAGCCTGGCCAGAATGGGTGTGGCTGCGTGCAGGTGTGACGCCTGCAACACATCACATTGTTTGGCATACCTTTCTTCCGGCAGGGAGGTAGACGAGTCACATCTTTTACATATTTATCCAAAGCAATATTCAGTGTCTGATTGGTTTACCTCAAGAATTCAATTTAAGAGTCCCGTTCAATGGTACAGCAGCAGGTGCCCTCATGGGATTTAGGATGGTAGCCTTGAGGCTGCAGGGTCATCAGTCGCTGTCGGAAATGCACTTTGGGGATCCCCTGTGGCACGTACGGAGGATAGACAGGAAATGGAGGAGGCAGAAGGAGGTGGGTGGCCTGCTGGGTAGGTGCCCCCAGGCAGCGTACTCCGTCCGAAACACTCCGCTAATGAGTCTGGCTGAAAAAAAAGGATGCAAGGGGGTCAGCTGAGGAATGACATAACAAGAAAGGGAAAGATTCCCAGGGAACTCACGGAGGAAGGGGCCTAGATTCAGACTCATGGGGAGGAGCTAGGAGGGGTGGTCTGGGACATGTGACGATCCCCCACTTCCTCCTCTCTAGCGCACAGCATCATAGTCCCCCCACCTCACATGATCCCTTCATAGGCATGGTGTGTAGCATTTGCTCTGCACTCCCAGCTGCCAGGGCCATCTCAGTCCGCCCCACGGCCCTCAGGATTCGGACCAGCATCCCGCTTCAGGCCACGTTGACAACGCTGCTCTTCATCCATCTGCAGTGCCGCAGTAAATGCGTGCATGCATTATTTACACACCTGGCAGATGGCTTCACCCAAAGCCACTCAGCCTCATGTCGGGCTGCTGCGTATAGCTGGATGGTCCCAATGCCAGAGCTCAGGTTAAGTCCCTGGTGGAGAGCTACACAGCCATAGCCACGACATTCTGGGGATCCGTCTGAGAGGGCCAGCCAGTCAGGCCACAGCATTTAAATGTGAATGCTAGGTAAGAGTACAGCAGCAGGATCCCACCCAGTACCAGCACTGGAGCTGGAGTTCAGCTAAGTTTCCACCCTATGCGTGTGACACTACACACTGTGTGATACTATGCTGTGTGCACCGTGACACACTGCATGACGCTGTGCAGCATGTGATACATGGCACTGCTTGATACTATGTGTTCCATCACACTGCGGACTGCATGACACTGTACATTGCGTGACATTAGGCATTGTGTGATGAAATTACATACTGTGTAACCTTACTCCCTGTGTGACACTATATGCCACCCCACATCATGTAACACTCATGTGACATTGCGCACCACATGACATTATGCCCTGTGTAACACTTGGTGCTGCATGACACTATGTGATACTGTGCACTGCCTGACTATACATACTGCATAACACTAGGCACCACGTGAAACTACATACTGCATGACACTATGTCCTGTGACACTGCGCATTACATAACACTGTGCAATGCATGACACTATGGACTGTATGACATCATAATCTGTGTAACACTGTGCACCATATGACACTTGGCACTGTGTGACACTACGCACCACATGACACTGCACAATGCTTGACATTGTGCACTGTGTAAAACACTATGCACTGTGTGACACTGTGCACTGAAAACAGTTGGCACTGAGTGACGCTACGCCCTCTGTGAGATTGTGCATGGTGTGACACTGTGTACTGCGTGACACTACAGCCTGTATGATACCATGTGACACATAACACAACATGCTGTGTGACACTGCACACTACGTGATACTATACCCTGTATGACACTATGCCCTGTGTGACACTGCACACTGCATGACAATGCACCCTGTGTAACACTATGCACCATGTGACACTACACTTGGCATGGCATTATGCACTGTCTGACACAACACCTTGTGTCATACTACACCCTGGGTCACATCATGCACTATATGACACTGCATGACATTGTATGACACTGCACCCTCCATGACACTGCATAACATTATAGACTATGTGACACTGTGAAGTGCTTCATGGCTAAGTATGCCCACACACTGCCTCAAAGCCCCCAAGCGATGTCCCACATCCAGCTGAGTGTGAAGGCAAGTCAGTGTCAGGGCAGTCTGTAACCAGGCCTGTCCACCCCCTCTGCCATTCACACATGACCCCATTATGGACGCGAGGTGTTGTTTGGAAACAATAGCCTCCACCCGCATGTGCCATGGGCCTCCGTGCCAGACAACACCGGCGGGCACAACACCCCGATTGTAGCCCCTGACAAGGGTGTGCTTGTGGCCCTGGGGAGTGGAGGGGGGGGCGCACTGGCCACGCGGGGGGCCGGCCCCTCACAAAGTCCTCAGTGTTGATGCCGCAGAGTTCTCCGACATTCTTCTCGCGCCGCGTCGCCATGGAGACCTGTCTCACTTCCGCCGTGTTTCTTCCCGAGGAGACTTCTGCACTGCAGCCAAGTGGCCGACAAAAGGCACAGGTATAATAATTCAGGGGCAGGCCCCCTCCCTCCAAAGGAGGAGGTGATGGACTCAGCTCCTGCTGGGCCTCTCTGTCAAAGACGTGATATTCTCTCCCTGCTTAACACTCCCTCACATTTCCCTCTTCCTATAAAGTACGATGTGGATTGGCCCCTCTTTCAGGTCTCTGGTCATTGACTCCTCAGTGTGTTCATTTGCCCATGCGTGGCAGTCTTTATGAGACTGGGCCATTCTTCGCAGGGGTGATGGAGAGCCATGGATCAATAGGCCAGGTAATTGCTCAGCATGGAGTGGAGTGTTTTACGGCCCTGTTTGTGGGACGTGTTCCACGGGAGTCCCCATGCCCAGAAGAGCTTACTGCACATTAACAAGAGCTAAATGCTTCCCGAGATCCTTCACGGGTTGTAATGCCGTAAAACTTTCTGAAGTTCGCTCTCTGATATGAAAAGAAGGTCAAAAGCAGCAATAAAACAGCGTGGATCTCGGGCCCTTGCTGCTGGGCACGTAGCTAGTGGGGAGGGGTGATCGAGGCCAGATTCCTGCTGCACATTCCATCACTTGCTAAATTTTTCATGAACTGACTGAGCAAAACCTGTGTTTTGGGTCCTCCCAATACCTCATGTCATCCCTTGAAGAAAGCTTTAGGTCCCCAAAGAGGACTATTGCCTTGTCTGCACCTGTAGCACCTGCAGTTCAGACTAGGCAATCCATCTGATGCTCAGTAGGTTTGGGCCTGGCTAGTACTTGGATGGAAACTCACTAGGAAAGCCAGGTTGCTGCTGGAAGAAGTGTTGGTGTGGCTAACAGGTTAGCCCATCCTGTGGTCAGTGTGGATCCCAGTGCCCCAATGCAGTGACGGGGACACTGTGGCTAACAGGTTAGCCCATCCTGTGGTCAGTGTGGATCCTAATGCCCCACTGCAGTGATGGGGACACTATGGCTAACAGGTTAGCCCATCCTGTGGTCAGTGTGGATCCCAATGCCCCAATGCAGTGACGGGGACACTGTGGCTAACAGGTTAGCCCATCCTGTGGTCAGTGTGGATCCTAATGCCCCAATGCAGTGACAGGGACACTGTGCTATAAAAATGGTGCCGTCCTTCTGATGAGATGTAAAACTCAGGTCCTGACTCTCTCAGGTCATTAAAGATCCCAGGGCATCTTTCAAAAGAGTAGGGGTCATACCCAGATGTCCTGGCTAAAATTGCCCACTGTGTCCCTATCAGATCAGGCCTCCTAACCATCCCCTATATATAATTGGTGAATTCTTTCCTGCTCCTTCACCATCTTAGCTACTGTGTGGTGAGTGTACTGGGGCAGAATGGCTGCCGTCGCATCATACAGGTGGGTGCTACACAGAGGTGGTTGAAGTGGCTCCCCATGGGTTCTGTAACATTCATTCATTTATGATAGCAGGTAAGTTTGTGTATAATTCCTGCAGGTCAGACCTATCAGCTGCCTCTGTTTAAGGTCACGCCCCATTTCACATCTTAACCACGCCCCATTGTTTGTTAGCAGCTCAGCTCAAGTGTGACTGATACAGCAGTAGATCTGGACCTATAAGGAACCCGTCACAGAGCACCCTGCAAAGGAACCAAGGCAAGGCCCCAGAGCTGTGTCACTGCCCGGTCAATGCCTAGTGAATGGGTCAGAACCCCCCCCCCAAAAAAAAACAGGAGGAATGTGGGACTGGAGATGCAGTAGGCAAACCCCAAACAAGCACAAGAACTTGCTGTTGTCTGGTCTGAGAGGGCCCATCAGAGATCTCTCTCTCTCTCTCTCTCTCTCTCTCTCTTTCCTTGGTGGTGCTCTGCTGCCCCTTCTCCTGTCACCATCCCCAGTAGAATGCCATTTCCCACCTGACCCTGCCTCCAGCCCCCAACCCTTTCTGCTGCACGCATGTGCACCTTGAATAGGCCCCATTGATCAGAGTCACGCTTTGCCGGCCTATATACCATTTTGGACCCGTCCAGCTGCCTGCACACCCCCTCCCCATTCCCCCCCATTGGTGATGCTCGCTGGGACATCTCTGGATCACTTTCCCCGTCATGGATCCATGCCGCCACTGCAGCACCCCGCCCGCCTGCCGGCGTGCTCTCGCAAAGACCGTGCCCCAAGCAGTCAGCATTTACAAGCTCTCCCCTCCCAGGCTGCGCCGGGCAGAAATTGGATTTGGGATCCAGTGTTTCCAAGTGTCATCAAAAGGATTTTATTTTTCTGCCTCCTGAGAGCCGCGGCGCGGGCTTCCGTTATCAAGAGCTCCTTTCGGAAGGCGCCAGACCCTCGGCTTTTACAGTCCGAGCATAAGAGCCTGTTAAACACGGCTGATCAAAGCCTCGTTAAATCGTGCCGATTAACATTTGAATAAGCCGTGCTTCTTCTTCCTCAAGAACAAATCAACACCTCATAAAGATGAGTGTAGGTATATTTAATCAGGATAAATAGCCATCGAATCAATATAGACTGACCCTCTAATCGTTTGGCTCCCTCACAGGTCTCTACCCTTTTATTTTACCCTTTTTTCCTGCTGGTATATTTCACTGGACCTTCACTGAAGGAGGCTTTATCAGGGTGCAGATAAGACACAATCAGGGCCTGTTGACTCAATTCATAAGGCCCTGCCATGCACAATGGGCCAGTCAACACAAGCCTTCTATACGCAAACACTGCCGAACAAGGGTGCTTAATAGGGACTCTCCGGCCCGGGAGGGCGAGTCAGGGATTAATCGTGGCCAGGCTTCGTACAGCAGAGGCAGCGCTGAGTCGCTGCAGTCTTTCTATGACCATCAAGGTTTTATTTTTGATGATGTCCCCCGTAAAGTTTATCTGCTTCAAAACACCATGGAGCAAGAGATATCCCTCAAAGATTAAACCCTGCATTGGAGGACAATGTTTTTTGCAACTAAATTTATATTATGATAAGATCTATAATATTACTAGGTTTACATGTAATGGAAACTCACAAATGCAGTTTATTCCTCATGTTATGTTGCGTAATTATAGAAAGGTTTCCTTTGTTTGTCTTTCTTCTGTTTGCACTCCTCTTTTCCACAGGTAAACTTTGATCTTTCACCAGGGGGCTAGGTGATAACTGCAGTGTGACCGGGCCATGCGGAGACCGCTCTTCTATCTCCGACGGAACCCGTAAAAGTACAGAAAAGAAAAGTACATTTTATCAGACCCCGGGTCCAGTGGCCGTTTCGCAAACACGGGCCGATTGCATTCGGCTAAATGCAAATACGTCTTGTTGACACTGTCAGCTGGCCACGATTGCTTTCCTCAGCATAAGCAGGACTCGCAGAGGCAGCAGAACACCAGCTGAAGAAATTTGAGCAGCTTTCACATACGTGGGTCCTTGCTGTCTCCTGGGGGCAAAGAATTGCCCAAAAATCTTAAATACGATGACGTTTCCTTTGATGCTGCTCGGAATATAAAGACAATCTTAAGACCTTATTGTACCTCGTTCTATAAAACATTTGCTGGACTTCAGAAATTTAGGTCCCCCCCCCCCACTATCTCTGATAGTTCAGAAATGTGTGCAGCCTTTACAGCGAAACCCAGGTGCAAGTTCTGGGACAGCAGCAGCACGGAGGTGGTCTGCTGGGAACTGTCGGCCCTCCTCGGGCTCCGGAGATGCTGGATAAGGATGTGCTCTCAGCTATGTGGAGACGGATGGGTAATGAGCCTAGAGGCCTTGTGGCTGTCAGCAGTCTCATGCAGCCAAGGAATGGGCTCCACCTCTTATCTGTTTAATTACACGGGGCCCCCCTGCAACTCTGCAGATACTAGGCAGAAAGAAAGGGAGCAGGCGGGAGGCGCTGGAGGGGCCGTGCTTTTGTTGGAAGGTGGAGACACAGTGACATATGCTCACACATACAGCTGCTCGAATATAGAGGTAAACTCTCACCTGACACAAACATGGAGACATTGACTCATACTCTGACCTCATATTACACCTAATAAGGTTTTTCCATAACTGTTTACCAGTGATGTGCTCCTGCCTCTTCAAATCACTTTGGTCTGTAATTCCTAACCATCGACTTTTTGCAAGGATCCATCCTCCACGACATTTTGGCTTCCGGTCATGCATCTGTAAACGCTAACGACGGCACGCTAAAGATGGCACGCTAAAGACGTCATCGAATTGCTCCTCCACAATTAGCAAACTGGAAGTGAAATGAAGGGAGTGCCAGCAGATGACTTTCGCGTTTGTGTGTATGTGTGTGTATGCGTGTACGTTTGCGCGCGCGCACAGTCGCAGATGAAATTACCAGAGATAATGCAATCCTTAGGCCTGCAGAGGTGCATTTACAGGCAGGACTACATTAAGAGCTGCTTTAATTCAATAATTCCAGCACAAAGAGAGGCGGGAGCCGGAGCCCAGCATAGAGGCGGAGCCCTGCATCTCCATGCACGCTCGTGTCCGTGTGCTTGCATGCATGTGCATGGAATTCAGCTCGAATCAGAGACGGCAACGGAGCACAGCCGAAGGAGAAGAGGACGAAGGAGAGAGACAGGGGGCCTGAGAGAGATGGGAAGAGGCGTGGCCCGCAAACAAATGGAGGCTGTCATTAATGGGCTGTTTTACGAGCATGAGGGCCGGCCACCACAGCCTGCCCCGCACGTGCCTGCGGCGTTATCGGCCAGCGGAGGGGCAGGAGGGGAGGGCACAGGGCCAGCACTCGCAGTCTCTCAAAACCAACCAGTTCATTTTCCGCATGAGGAACCCCCAGTGGGGCGGCGTCAGGCCGGCCTGCGCGTGTGGGGGGGCGGGCGCAGATTTACGAGTCGTTAAGCTAGTGAGACTCCTGGCCACAGTACCCTCCCGTACTCCCCAGGCCCATTCAGCACCACCTCCGCCCTCCTCCTGTTTTTGTCTCTCGCCCGTGCATCATTAGCCCGGATCGTCCTGGGTCTGATCCAGTGTGCTTTACCTGCGCAGAAAATCTGATAAGGTCAATATAACCTAAGGATGCTTATTTAAATCCAGCAGGACTCAAAAAAGTTTGAGTGCTAAGCTTTCTTTGTATTATGGGATGCCCAAGTGACCAGCAGATACCTGAAGAGCCAAGGCTCATTTGCATACACACAACTGACAGACTGCAAGACCCATGATATACAGATGAAGCCTTAGTTGAACTGCGTGCTGACATACTAAGTGCAGGTTTGCTACCTGTCGTAAACACAGGAAGACACAAGCCAATAGAAATGCCTAACAAGAACAGAGCCTCCAATCAGCTTGGGCGTTCAGGGCCTCCTGTTTCTCACGCTCTGCTAACTCAACAGATGCCCTCCAGCACATATGAATAGCCTGGAAAAAAGTTAGGAAGGAGCTTGCCATCCTGGATGACCATCACGGAGACAAATTACCAGTATGGGCTCTAGAAACCATCGATGCAAGCCATAAATTGAGGAATATGATACCTAGGGTATGAGAATCTGCACCTCACACTGAGGACACATGACTTCTGCATTATGGGAGAGCGGCTCAGTGAATGGTTTCATAAAGATGTAGGAACCATTTCCTAGTGATCCATGTGTACACATTTTAAATCCCACAAATGCCTGGGTTTTCAGACCCTCCCAAGCAGCAGACAGGTCATGTGACCAGGAGTGTCAAATCACATTGAGATAACTGGTACAGCAACAGACGAGCGAACAGTAAAGAGGGGGGGGCCTGGCACTTGGTTGGTGTGACCTTGGCCCTCACTGAGCCAGGAGCCAGGATCCATGAGCCTACATATCCAATTCTAACCCTGGACAGATCTCCTGAAATCCAAGACAGAATGATGTCTGCTGTATATGCTGTGAAAATCTCATCATGTCGAAAAATGGGCTGGAAAATAGTGATATACCATGTGAGTTAAAAATCCATCAAAAGCAGAGAACAGGCTGACCTTCAGCCTTTGAGACTCATCTCCTTAATAAGCCCAATGTGGAAAACAAAGAGATTAAGGGACATTGTTAAATCTTCTCCTTGTCTAACAAGAGTAGGACAAGAGTAGCGCTGTTTTTACCCACAAAACTGTACTAGTGCCTTGGCATAAAGGAAGACAGGGTGCTTTGTGTGTGTGTGTGTGTGTGTCGGGGGGGGGGTATCGTGGACAGAATTGGTTCTACTATAATCATTTGTGGCCAGCAGTTTAACTGATGCATCTGTGACGCTGTCATGTCAGCCTCAATCTGAAATATTCTCATTTATGGAAAATCTTGTTCATCTAAGCCAGAGCTATTTTAACAAAAGACACCAGACACTGGGTCCACTCTGGTTACGGTGCCCGGAGACTGATGTAAATAACATTCAAAACAGCATGGAAAGTCAACTCATCTCACAGGAGCAGCACTGGAGGCAGGAACACGGCCTAATATGTAATGGTGCCCCCTTCCGGGTGGGGAAAAGGGATTCATGGATTCAGTGATGTAGAACAGTTATAAAGGGCAGCCTGAATTTGGGTCATGCAGGAGAAGAAGAGGACAGAGTGTGAAACAGCTGGTGCTAACTTGAGGGACAGCGGGGGGGCGGGATTCAGGCGGGGAAGGGGGCGGGAGACGTTATCCCCAGTCCTGGAACGAGGGCATGAAAGCAGAATGCTCCAGGGAGAGATGATGGCATCACAGCAAGGTGGTCAGGTATCACCGCGCTGTGAGAGTAGCAGTTTGGTGTGAACACAGACACTTTGGGCTGATAAGCTCTCTGTCAACACTGTCTGTCAGATGTTTGACAGAAAGACGGAGATGCATGTATTTTTTATTTTATTTCTTCTGGGCCACCAAATCCTCAAGGGATTAATAACAGGGCAGCTTGCCTTGGCTTGAAAACCCATAACTAGATACAAGTAGTGTCTGCTGGATTTCAACACCTATCAGCCACTTTTAGTAAACGGTGATCTGGCTATTAATAAAGTCACCAACTATATGCAGAACAGCCCTAATCTTTGAAATGAGCCCAGCGCACACAAAAAAAACAAAGTCGCAGTGACGACGGGTCATGTGAATCAGCGAACCAAGGCCGCTGTCTGCGTACTTCTGATAAACAGCTTTCCGTCGCGATGTCCACAAATCGCACTGGCATTATAACCGCCGGCAGGACTCTCCCCGCCAAAATGACGCACAAGCTGTCCGATCCCGAAATTCGGATTGGTTGACACTGTGCCATGTGCAGCACGTACGGCCTCTAAAGTTATTCCCTACGTGAAAGCGGGTCACGTTGGGCATATTGTAAGTTATTGCACTGTCCCTGCATGTACGGAGCTGTCGTGCTTCCCCATAAAACTGTTCACACCAGAAAGTGTTAACTACACTCATAATTAAATACGTACTAGGAAGATAGAAGATACTGAAATGCCTAGACTCGTCATGGTTTCTACAGCACCGTAAGGTTTGTCAGAGCCGCCATTGTGCTTTATAAACTAAAGATCGGACAACTCTTTCGGAAACAACGCATAATCGAGCCGGAATGGCGTGCAGAGGACTGCCTGCTAAAACTGCTACTGCGCTGCGGCAGTTGCCAGGGGGATATCGAAGGGTACGAGGTCTGATTGGTGGAAACGCGCCTGTTGCCTTGACAACGGCCGGGGGTTTGGTAGCGTTACCGTGCGGCGTGATCTCTGCGCTGCGTGGATGGAGGAAGCAGCTGCTGATCTCTGACAGTGCGAGAGAGACAGGCATCTATATGAGCATTCTGTACACACAGTCTCAGCCATATTGCTTAATAGGAACATCGTGCATGACTGTAAGTACATGCTTGTGTGTGCTTCACTGTTTGCGATTACCCAACCATAGTTTTGCATTACATATCGTTTTACTCTGTGGCTTTTTGTTATTGAAAAGAGCGAACGATTACGAATTGAAAACTAGATGTGACTCGTAACGTGATACACCGAACGTGTATTTCCCATATTATCTGTCTGCTTGGCTATAATCTGCGTGGCACCGTAGGTCACATTTTGAACATGAAGGAGACCGTCGCTGGTTTCCTGTTCCTCAGTTAGAGCCCCACGTTGAGGGCTGTGCTTTGAAGCGACGGGAAAATGCTGTATATTTTCGCCTGTATCCCCGGCTAGACACATAGCGTTTTGGTGCGAAGTGAGTGAGGCAGGCGACGTTTTGTTAAAGTTGCGGATGATCACGAAGTTCAGAACCGCGCACGTTAATGCAGCGGCGTCTGCCGCGGGGTCCGGGTGCCTCTTTTTAACATTTGACACGCAGTGTGGGAGCCGTGTCTGCCTTTCTGCTCTCGGTATACATGTACAGCGGCAATTCGCCATAATGTAACGTAAGCTTGCTTCCTGTGTATTCCGCTTCGCTTCCAGTGTACCTCGGACGTTTGTTCTGAATTTTTGTTTCGTTAACAAAAACGGCATGTTTACCGTTTGGCTATATCAGAATTTGATTTCGTATGTAAGGGAATGTGAGGGAAAACATTTTTGAGTAGGGCAAACTCCCCCCCATTGTCTTTTTACCCGTTTCGACACAATTTAAGTGACTTGAAACATTTCTCCAACGAATTTGACGTTGTTTGACGTTTCTCTTTAGGGTATACTGAATGCAATCCCAGTTTCCTTTCTGTTGTGTCGAGAATGTAGGGCAACTTTGTAATAGGGTGTCGGAGGGGGGAATTTCTGCTTCACTCGCTTTGCCTTCGCTTAAATCACTATGTGTCCAACCTTATCTTTTTTAAAAGAAGAAAAAAACACATTAGATTTCTCAGCAGGGCAAGTGGAATAAACAGTTATTATTGAATAAATGTGGTTATGGAGCCGCGATCGCGCATCATTTCCGGCGATTCAGTGTCTAGATTAGTGCGCTGAGTGACACAGACACGTGGTCGGGCACCGGAGAGCTGAGCAAGCGAAAGGCTCCCGGGGGGGCTGGGGGTGGCCGGGCACCTCTAGGTGTTTTCGGTTAACCGGTCAGGCGTGTTTCAGGTCTGACGAGATCGCTTTAGTACCTGCGTGTACTCGCCTTGTCGGAGCGTCCCTATACGTAGTATTATTTATACACCTGAAGTCCAGTTAATTTCTAATTATAAGTAGATGCGAGATGCAGCCGGCTAGATGTCGGAGGGGTAGTTTTGAATGGGGTGAACTGCGATCTAAAGCATCGCACGGTTCCGTTAATTTGGGAAGGCGCTGTTTTGCTGAACAATGAACTGGCACTCCGAGGAGCATTTGGACAGCCGTCACTTGGGCGAACTCGCACAGCTCCCCTCAGCTGCAGCGCTATCCATAGAAACGTAGACCTTGCTCTGTGTTTTATTGTAATACTGCACTTTTCACCGTCATGTGACTTTAGTCGCCGCGTTAGTGTCAGAATAAATTCATAGTGGGGGAAGTGCAGTCACTTTTACGACACTGCACGATCTGTATCCCTCTCTTAACTGCCGTCCTTTCGCCTTATTCTGTGGGCAGAGAAAGTGGTTCTATACGTCATACACCCTACTAACCTGAAGAGACAAGACCAATGACTATGCTGCACGGATGAGGCCAGCGGGCTCCGCTCCCAAAATGAAACAAAGTTGCGGGACGGGTTTGTGCGCCGAAATCCAGCAACCACAGATCCAGAGAATCAAAGTCATTGTATCTGGAAATGTTATCACAGTGTGCTTTTACATCGTTTATTCATCTTCTCTCGGTTTAGCGTATTATTCCCAGCGCCTGATCTTTTGATCGCCTATTCAGCTCAAAGGTTGACGTTGAGCCGCAGCACGCTGTTCGCATGATGTAATAGATTATCGCGCGTCCCAGATCCGAAATGCATCCTCAGTACCCTCCATGCACCTATTTCCCTTCCTGTCCGCCTGAGGCACCGGAGCTCAAGGGGTACTCCTGCAAACGGCACACGACTTGCCAGATAATTTAACTAGGCGGAATACACAGTTAGTTAAGATACGATCTGCTTCCAATGGTCGTTGGGCCGTTTCGTTCCTGTTCTCTCTGTTTGTTTGTGGTGTAAAAGCATGCCGAACGGGGACGCGGGTAAAAGAAACAGGATTGTCAAGAAAAAGTCGCTTCTGCTTTTTGTGCCCCTTCCTTTGGCTGCCTTGTGGTAGTTTGCTTGTCATGAGGTGTGTGTGTGTGTGTGTGTGTGTGTGTGGGGGTTACCCTGCTCCATTTAGCAGATGTTGTTTGCTGACAACTGTGCCGCAGAATAACGTTCAATAGAGGCTGAACGTTTAAAAAAGGAGAAAAACCCCTTTTTAAATATACCTGATGGCAAAACAGTCTACAGGCATGCTGAGTGCATGCAGACAGTAGAGGTGAGATTGGGAACCATCTGGCTGATTGCTGTTCACACGTGCCATGTTGTGAGAGAGGGAGAGGGAAGCGTGTTTGTCTCTGACATTGTTTATATATGTGTGCATATGTGTACGGCTGCAGGAGGGAAAACGTTTCTATTGTCCCCCCCCAAAAAAAAAAAAAGATAAAACTGGCCCACGGTAAGATTTAGCCAGATGAATTATGCACTTGTAATTCTGCCAATAGCAACAAGATGGTCGGCAGCGGGTCGCTACGACGACGCACACCAGCCCAGGGTTGCATGTGGCAATGGAGAGTGCCCTCTTCTTAGCCTCCTTGGCACTACTGTGTTAATTAGCTTATCCACAGAAGAACCTAATTACACTGTATGGTGCTTTTTGAAACACCCTAGCTGCTCCTGCCTTGCTACCTGACAGGATGGGAATAATCGGACCGTGGTTTTTTTTGTTTTTGTTTGTTTTTGGTGTACTGGTAAAATTGGGAGCACTGGTATGAAGTGATTGGGTACAGAGTGAGCAGCATGCAACGGGAGGAATGTCCTGTAGGGCGATGAGAGTCACGAGGCTTTTGGGAGGGTGAGCCAGGACTGTTCGGCTTTTGCTCTTCGTCGGTGGGGGGGGGGGGTGACGGCGGCATCCCGTAGGGTTACTGCCAGCTGAGGAATGCTGTGGTGAACCTTCCACGCTTGTGGGACATGTTTTCACCATGGTACCATGATGTGGCTGCAAATGCCCTCAGATCTCCTTGTAAATGTCACAGCGGCACCGTGGCGGAACACCGGGACGCGTTTCGCTGGGGGGCGTCTGCCCATTTGAAGGCAGTGGAATTACCTTGGTAATGTGCCGGGTGTGAGACACCTCGCAGGGGGGGGACCTCGAGGATGTACAGCTTTCATGGGCTGTGGCGGGACGCCCCCAGGCATTCTGGGATATGAAGGGGGGGGTGGATCTGTTTCGAACCATGGTGTGCTGACACATCCCTCTCTCGGTGGCACCGTGTGGCCCCCTCAGCCCCTCTGGTGACCTTCATGGATAGCATCTGTGTGAGGTCGGGAGACTGGGAGTCTGCCGTTTGCTGATATCTGGATAAGCAGGTGTAGAGAATGTTACCAGGGAAACACAAGGTGGGGAATTTAAAGAAGTGTCATACCCGGTGAAATACTTGGGAGTGTAATTCCCAGTTGGAATGTAATTCCAAGTCACCTGGTGACTGATCTATGTCTGTGTGCCGTTTAAAGGTGTGAGATGGGGACCCGTTGCCGTCGCCGCTGTCCCCTTAGCACAGGGTGGCCAATCTTATCCGCAAAGGGCCGGTGTGTATGCGGGTTTTTGGGATAACCTTTAGGTCAGCTCTTCAAACCCAGGTGTGAGGACCCATCAGCCAATCAGTCCTCTAATTAGTAATCTAATTAGGGAGTTGCAGCGAAAACCCGCATACACACCGGCCCTTTGCGGATAAGACTGGCCACCCCTGCCTTAGCAGGACAGATGCTGGCTGTCCGGCTTGTGGGTATCACTGGGGATGGGACCCCCGCTGTCACGGCTAAAGTGGCCCCTCAGTCACAGATTGTGCTCTCATCTGCCTTGCACTTACATAATTGATTTTTTTTTTCATTGTTTTTTTTTTTTTTTTCTTCATAATGCATGCCTTGCACAGACCCACTTATCAGGAACTGACGAAGGAGACCAGGCTCTGTCAGGGATGGGGGGGGGGGGGGGGGTGCAGTCTGGAGGAACAGCCCCTCCCCACACAGACCGTCTCTGCCTGTCTGGAGCTGATCGACAGGCCGTGGGAGTCTGCTGGACCCGTGTGGTTTTTGGAACCTGTTGTAACTGCCACAAGATGCAAAATTAACCCACATGTTTTTTTTTTGTATTAAAAATTGTGTTTGGCTTCTCACACAGACACACACACACACAGACAGACACGCACACTCACAGACACACAACCACAGAGACAGACAGACAGACAGACTGACACACACACAGACACAGGCATCTTGGGCTCTCAGTCCCTCTGGCACGGCTTTCTGCATTGTGAATGTTATCTTTTCATCTCTTGTGTCCCAGTGGGGTGCGACAGGCGGGGCTGCGTTAGGATGCGCGCCTCGGCACGTGTTTGGCTCCTCCCGCCGCTAACGGTGACTCCCCCGGCCCCGGATCCCTTCCCCGGCCCCCAGGTCTCGCCCGTCATAATCATCCGGCCTTTGTGTAGTGTCGGTGACTCCAGCTGCACCCGTTTTTCATCTCCTGCAAGCATCTCACCCCCCCCCCCCCTTTCTTGCCCGGAGCAATAGACCAGGAGGCGGGACGTCCCCAGGAGACCATAATGCCTTAGTTGTCTTGGTTACGTGACATCAGAGCGTGGTAATCAAATATAGGCGGCCGACCCGAATTTGGGTTGCAAATGCATGCTCCTCTCGCAAGCAGGGGAGCGACCCCCTTACCTCTGTCAAAACACTGTCCCTCCCAGTTCCCCCCCCCCATATTCGCACTGCTGAAGTGTGTGTGTGGGACCGCTTTGTGGTCTCTCTGTGTGTCATGGCGCCTGTGGTGATAGGTACACCAAACGCGGTCAGTGTTATGCTCTATGGCCAGCTGCTTTTCTTCTCTGGCCCTTTAAGGTCTCTGCAGTTTCGGGGCACCCCTCCACCCCTAGACCCGAAGGTGACGTGAATGGTACCACTGCCCTGTTTGAGCAAGTGAGCGGGCCTAGCCTGTGCCTTCTGTCACGGGTAACAATAAGCCTTTGTGCTGGGTCCTCCTGGCCTGAACAAACAGGGTCTGTTTAATTGCGATGACAGGGTGACGGCCGTGTAAGCTTGAGGCCTCATGGGGGTGGCGTGCGCTCGGGCCGGGTCAGGCTGTACTCTGACCTACCCTGTCATAAGGAGCTGGATCCACTATGGTTGCTTTCTCGTAGGTTCTTTTCCGATGGCTAGAACCACTCTGTGATAGTAGGGCACAGAATCCCCCCCAGACGCCTGCTCTGGAGGGCTGGTCGCAGGGTCACTCAAGGCCGATTTTGCGAAACCCATTGAGTTTGTAGTGTTGCATCATTAAATGCATCGGTTCACGTAACGCTGTGTCGCAAAAGAGCGCCGGGAATGCAGCTTCCTTGTTTCTCCTAAAAACAGCATCTGTGGAAATGCATGCAGCGTGACGATGCAAGTGGGCCACCCCCACCCCCCGCCAGGTCACCCGGGACACGCCACTCATTTCTCACGTGGCACTTTTGTCCTGTTGTTTGCCCGGGTGCATGTTTAAGCAAACATCCATGTCCCATTCAGACTCACTGCAGTGTATCGGACCCTCGAGTTGCGTGTTATTTAATTTCACCACATTAGTAAAGAAAATGGGGTGAACACAGACCAAAAGAAAAGTGTTTTGGCTCGTTTTGATGGATTGATTTTTTTTTTTGGGTGAGGGGTGTGCTCCTATCTGATCAGCACAGGTTAATTATTTCAAATGAACTTTGCTTACAAACAGAAAATGTTCCATCAAGTCAGATATACTTGACGTAAGCGCCGAACTCGAGCTATTGATTTCTTTTTTGTGTGTTTTTTTTTTTTTTTTTTTTTTAAATCTGTTACTTGTTTGCAAATTGACATTTATCTGTGTGTGAAGCATCCGTCTCATTCAGGGGAATTTTTTATGCATGAACCCGTTTCCTAGAGCCCGTCTTCTGCGTACGTGAGCAGCAGCGTCTCTATCGGCGTCCCGCAGGTCGTGCTGCTGCCGCTTGCACCTTATGGCGAGTAGCGATTGAGGTGAATTCCTGCCACTGAACCGGGTTAGCATCCTTCCAGGCTGCATCCGGGATGTCCGCCGTGCATCTGAACGGCCTACACATCACTCATATTTGTGAAATGAAACTTGGGGAGGGAAGTGAAAGTTTTTTTAGCCCTGGCTGTTTGTCGCGCTGGGTGTCTATGTGTTTGTTTTTGCCTTTTTTGTGAGTCGCTCTGTATATGTACTCAATTCCCAGCGTGTCATCTGGCTGTGTGAGCCTCAAGCCCTCCTCCCTGTTTGATTCACGACGCTGCTGTTTGCGGCCTGCTGGGTTTCCACCTATCCGGGTTAGGCTAGACCGCCTGTCCCCCCGGTTTTCGGGGCGAGCCCTCCGCTTTCCCATCTGGCCCCCCATTTGCTGCACCAGAATCATGGTCCCCAGTGTTTCTGCTCGCTTTTGCCGCTCTGGAGGTCAGGCACAGTTATAGCGTAACATCAGGGGGCACCTGAGCTCCCTCTGCTGTTGGTCCTCCGTGGAGAATCCTGGCGGCTCACGTGTTCCCGGCCTGTCCTCCACCTCTGGAGTGCAGTAGCGGTGGTGGTTCCTCACCCGAGCCGGGAACTCATTAAATCAGAGGATGGAGGTGGAGCCTGCTGCCAGTTTATGGCCTTTATTTTATGAAATCTCGGGACGTCGGTCGCATTGCAATGGAATATCCGCCGTTCAGGTTTTAGAGAGTGGCGCGTGGCCACCTGACCGGATAAAACGACATGGGGGCAGGGGGTGGATAAGCTGCTTAAAATGAGCCTGTTATTCTGCAGAAGATAACCAGTGCAGACCTTTGCTTTTCATTCAATGAGAGATGTCGGACTGTGTTGCACCAGGAAGGCAGTGCAAAGTCACATGTGGCTAAGACGCTCGTCACTAGACTGCTTCACTTGACAGGCTTCCTTCAAAAAAAAAAAGCATTTCCTTCAGAGACCTGAAGATTATTTCATTTTAAATCATCTATCTGTTAGGAGGGTTTAATAAACATTGCTGCTGTGAAGCCTCGCATGAATTGGGGGGGCAGTGAGTGAGAAAAATGACAAAACAGGCCCTCCTTTGTAGGGGGAGAGCGGACGTCTGTCTGGGTTTGTCCTGTTTGCCCAGCGTGCGAGTGTGAGGTCCGGTCATCCTGGGTGCTGTGCCTCTAGAATCCATGTGCCTCTGATTGGAAGGGTGCTGGGTCAAATCCCGGCCTCGGCGGAATAATCACATGTGCATGGACCCACAAGCAAGGCCCTTAACCACCGGCTCCAGGGGTGCAGCATGCTGACCCTGTGCTGTGACCCCCAGGCTGGTTCTCACCTGTACATGTATCAGTGTGTTGTTCCTCTGTGTGATGGGGTAGGCAAAGAGGAGGATTACCCCATGGGGATTACTAAAGTATCACTATTCTATTCCATTGTATTCTGTTGTATTCTGTTCTAGAGACGCCCTTTTACTTATGGTTATCTCTTGTTTGTTTTGTGGTGGTTGAGCTTGACCTTACTATCATCCAATGTTCGGGTCCCAGCGCCCTTTGACTGGCTGGTTGTCTGTCTCCTTCGAGGTATGTCCAGCCATGCCCCCCCCCCCCCCCCCCCCCAGATGGGGGCGGCTCTCAGCTGCTTTTGCGGAGTTGAACTAGATGCTGTGATTGGCCTGTCGTTAGCGATGCTGCTGGATTAGCTTTCATTTATGGGGGGGGGGTCTGAGACTTTCAGGTAACACACTGTGTGTCTGTGCCCCCCACCTCCCAGTGTTTCTCTCTCTCTCTCATTTTTCACTGTCTTTGTTTTTACATTCTCCTGCAGAATTCCTGAAAACCGTTGTGTTCACCTCTGGGCAATTACAGCCGACAGCCTGTGGAGACTGCAGCTCCGTAGGGGTGGGGGAGGGACAGGTCGCTAACAGTCCCAGTCAGAAAGAAGCTGCCCGCCTCCCTCCCCAAACATGCCCTTGGTGTATTGTTTGTAGCTCCCAATCCGATCGGCATGGCCTCTGCCCCCTGGGCCTGTGTTTGGAGGTGTGAGAGCGAGGGTAAAAAAAAAATAATTAAAAAAGCATTGACAAATTAAATGACAGAAATGCACAGGCGTTTTAAAACAGCTATAAATAAACAAAAATGACAGAAATAAGTTATGGTGCTGTGCGGGTGGTGGATTGGAGAGTCACTTTATTTCGTTTTGTCATTGGAACTATGCCCAGGCATCAAAATGGCCGCCGTGGTTGACAGCGTGTAGAAGGGATTCTCGCAGCGCTGTGCTCACCTGCCGCAGGTAAGGTGGGGTCGCAGAAAGCGAACTCGCGATAGCCTCGACGGCCAGCTCTCTGCCGCTTCCCCACCCTGCAGGTCACGATCGCAATGCGCCGCCCAGGGCCGTCCCCTGTGCCGCTGTGCATCGTGGGTAGTCTCACGGTCGAGCTAGAGCGGCAGGGCTGGCCGTTTCGGAGCGCGTAACGGCTCGGGAGGTGTCGCCTGGAGACATGCTGGCACGTCTTTGTGCTGTGACGCCAGCTGTGAAGCCAGGGTAGGAGACACACCTGTGTGTTCAGGACAGGTGTGTCAGGCCTGTGGGCTGACCTGTTTGATTGGTTGCAGGGTGTGGAGAAGGCGGCGGGCGGGTGTCAGCACGCAGCCGGGATCCTCTGCCCACGGCGGCTCATCTCGGTGTCTCCGCAGCAATCTCGTGGCCAGTATCGCCGATCCGACGGGGCTGCTTGACTCCCGAGACGGGGGCTAATGTGTCTTACCTTCTCCACCCCCCTCCCTCCACCTCTTGTGGTGGGGGTAATGTTACCTGACGCTTTTTAGACACTATTCTGTTGGCCTGTACAGCAGTTCCCATGTGTATCGATCTCTGCTCCGGGGGGGCGCAGACGGAGGGTCTCGTCCTCCGCGGGGGTGTCGTGATGCCGGTTGTAGCGATCAGCGTGACGGGCGGGTTTGTCTTACTCATACGCCCCCCTCCTTTACTCTCTGTAAGTGGCCCGTTAGGAGCAGGGACCCCCACCCCCCCTTACCGGCTCCCTCTTTGATGTTGTGGAAAATGAGGGGCCTAATGACGATAATGATGCGTGAGAGCACTTTCACAAGCGAGATGGACTTTTGATCCCCCCCCCCCCCCCCCACCCCCCATTCCCCC
>JAODJW010000113.1:1208148-1231592 GCA_026777045.1 Hyperopisus bebe
GAAAATGGTCACCCCCCCCCCCCCCCCGCTTCTGTTGTTCACATAGGGAAATGACACTATGGGAGTAGCAGGTCATCTGTGCTTCTCCCAGTCAAATTCTCCCCCATCTCAAAGCACCGTGTGCTGTTTGGCCTTCCAGCTCCTAGGCTCCTGCGATTTATGTGCTTATTATATTCAAATGTCAAAACAGGAAAAACTTTAAACAAGCTAAAAGGAAAAAGAAAATCAACAACAAAGGCTCAATCCAATCCAAACAAGTATGGGGGGCCGGGGGGGGGGCGTAACTGAATCAGACCAGAGAGACCTGCTGTCCCCCCCGCAGCCTGACCATGGGGGGTATCCACTGTGTCACGGCCCCTTGGAGTTTTTCCCATGATTGACAGGAAATGAGGGGGTTGAGTTAAAAAAAAAAATAAATAAAAAATCCCACCTCAATCGGGTATGGAGCCGGAGAGCCAATGGCGGGCCGCGCGGAAACGGCCCCTGGAATCTGGCCCTGTCCCCCTGGCCAGCACTGTCCCCTGGTGCGTTTTCTGCCCTGCCCTTGTTGCACATTTTCCCTTTTTTGAAGCAGCCAGCTCCTTATTTTTGGGTGGGGGGGGGGGGTTGCGTTTTCTGGGTTTTCTGTGTGCCATAGGTTACCAGCCACAGTATTTAGCGGGTGAGGCAGACTCCTGCTTGTTCATGGGAGGGCTTTGAGATACCGGAGCGGTTTGCTGTAGTGACAGCCAGTAGCTGCCTAATAAGGAGTGCGGGTGCCCTAGGGGACTGGAGTTACTGTCCAGCAGGGGGCGCTACCAATTAGTGGCTGGTCGTACATCCAGACCCCCTGAAATGAGTTTTTTTTCCCCCTCATTCCCAATAATGACTTGAACTTCACAATTAGGAGACAAAGTTAAATGTCTCCACCAGGTCCTGCTGTTTTACAGAACTTCACTGCCTCTGCGCTAAAGGTATGACCACCCCCTCAGGCTCACCATATACACTGCTCTTCTTGGGGAGGGGATGCTTTGTGCTGATGTGGGAGGGAGGGGGGTGGTTTATGTCACCGATTGGGTGCGCTGGCCTCATCCGGTCAGCTGACATTGAGTTTTGACCTTTTGACCTCGCCGTCTTTTCACTGCCATAAACTGCCACCTTCGTGTTGGATGAGCATGTGCTTGAAACGTTCATGCTGTTCTCCATTATTTTTGCCTGATATTCATTGTTATTCATCTGCATCAGGTCTTTGTCTTTGTTCTTTTCCTTATCATGATTGCCAAACTCCTAGGGTCTGTCTAGCAGATAGGGATAAATTTATTAATTAACAGATTGATTGGGGGAAGGGAAAATAAGCAAGAATCACTGTTCTTCCACTGACAGACAGATGTCTGGGAGATCCTCCCTGTTAAAATGTGGTACTGCCTGGAATGTATTAGTTATTGAGTTGCCACAACACGTGATATTTACATGAACCATAACTGCCCTTCACCGTAATGGCCGTCACAGCCGCAGCTAGGAGAGACGACAAGCAGGGCGTCAAACTCCAGCTGCTAGTGCCGGCCGCTGGGATGTAAGCACACTGATGTACACGGGAATGCAGGTTTACAGTGGGGGGGGGGGGATAGTGGTCAGATGCTGCCCTTGTCACCCCTCCTGGTTATGCCGACTGTGGGCAAAATTTACTGCCGGAAATCCCCGATGGCGCTACCTGTGAAGGCGGCGATGTGGCTGCTCTGTCGGTGCCTGTAGGGGCCCTGGAAAAGGCCGTTATTTAGATGGTCTGGGCCACAGGTCCCCGTGAGCGGGTGCATGTGTGTGTCAGCGGGTAGGTGGGAGTAATCACCGGCGTGCCCACAGCGAAGGAAGCTCTCGAGTGTGAGACTCATGTCATCGACTCTGTCTTTGACTGTCTTCACCTGGTAATATGTTCAGGCTAGTTTAGTTAAATAAGGTTTTTTTTTTTTTTTTTTTTGAAAACTCTTACTAGATAATGATGATTCAGTTTCAAAATTATTATTATTATTATTATTATTATTATTATTATTATGGCAATTTTTGTCATGTTTAACTAACTAAAGCTGCCAGTCCAGTATCAGTTTGTGTCAGTTGTCTGCCATGTCTGTTAGACAGACAAACCTTTGGTTTTTGTACGCTAACCTCTGTTAATAAAATGTTTATAAAGTTTATTTTCGCCAAAGATATGCAATTGCATTATATATGGTATTACCGAATAAAAAAATTCTTGTTTTACCATGGTTGTGTAAAAGACTGTTGTTTTATGTTGCTGAACTTTTAAAGGGAACATTAGTGTGTTTGTGATTGTATGTGCTGTGGGTTGATTATGGTTATTTTGTTCCTTTGATGTAACAAGGGTAGAGTAATGCATTATTTAAAATGGAAGTCTGAGGAAGCCTGGAAAGGAACCTTTTGTTTGTTGTTGAGCAACATTGCCACCTGCTGTGTGGAGGCCTGAATGTTGAAAACTGCAAACTGCCTTTTGAATCTTTTCTTCAGTGGCAAGAATTACTGGCTCTGGATGGTCACATGATGGGAGTCACCTCCCCCATACCCGCATTATGTGATTTACTTGTCTCTGTGTTTAATATGCAAAGGGGACAGAACACACTTTCCTTTTTTAAAGGCATAGTAATTGCTTATTTTACATTTTCATGTAGGCAAACTGATTAGATGGAATCCTATAGGTACAGATTAAAGGTGCTGCAGTTGGCTTTGCAGCCCCTGCTCTCCTCCGATTTAGATGCCATTTACCTGTAGGGGTTTGCTCTAAATCTGTTCCTGCTATTTTTATACCTTATTTCTTGCCTGCTGAGGGTGAGCCTCCAGCCAGCCAGCAAGTCCAGAAACAGCTCTGCTCTCTACTCTCCTGTGAATGGCCTTTAGTGGGTCTGATACCCAGGTCAAGCATCTGGCATCCCTGCGTGGAGCCCCAGTCATATGGAAGTCAGACCCAGAGCTGCCTGAGCGCCCTCCTCCACTACTTGTCCGGCTTCATAAAGGGGTCAGAATTTGCAGGGCAGGGCAACTGTACAAGCGGGCGTCAGTTTCCGCTGCCCTTAAACCTTGCAAAGGACGCTACTCTCCTTCTTGATGCACAGTAAGAGCTGAAAGAGGATGTTTTATTAATGTGCTGTGTTTTAAAGGCAGAGAGCCAGCAGAAGGCCCTTTCAGAGGGAGGTGTGGGACTTGGGGAGCAGCAGGTCCCGGGACTCCCCTGCTTTGTCTGACTTGGGCTCTTCTGAGTGTTCCCCTCACACAGAACCCCCCTTAACATGCCGCTGCTGCCTCCTTGTTTGTAAATTAATCAAGAGGACGACTCCAACACAAAGCGACACCCGGACAGAGGTTGCTTGGTAACGCCCCGAATCCGTTCTCCTGACCTCGATTGTTCAGTCGAATCCCCTGGCATCTCATCTGCCTTGTCAGACAGCCGGGCCCCATTCTCCCTGGCGAACGCCTCAGTGCTGCTGGAAACCAGAACACCCCTTCCCCCCAAGCTCCCGCCGCCCTGGCAACAGCACCAAGCCAACAGTTGCTAAGCGACCAGACGGCGCAAGGGCCCCTGGCAGTGAGGTGGTTTGAGTTTGTCTGTGTGTATGTGTGTGTGTGTGAACATGGGAAGGGGAGACAGTTTGTGTTTGTAAGAGAATATATAATATGTGTGTGTGTGTGTGCTATGTGTGGGACAGACAGCATGTGCGTCTGCTAGCTGGAGAAATCATGACTCTAACAATATACTGCATGTCCTTTTTATGACTTAATTCCTAGGAACAATCAGTCAGGGAGCATAGATATAATTAGACTACCAGACAGGCTGATGTGTGAAATTACAATGAGTTTAGAGGATATATGATTGACTAGTGCTGGACCCACTATCCTATTTAAAATTCATATTTACCCCTGCAACTTTCTTATCCCTGCACTTCCTTGTGAAAATTTAGCTGGTTGATAAATTTCTGTTTAATGCAAGTGATTCCATATCTTAACTGAGTTGTATAAAAGTGTTTACTTTTTTAGGGGACAAACACCATCTCACCTCAATCAGAAGATACCACAGCCTAACCTCAAATTCACTGACCTCTGTTCAATAAACATTTAACATTCTTTATATAGCAGTAGGGATACCAGTGTGGTTTGAACTACACAAGCCCGATGCTGATTTAGGGATAAGCGGCTGAAAACGGTTATATGTAGTTTACTCATCCAAACATTGGAGGGCGACATAATATTAGCGTTTCACTATTAAATGACGTTTGAAGACTCGCCCCCGCGCTGGTTGTTTTGATGGGCTTCGGATCGACTAACCGGAAGCGCCTGGATCCGGGCAGGATGCCGCATCGGCCTGATGTCTCTTAACCCCAATCTGATCCGCTACGCTGCCGGACGCCTCTCCCCTCCGTGTCCACATGCGCTGTGCTTCGGCGCGGTCTCGTTAGGCACCGCTTCGCGGCTGTTGACAGAAACTGGTAACGGTATAATTTTTGCACACCGGTGACTAGTTTGGTGTGTTACCCTCCCCGTCTGGCATCGGCGGTGCCTATTTCCATTCAGATCGCAGGCCGCCGTTCTCTATCAGGATGTCCGCGTAATTAGCGAAATGCATCGGGCACGTCGGCTGCAGTGATCGCGCCTGACAGCGGTACCAAGGTGTGTAGCAGCTGGTTAGATAGCAGACAGATTCACCCTCATACGGGCTCGGGCGCCTTTAGCCAGGGTGTTTCTGCTGACTGAGGAACCATGGCTTCCGACTTGCAAGCGAAATACAGCAAGCTGGCCCAGGAGTATTCAAAGGTAAGGAGATGCTGGGGGCTGTTAAACGGGATTGTGTCCTCTGCTGGTACTGCTGGATTCACCCCGAGCCATGCGGTCTTAAGGCGGCTTACGGGTGGACAGTGATTAGGAGCCGAGGCGGTAAGAGAGCAGGCACGCCGAGCAAAATAAAAGCAACAGATGTAAATTTTGATTGCCATATAATATCAGGTATTGACAGTGCAAGTTTAGTGCATGAAGTGGACTTTTGCAGAACATGTAAAGTTCTGCAGGCGAAGTCTTCTGGTAGTTTAAGCCATCATTCAATGTTCTATGCCTAATACTTGCATTGCTATTTGTTGCTGTTGCGTTTTGTACACTGTTGAATAGCAGTAGGGTTTGGCTGTTTAGATTTGTGTCGTCTTAAATACTGGCTTTTTGAGCTCCCATTGAGCCAGATCTTGTTTATTTATGTGGTTTGTGTGTAGTCTCTAGGTGAAGTATCTTGTAGTTTATGGCTACAAGAACGGGCAGGCATTTGAGAACTATAATACGAGTCCAGAGTCTGCAGCCCTGTTTCTGAGATTAATGTTCACTCATTTATGAATCTGCTTTGCTCGCTGTAACTCCCAGATCTGGGTGGGGCGGGTCGAGTGAGTTAATAAGAATGTAAGTTGTCACGTAATGCTTAAGTGCGCAAGACCTTTGAGTGCCCCCCCCCCCTCCTCATGTCATGAGACTGGTTCTGGTCAACAGGCAGCAGTTGCACCTGGTGTGCCAGGAAGACGAGTAATGGCAGTAGTCGTAAAGTTTCTGCATGTGTGTGCACATTAACTTTTTTCCTGCAGCTCCGGGCACAGAACCAGGTCCTGAAGAAGGCGGTTATGGATGAGCAAGCATCATCTGGATCTCTTAAGGTACTGACCCATCACCTTCACTCTGGTTGTTCTGCCTCCAGGGAAATTCAGCTGTTCTGAAAAATATCCACTCCAGTACTTTCTGAACTTCCATTAATGTCTTTGCTGCCTCGAATGAAGGCCATGCTAAATACAATTATGTCGGTATGAATGTTTCCAGCTCTGCGCATCCAGAAATTGTGACTGCACCACAGCAGACAGGAAGTCCCGCCCAGCGGGCATATTTGTTCAGTGCAGTGTCATCTGCAGTTCCTTATCTTGATGGATTTTAATGCCAGACATTAGTTCATTTTAATTGCATAGAATGAATTGCAAAAGCTTCTCAGGAAAAATTGGCCTTGATGTTTAAATAATTATAATCACACGATTGAAAGCTGGGAGGAGAATGATGCAGGAAGCCTCGGACCAGGATGACCAGACTCCTCACCAGCATCTGCCCTTCCCGCCTTCAGGAGCAGCTGAAGCAGAAGGACCAGAGTCTGCGCAAGTTGGAGCAGGAGATGGACAGCCTGAGCTTCCGCAACCAGCAGCTGGCCAAGCGTGTGGAGCTTCTGCAGGGAGAACTGGCTGCCAGCGAGGCTAAGGGCAAGAAGAACCGGGTATGAGTTCTGGGGGTGTGTGGTGGCTGCGGGGGCGGGGGCAGACCTTAAGGGCATGCCGGGTGAGGGAGTCTGAGGAATGATCCACGGCTTTCTTGTCCCGCACCTGTCTGCACAGAGCAAAGGTGACTCGCCCTCTCAGCAGGGTCTGCAGGCCCAGAGTGTGTTTAACGAGGACCTGAAGAACAAGATACAGGAGAACGAGAGGCTGCACATCCAGGTGAGGGCAAGCGGCACAGTCACGCTCCAGCCTGAAGATGAGGGATACATCCTGTACAGGTGTTGGGTGCTTGCATGCTTTTCACTGGACTCACACCCCTCACTGCTACTGCCTCCCTTGTCCTGTGCTTCTTGGGATGGGCTACAGGCCCCCATTGACCTTGAGTTTGCCGACTGTCTTAGTGCTAGGTTCTCCTGTTTGATCTGCACCTGTGTCTGGTTAAACCAGTATTTCCCAATGTGTTCCTTGGGGACTTACAGATATCCACGTTTTTGCTGCCTCTGCCAGGAGGGAGCAAAAATGTGGACTGTCTGACAGGGAGCTCGGAGGGAGCAAAAACATGGACCGACTGTGGGTCCCTGAGGACCGGGTTGGGAAATACTGGGTTAAACTATAACCGAAAGTCTGCAGAGGCAGGCAGATTTACTCCCCTCCTCACCCCCCGCAGTTCTTCGAGGCGGACGAACAGCACCGTCGACAGGAGGCAGAGTTTCGGGTCCGGGTGGAGGAGCTGGAGCGGGAATCGGAGCAGCACCAGGGCGTTGTGGACGGGCTCAACCAGAAGTACACAGAGACCATCGAGAAGCTGCATAGGGACAAAACCCGGCTGGAGGTCAGGAGATGTAACAGTACGGAGGCCCAACAAGTCATACTTAGTCATGTGAAGAAGAAAGTGCACCCTCTCTCAGTTCTGTGCTTTATGTATCAGGCCATATTAAAAAATCATCTGGTCTTGGTCCTTAAAATTATGTAAATATAACCTCAGATGAACAGCAACACATGATGTTACACCGTGTCATCATATATTTAACAAAACTAAGCTAAAATGCAGAAGCAGTATGTGGGGAAAAATTAAGTACACCCAGAGTTGGACAATTCAGGTCCAGAAAGTAAAAATCCAGACCGAGATTTTGTTTCAACCAATTGGTTGATTGATTTGGATTTTTACTTTTTGGATCTGAAATGTCCACCTCTGAGTGAACCCTAACTGCTTTTGTAGGAATTAAATGGGTAAGTAGCAGCCAGGTGCTGCTAACCAAATACACTTTATTAATTGATCATCAGCAAGTGTGACCAGCTCTATAAAAGCGGAACTTTTGGCAGTTTGCTGGTCTGGAGCATTCAGGGGTGTAATAATGCTGAGGATTATTCTGACACGTGAAACCTTAGAATTGAGAATGCATGATTCGACACCTGTAAAGTCACCTGACGCTCCCCGTGCAAACCGGTGCTCCTTCAGTTATTGGCTGAACGTTCCGCAGTGAACAGCGTCTGATTGGGCACCACGTTTTACAGTAACTGTTATAGTGATTAGGTTCACGGTTTATGGTTTTACTAAGGAAAGCTAGGTGTTAAAATTAGGGATTTCTGTGGGGGGTGCAAGGGTGTTAGAGGTTTATGGCACTGAAGAGCTGCAGCTAGACACTGTGGGGGGAGATTTATGAAAAGAGACTGAAGAAGAATTCACCTGGGAGGAGCTGCTGCGATGGGGCAGATGGCGGGGCGGGGCGGTAATGATGCGTCCAATGATTTGGTTTGGATCCCCTGCCTGCAGGTGAAAGCGCAGACACTGGAGAGAGAGGCGAAGGAGTGCCGCCTGCGAACGGACGAGTGGTGAGCAGCCGCCCAGTGACCTCATTGACATCCTGTCAGTCACACACAGGATTTTGAGCTGTCGCGTAGCGATTGGTTGGTGCTGGTTTTGCTTTGGGGTCACTGATTGGTCAGTTGACTCTGGCCTGGGTGTGTCTGCCTCTTGTCTGCAGCCAACAGCAGCTGAAGAAGTACCAGACGGAGCTCAGCAGGCAGCTGGAGCAGAGCAGCAGTGTGATCCAGGAGAAGGTCCCTTTCAATGACACCAGTGAGTGAGACAAGCAGCACAGCAGCTCTCTGCTCTAGGACGAGGTCCCATGACACAAGTGACATAAATTAAAAACCAACTATGTGGTTAATGTTCCACAAATGTGCAAGTGCAATCCAGGCACCGTCGCCCAAGAGCTCCCATATTCTGCTGGCCTCTTTTCAAGTTTTTATTTGTACTGTAATTTTTCATGGTGGATAGGTGACTCCTTTTTTGTCTCGAATCTAGAATGTTCCATTTCAAAGCCCCAGGCCATGTGAGAGACTCCATAGGTTAAGGGAGGAATATAGAAGTCTCTTTTCAGGGAGGCTGTCTGGGCTGTGCACATCCCCACTGCCTAGCTCAGAAAGGGGAAGCGTCTGCCGCCCACTGTCTTCAGAGTTTAGCGAAGTGAAATTGTCCTTGCCCCCCCCCCCCCCAGACCTCTCTGGCCTTCAGAGCCCCTGTGGAGGAGCTGGTTGACTCATGACTGAAAGTGAGAGCTGTTGAGAAATGTTTGAGTTTTTGTTTTTTAATATATTAAGAAATGTGTAACCATGGGAGATGAATGTTGGTAACGCTGTGCCCCCCCTCCCCCCCCAGAATTAAATGACTACAACTCCTTGAACGTCCCTCCACACAACCGGAGACACCAGGTGAGAAGCTATCGCCATACTCTCTCCCTAATGTCGTCTTATTCCTCCCCCCCTCATTCAACCTTTTTTTTTTTTTAAACCCCCACTTAATTATTATTATGGGGTGGCACTGTAGCCACACACGTTGATTTTTTTCCTCCTGCAGTCCAAAGCCATGCAGGCTGATCGGTTTCTCTAAATCGCCTGTTGTGTGTCTGCTTGCCTCTGCGTGCTAAAAACCTGTTACTAAAAATGTCGAAAGTCTTGTATTTTTTAGGTTACTTATGTGCTAAGGTTACGGCTGGGTAGGCTTATGGTTATTTTGGTTAGCATCATTGTGCATCTGGCGTGGGACTGGCATCCTGTCAGCGGTGTACCTCAGCTTGGGTTACACTTCTGGTCCTCTCCCGGTCTTGCACCAGGATGTGCAAATGGATAGATAGATGGATGATGATATTCCATGATGTTACTTATTGTCTCCGTAAACCAACGAGACTGATGTTTTAGCCTCAGAGACCCTATTCTAAGGTCAGACTCCACCCCTGTGAGGCCTGGCCCCGCCCCCCTGTGAGGCCTGGCCCCGCCCCCCTGTGAGGCCTGGCCCCGCCCCTAACCTAACCAGGTCATGCCTCCTCTTTCAGCTGAAGGCGCGTGATGTGGCGGGCCAGGCTCTCGCCTTCATCCAGGACCTGGTGGCGGCGCTGCTGAACTTCCACAGCTACACGGAACAGAGGGTGCACATCTACCCGCTGGACTCCTCCATCGAACCCGTGTCCCCACTCAACCAGAGGGTAGGAGCCTGGGGACACCCCACCCCCACCCTGCACCCAGCATGCACGTGCTGCCACCGTGCATGCTGCTCTGTCATTGCTCTGAAATTGGTTTGTTCTGTGTGTGTCTTGGTTCCCCGTTTTGTTTTTTCTGTGGTTTGTTTTTCTGTCCGCATTCTCACTCGTGACATCTGTGCATCTCCGCCCTCCCGCAGTTCGCGCAATACCTGCACGAGAATGCAGCATATGTGCGCCCCCTAGAGGAGGGCCTGCAGCAGCTGCACCAGAGCATCACTGAGGACACGGTCACCACGCTGGTGAGGCCTGCCGGCGGCTCTACCGCGTGTATCCTGCATTCCCGTACATATTAGCGATCATTAGTGGTATGCTAATGCACCAGCGTGGCGGTTTGGCCTTAATTAAATTAGCAGTTTGGGTCACTATTAGCGGTTAGCAGTTATAGGGTACTGGTGGGACAGCATTAATTGCCCTTCCCCCCCCCCCCCCCCGTTTTGTGCCCTTCGTCTGAAGGAGACGGCGGTGAAGCTTCAGGATTTCTCCCGCTACTTTGCCTCCTACACCTGCTTCCTCCAGAAGATACTACCATACCAGCTGAAAAGGTCTGTTGGTGTTTTTTTTTACTTGTCTTTTTGCCTCCATTGTTTGGTTTGTTCCTGCTTCCCTATCCTGAGTGTGTGGTGTCTTTCTATAGCTGTGGTGGTGTCAGACACTCACATCAGTTCTGACCGTTCTTTTTGCTGTGTCCGGCTTCCCATAGTCTGGAAGAAGAATGCGAGGTGCCTCTCTGCATGCCCTCCCTCAAGGCCAAGAATGAGGAGCTGAAGGGGGATATGAAGAGGGTGACGGCCATGTTTGAGAAGCTGCAGACCTACATCAGCCTGCTGGGCTTACCCAGTGAGTGAAACCAGAGGCGGGAGGCTGGCGTCTGGCCAGCGGATGCACTATTGTGAGCCTCCACTAGAGGGAGTGCTGTGTCAGTCAGTCAGGCTGGGACAAGTTTTGAAGTGTCTCTTTCCGGCTTCTCTTGATATCACTGATGATTAACACTTAAGCCAGAAAATTTGGAGTCCTACTCGAGTGCCCTTATAATACACGTCTTTCCTTGAGTCTGTGTTGTCTTGTACTTTGTGTGCTCAGTTTCACAGACGACCGGAATAGACCAGAGCACAGCAGCACAATCTGTCATTACTGGTGATCATTTAATTCCTCCGGAAACGGGCGGGTCACCGTTTTTGCCTAAAACTAGCCAGCTCTGGTTCCTTCTGATGAAGCTGGCAGCTGTCAGAGCGGAGCAAATTAATATTTTCACTTCTCCTTTTGCGTTTAGGAGGAGTTTTGTGGCCGGAGGGGGGAGAGGGTGGAAGAATGGCTAGATAAGAGAATCCTGGGATGCCAGAGGGGAATAGGAGAGTAGGGAGATTGCTTTCTTGTGTTATAAGCCTCTAGGCTCTGGTCCTGGATACCGATTGGCTAAAATACTTGAAACCGTACTCATACTTTTTGTGTGTGTGTGTGTGTTTCCTTATTGTCTCATTATCACTTTGTCAGCTAAATGGGTTCTGATTCACTCTGCTGTGTGCCGATCATCAAAAACCAGTCCCTGCGGGTTTATTTTGTAAATATTTCACTGAACTGGAGTGTTTATTCCCGAGTAGCTTTCTGCACTGTGCTTAGCAATCTGTGCAGTTATTTTGTCTATGGGGAATGTGTCTCTCTGCACATGTGTGGCTTGCAGTGTAGTGTAAAATGCAGACACTAGGGGGAGCTCTCACATTTCACCACTCTGCCCGCAGGTGCCCGCCCGGTCGCCCTGCCACAGAGCAGCTCCACTGCAGTCTTCACTCAGCTGGCAGCTTGTCTGCATGGCCTGCAGGATGCTGTGAAAGGTAAGGGGGGGGGGTACAGTGGTGCTGCCTGGCCTCAGCCCATCAGGATATAGATCCGGCATGCCTGCTTTCGTTTGTTGCGATGGCCATCGTATAGTTTTATCTTGCATCCCATAATAGCAGAGCGCCACAGGTTTGTTTGTGGAATCAGTGCTGGGTTCAACTGGACTAGTAAGTAACCAGAAGGCCCAGGGGCGCTTTAGGGTCCCTCCGGAAGTCTCTCTGTCCCCCTTGGGGTCCATCATGGCCCCAGCTTGTGGCGCTTCACTGCCTGCCCTTGGCCTGGCCTGTCTAATGACCACAATGCCTGTGGACTTTTTGTTCTTGGCTCACACAGTCGGCGTGTCTGACAAATCCAGGGCTCTTTGAGCCAGAGGCAGGGGGCACTGAGCTGCAGCCTCAGCAGTCTGGGGGCTTTAGGGTATTTGATGAATGGTGGAGAATTCCAGCTGCAAAATTCCAGATAATATTGTTTTCAGTAGTTTTTCCTGTTTTAAGTTTCTGTTGGTCTGACCTGCTTGATTCGTAAAAAGCGTTGCAATCAAGCTCAAGTAAATCCAGCCTAAATCTATCCTAGAACTCGTTGATGACACAGCTTGATTTATGACTAAAGTTTACATGGATGTGCTATGCAAACTCCCCCCCCTCCCAGAGATGTCAAAACACTACAACCAGAAGGCCACACTGGAGCTGGAGTTGCCCACGGCGACGGAGAAGCTTCGCACCACCAATGAGTGCCTGATTTCTTCCCTTTGCTGCCTCTCCAACTGCACTGGAAAGGTAGTACTGCAGCCCAGGGGGCACTGTGTGACTCCAGCTGGGTGAGGCAAGGGTGGATCGGGCTGTCAAATAATGAACCTGTAAATCAATTAGAGATGAGTGCAAGACCAGAGAAAATGAGGAAAAACACTAGGGAGTGGGAGGGACGTGTAAATGATGAATAACTAGCGTTTGTCAGCTAAGAGATGGCCAGTGATCCTTGGAACTCGTACTATGCTGAGGAGAGGCCACAGTAGTTTGGGGGACTGAATGAGCTGCAAACATGGGCCTCCTCTGCTCCTGTGTGAAACGCGTCTGGGTCTGATTGCACCAGTTACCTTCTGGAATGATGCATTTGTACTAAAAGTGTAAGTAAGGATATTAAGGCTAGATTTGCAATTCCCTCTACAGAGCGACATGTAGCGAGGATGTTTCAGGCCAAAGTGAGTCTGTCGGAGTAGATTTTACTCTTATTGTCCTATCACCATTTTAAGACTTAAACATATCTATTAGGTCACATGATATAACCTCGTCACTGTTCGTGTGATTTTCATTTTGTGTCCCTGATGGGTTTTTCTCTCCTCACTCGACGGTTTCCATGTCCCCTGCATACAGATAGCCACCTTCTTCAGCAACAACCTAGATTTCTTTGTGTCGTCGACTGGTTACGGGCCTAGGGGCGGGACAGACACCCTCAACCCCCTGCACGCTGAGAGCATGCTGAGGAACAAGAAGCAGGCGGCAGCCTTCCTGCGGGTCCTCAGGAAGGTCGGTGTAGTGCCTGACCAGATCTGTCCCACACTGGGGATATGTAATGCCAAATTTCAGTTAATGAATAATAATAATAAATTTTATTTCTAATGCACTTTTCATTAAAACAAATCTCAAAGTGCTACAAAATTAAAATCAGCACATAAAAATACATAAAATCAGCAATGAAATGCTCAGTCTGAGAGTGACTAGCTGGCAAATCAAACTGCTTAATGATTTCAGTTTGTACTATTCAAAAGTCAATTTTTTTTCCAGGTGATAGTGTTGCAGGCCTGTAGCCCTAAGAACATAAGATGATTTGTCTGGTGGTCTGATTTCATTGTTCCTATTTAGCATTTGACAAAATCAGAAAATATGCAATAGATTAAATAAATTCACTGTCCATGGTTTGACAGCAATGATGATAATCGCTCGTTGTCACATGGAAATCGGAGGAATCCTTAACGCTGGCGTGCTACGGGGCGTGCTCAGTGGCCCCGTCGAAACCCCAGATGGAATCTGATTAGCTGTCTCTGAGTGCAGCCAGTTTGAACCGGCTGGGGAAACAACACGCCTCTTTATTCTTAATTGCTATTAAGTGTATAAAGGACACCGTTGTATTTTAGCTGAGAGGGGGGTGTGACATTTAACTCCTTCCTTTCTGTGTGCTTGCCTGCCTCACCCGCCACAGCCCCGCCCCGAGTCTGTGCCATACCAGGAGGCCCTGTCCAATCGCCGCATCCTGACCAGTTCCACCGAGAGCCGGGAGGGCCTCAGTCAGCAGGTACCCTGCCGCTCACCTGGGTTTCACGTTGGGTACCCCTTATAGGGTGAAATCTCTCCTTAACCACGTCACCCCCTCAGGTCCAGCAGAGCCAGGAGAAGATCGCCCGTCTGGAGCAGGAGAAGGAGCACTGGCTTTTGGAGGCCCAGTTGGGCCGGGTACGGCTGGAGAAGGAGAACCAGCGCATCTCCCAGCTGGAGGCCCAGCTCTCTGCCGCCCTGGGCGCTGCGCCCGCCCCTCAAACCCTCCCAGGCGAGGGAGGCGGTACCCCGGCCAGCCAGGAGGAGGCAGAGCTGGAGGAGAGGGGCGCTGGGAAGGAGTTCTCGCAGTCCACAAGCCTGGTTCGCAAACCTGTATCCACACTGTACATCTGTTATCTCACTGAGTAGAAGTTAAAGCTGGACACACTGCATCTGCCAAGGAATGATTGTAGTAACGCATGGCTGCCTTATACAGACAGACGCTACGTTTATTCTTGACCCCCAGTACTGTACGCTAGTGGCCAAAATTGTGCTTCCAATTTTTAGATATTGCGGAATTTTATTCCATTTACCTCAGTTACGTAATCGCCCATGTACGATATTTGTACCATTCTTTGTTTATAAACATTATCACCAGTATTTATTAAAGCGTAATGCCAAAAACGTGAAGCCTTTCCACTATTTTGGCCACTAGTGTATATTCTACAGGCACGGAAGCATTGCGTGAAGATTTATATTGATGTATGTGTGTGTAACAAAGCCTTCCAATGCATTTTTAAAATCAAATCAAAGTTTGTCAAATGCACAACAGTATGGCAGACAGTGATAGATGCAGGCATGAAATGAGTTTCCCTGCGGTGGACTAAGTAGGATTAAGTATAAATAAAATGTATTTAAAAACAAGTCAATAAATAAAATGTATATTTAAAAAGATAATAAAATACGGAGTCTCTGTCCATGCTAACAGCTTGATTAGCTATTGAGTATCCAGCCTGAGGGTGGACGCTGTTACGGAGTCTCTGTCCATGCTAACAGTCTGATTAGCTATTGAGTAGCCAGCCAGAGGGTGGACGCTGTTACGGAGTCTCTGTCCATGCTAACAGCCTGATTAGCTATTGAGTAGCCAGCCTGAGGGTGGACGCTGTTACGGAGTCTCTGTCCATGCTAACAGCCTGATTAGCTATTGAGTAGCCAGCCTGAGGGTGGACGCTGTTACGGAGTCTCTGTCCATGCGCCGATGCTCCAGTTGGCAGGGATGCCTGGCGTCCATGAGCATAGATGTAGCTTTAAGGCACCTACTCTTCCTGGATGTTAGGCAGATCACAACCAGTGATACTGTGCTGTGTTTAAGGGCTACACAGCTGCCGTACCATGCAGGGGGATCCAAAGCCTTTGGGGGGGGGTAGTCTTTAATGAGCTTGGATGTCATTAAGGTAAATGCTGAAGCACTTAATTAGTACAAACACTTGCTATTGAAGTTGCTCAGGTTATTATCTTCTCAGTTAATTAGTTAACCCGTAATCACGGTGAACCCCCCCCCCTCACAGTTTATGGACTTCCCGTACAATTAACCCCCCCTCCCCCATCACCATTTGGTGATTGGTAACTTCCATCTGTCTTTCTCCAATAACAGATTGGCATGCTGACCACGACCCCCAGCAGCGAAGATGTAAGTCCCCCCCCCCACACCTCTCCGTACCCCTTCCTGCAAAGTGTACTTCACTGAGGAGCCCCTTCAGTGTCGTTCTGAGGCCCTGCGTGGTCTGTCCTGCCCTGCAGGCCATTCTTCTCTCCCCTGTCGACCTGCCTCGTACTGCAAAGGGCGTTTCTTAGCCGCGCTGACTGCTTATTGCTTTCCGCTCCAGTCTCCAAGGCTCTGCAGTGGCAGTATATTTTCCCTCCGGGACACCAGGCAAATGGGGCATAAATCTGACATGGCAGCCCTTACCCACAATCCCCCTCTGCAGGTGGGAGATGAGCAGTCCAGGGAGCAGCTGATAAAAAGTCACTACATGGGCCGGATTGGGGAGCTGACCTCGCAGCTGCAGGTGTCCGACAGCAAGGCGGTGCACTTTAACGCGGAGGTGAGAGCTGGGTGCGAGCACACGCACACATGTGCAGCCGAACACGGAAGCTGGCAGGGGGAAATCCAGATGCACCCTTATGATAGTCAGTTTCCATGAACAAGGAAACACACTCGCTCACACATCATAAATAAGCCCAAATTTACACTTCCTGTCTGATTTCCTTCACTGCCTGCACTTCCTCTATGTATTAATATACTGTATGCTCTACACTTGTTCCTTCTCCCCTCTGTTGTGAATTCCTTCTTTCCGACTCCCAAATCACTTGATCATTTCACCACTCATAAAGAATGTGTGTTTTTTTTTTTTTGTATGTGCGTATACTTGCACACATGCACACACACACTCTTCCAACTAATTCCTCACAGATGGGGGTGTGACCATCGTGCCAGAATTCATAGCTGGATTCTCTGGCCCCCACCCCTTGGGCTCTTAGTCCATCCCCAGCCCTCCCTTTTCTGTTTTCTTCCAACGTCTCTCATTCACTGGGGGGGTGTTAATACTTTTGAGTGTGTGCAGTTTGACCTCGTCATCACTCCTATTCAGGCGTGTCCTCAGATGAAATTAGCACTCAGCATAGGTTGTTAGTTCCATTAGTCACATGTTTGTGGCAATGCATCATGGGAGTGACAGATTGCCTGATTGTGACTCAATTAGGTCACACGTCACTGACCCACCCTTTTTGTCACTCCCTGCTGGATGGTTTATTGTGGAAGAAAACTTCATAACCTAACAGATTTCAGTGCTTGTGGTAATATTGGGTTTGGGACTGGTTCCCAGCATGCAGCTTCCCTGTGCATGAAGTACAGCTCTCAGCTGTTGCCCACCCCCACAGTGCCGAGCCCTGGCCAAGCGGCTTACCCTGGCAGAGAAGTCCCGGGAGAGCCTGACGGAGGACCTCAAGCAGGCCGGTCAGAACACCTCCCGTCTGCAGGTACAACCCTAACACCACTGGGGATTATAAGAGATCATCCCTGTCGCACTCTGACAAACACCCCCTCCCCCATTTAGGATGAACTGACCACCACAAAGCGGAGCTATGAGGACCAGCTAAGCATGATGAGTGACCACCTGTGCAGCATGAATGAGACACTGAGCAGGCAGCGGGAGGAGATAGACACACTCAGGCTGGGAGGCAAGGTAGGGTGCCCCCTAGTGCCAGTCGATGGTTTGTGTATGAAGTCCAGGAGTCCTTCATGTGCCAGTTGGGATGCATTAGGTTTCACGTCAGAGGATCGACAGGCTCTTTTAAAGAGCCAGACCGTGTTTAATGGGGACACAGTAAGCTGTCATTTTTAAAATTGTGGTTGCAGTGGGTTGTTTGCATGGGAGGTCTGCAGCTGACCACTGAAATGTTTCACAAAACAGATTTCGTGAAATATATAGCAGGTCCAGCAGCAGTCCTAAGCTGCGTAGCCTGTCTAGGGATGGGGGGTGGGGTGCTGTATGGGGAAAACACCTGACTCCGACTGCTTGGAAAGTTGTTGAGGAGGATCCAGAAGGGCCTGTAAAGAAGGGCACATCACGTGTGTCTGCGCGTGTGTGAAGGTCTTACTGTGTTTAGCGGACATGTGTCTGCGCGTGTGTGAGGGTCTTATTGTGTCTGGCAGACGTGTGTCTGTGCGTGTGTGAGGGTCTTATTGTGTCTGGCAGACGTGTGTCTGCGCGTGTGTGAGGGTCTTACTGTGTCTGGCAGACGTGTGTCTGCGCATGTGTGAGGGTCTTACTGTGTCTGGCAGACGTTTGTCTGCGCGTGTGTGAGGGTCTTATTGTGTCTGGCAGACGTGTGTCTGCGCGTGTGTGAGGGTCTTACTGTGTCTGGCATACGTGTGTCTGCGTGTGTGTGAGGGTCTTACTGTGTCTGGTAGATGTGTGATATGACAAATGATTCCCCTGATATTCCCTTTTAGACCAGCTTCTGCTCTGGGTTCTGCCTTGCCCCCCCCCCCCCAACCCCTTAAAATCTCTGGGTGCCACTTATGAGCCGAAAACCAATTTGAGGCTGCCCAGGCGGGGCCCTGCGACGGTGATTACACAACTGTGTGAGACCCGTGATTTACAGATGTCAGCGAAACCAGTGATATTTAATCAAAATACAGACCCAGCTGAGCCAGAGCCGCCCCCCTCGACAGACAGACAGACAGAGACACACACACACACACACACACACACTTACTCAGAACTGCAGCTGTGATCCTTTGAGGTTCCTGCCTGACCTTCACCGTTGAGAAGTAAATAATAAGGCTGTTCTACTTCCACCCCCAGGGAAACTCCAAAAAGAACAAGGGACGATAAGGCATCTTTGTACACCCCCACTGGGCGGGAAGGGATGCACACTGAACTTTGGGACCATCCAGCGCCTTTCTGAAGACTGCTCAAACTGTTCCCTGAATGCTGCGGGGCAAATGACCTTTGACTGTCGCTGTCGCACGGCGGCGCTGCCCATGGAGGGAGTCGCTTGGCTGTCTGCCACAAGAAACTGGTTTTCTATCTCTGTGTTCAGCTATAAACTGTTTGCAAAGTGCTTCCTGTAGGAGTTATAGGGTTTTCCCACCAGTGGAATGGGAATGGGAGCGTAGGCCAGAGACATTGCGGGCTGGAGTGCTGACTTGATCTGGATCTTTAACGTCTGGGTGGCAGGAAGGTGTGTGTGTGTGTGTGTGTGTGTGTGTGTGTGTGTCACCGTTACTGACAGACAGAGGCACTACTAACACTGTAACACGCAGAGGAGCCTGGAAACCATTTCCTTTGTCTGCATACATATGAACTTCACTTTGAACTTTAAACCTTCTGATAAAAAAGGGACCCTCTCCCAGCAGCAGGGCCTGGACCCTCTCCCCCCTCTGGGGCTGCTGCAGGATGTCACCACACCTCCGGCCTCGGTGCACTACCTTCCATGACAGGACATCCTGTTTGAACCCCACCAGTCTGCTATGGCCAGGCTGGGAATGCAGGTGCTGAAGAAAGCCAGAGAAGAATCGGAATTGGTGGGGGGCATTTTTATCAAAACGCATTAACAAAATGAGCCTTTGTTTGTGTTTCGTGGTAGTTTTATCAGACAGAAACAAAATGAAACAATGAAGTAGGAGTGAAGATGGATTTTTAAAGACTTACTATTCATATGCAGTTGGATTCCTCCCAGTGAGCAGCCTACCTTGTAGATGACCTCTGTGTTTACAAACTGTGATATCTAATTTGATATTGCAAAGCCTGTTCTCTGTAATTAAGTCTGTGACAGTGCTATTCTGTGTTTTAGAGGTGTTCATGGTCGATGATGTAGTCTGAAACTAACCACTAATGTAACTGTTCTGTAATGCCTGGGGTGGGCACTTCAGACCTCCACCAGAAGGGCGGTGCTGTTAAGCTCCTTGACAGGTTTGTGTACTCGGTTTTCGTTTAGTGTTCAGTATTACTGCCCTTATGACTTGTGCTTTTGCTGAGACAGATGCATTTATTAAACAATTTTAAAAAATATATATATATATATAATCAGAGTTCAAAACTTGTTACTGGCTTTCCTGGTACGTTATGCTTATTAAATTACTTGACTTCCAAAGGAATGTGTTTAGATAATATACCACCTGTTGGGGATATTTGTATCTGTTCTGTCTTTTCTCCCTTCATGGCATAAATGATTGGGTCTGTCTTTGAAAAGGTCTTGGTTTATGTCGGCAATCTTTAAACACAATCAGTACGGAAGTTTGTGGAGTGAGAAGGTGAAGAGCTGGACATTGTGTTTCTGAGAAAAGGGTTTTTTGATGTTGAAGTTTTAGTCCATTGATCTTTCATGAAAATATTTATCATTCAAACATTCGGATGTTTCCATTTTCAAGTTTTCAAGCTCAGTTAGAGGGTGTATGTAGGGTAGGGCTGAGTTTTTTTTTTCTTTTCTTTTTTTTGTAATTGTGTATCTGTGATTGGTCCATGTGAAAATACTGTTTTAAGCCAATGGGATACCTCTCCAATTTGATCACCTTCCAGTGCCAATGGGCCAATAAAGTCTGTGCATCAGAAGGTTGTATGATTTACCCAGACCCTTCCCAGCCCCACTGTCATATCAGTAGGTGCCACTGCCATCACAGAACATGAACAGGAAGGCGCTGCAGCCCACTGATGTACTTCAAGATTTTTTTTTTTTTTTTAATAACCAAAATGACATCTCAATGAAGGCAGTGTAGTAAGGGACCCTAGACTGTTTCCCTGCCTGATCCTGCTGCCTCCTGGCTGGAGTCCACAGCATTGGTGGGCTTTTTTTCCTACCTCTTAACCAATAGCAATCCAGCATTCTTGCTCCAAGTCACTTGGCTTGTATCAGCTGTGCCCTTTCACTTATGATTCAAACTAAGTTTGTTCTGTCCTTTAACACATAAAGGTTGTAGAATAAATAATAATAATAATAATAATAATAATAATAATAATAATAATAATTTTATTGATCCCTGTGGAGAACTTCTTTTCACACCTCCCCCAAACATGCTCTCTAGGTAAGCACGAGCTGGCCATTTGGGCAGCCACCCATAGCGGCGCCCAGGAAGCTGGGGGGTTAAGGATGAATGAAACATGGGTGATGGGGGGGCCAAACAGGGAAACTGAGGCCACCCAGGCTCTCCTGGTCATCACTTCCTGTCCAGTCCTGAGATCCATCACGTCTTCCTGCTCGTGAAGAATTAAAAGGCTTCAGCACAACTTGAGTCTCAGACTGTGTCGGGAATCCTAAGAAATGAAAAAAGATGGTACGCATCATGAGCGAGCCGGTCCCAGCAGGAGTCAATCTGTGGTTTTCCAGTAGGATGAGCACAGCTGTCTGACAGCTTACTCACGTGTGGATGGTGGAGATGTTCTCATCTGTTGATGGGATCCTGAGGAGAGGCTCTATATTGAGGGGGGGGGGGAGGTTTGTGTAGTGCCGATATGTAAGAGTTGCAGATAGTAACAGGTGTTGGGGGTTCCTGTGCCCCCCCCCCCAGCACCCTTCATGGGTAAGTTGTCTCCTGAGAACACTGTGTGATGGCATTCCCACCCACCTCCACCCTACACGAACCATGACAGTAAGCAGCACCCTTAGATCTCTGATCAGCTTTCACTGTCTGTCTTCCTGCCTCCGGGGCAGCTATGCAATATGGTCTCACGGCCCCCCACGCGCCTCTCTGGGCACATTTCATTGCACATAATTGATAGTTTCTCTCCTTCACTAGTCCTCTGTAATTACCGCCGTAACTTTGAATAAAAGGTGTGGGGGTGGAGGGAGACATTCAGTGAGAAGACCGGCTTGGGTGCATCCCTTTTGCAGGCGCTAATTTCTCCATGAGTCACTGGCAGAACATGTGAACAAAGGGAGAGGGATAAAGACAGCGGGAAAGAAGTTTCGGCGAACGTAATTCAGATTAATCCTAAAAAAATAAGTATAATGGTTAGAAAAAACAGTTTACAGGAATGGGTTTTTAGTAAGTATGAAGTTAAGAACAAAGATTTCGAAAAGGATAAGAGACCTTTAATGTCATTATACTGAGGTATAATGACACGTCTCCTTGCACAGCAGTTTTAAAACAATGGCAACTGGCTCGACACTCTTCGCCAATTCGCTTTTTCTAAATACAGTTTGGTATTTTCAAGTTCTTGTTTATGCCTACTTAAATACATCATTAGTACTGATCTATAGGAAGCAAAAAATCTTCTGCTAGAAACAGAAATAAACATTCCCTAAAATGGCATAACATGTTAATTATCTCGCTTCATTCTGCGAATTTCTGCTGTAACGGGAAGTGGAAAGGTAGTTGGGGATCAGAAAATGTTTATGGCAAACAGCAGGCTTTCAGCTCACTGCACGCCATTGCCTTTTATATCCAGGAGAATAACGCTGCAATGCTGGTGCCGCGTTCGGCTGTTTACAAAGAATTGATGTTGAACTCCGAAGGTACAACATGTTAGCAGGAAATTACGGTCCATAACAAACGGAGAACGAACAAGACGACACTACACCAAGCCTGCACCCTTTAACGGTTAGCATGGAGGTTTGATACATCCCACACCACTTCCAGCCCCTGGCGCCAGTCTGCGGGAAACCGAAACAAATTATTCTGGATAAACAATTGGTACGGTGAAAACGTAAAAGCAGCACAACACTGTTTACCCTTGAGCTAATTGTTATAAATATTTAAACATTAAAATAAATTAGCTGTGAGTGACACTTTTGTTTGGGCTACAAAGTCACGGGTGTCGTTGTGTTTAAATTTTAAATCTTTGATCGCGTAATTAGACTGATTAGTGTTCACGATTTGGATCATTAGTACAAATGTCAACATGGGTCAAATACATTTACATTTAAAAAGCAGATGTTTTGTCCTAAGCTTAGTACAAGTGGCTCGATGTTGTTCGCCTCAGTTTTGGGAACTGTTTCAAATTCTGGCAGTGAGTAAATGGGCTTATTCTCAAGATATCTTAGTTATTATAAAGCTGTAACCTGTTAAAATTGAATGTGTTTTTTTTTAAACTCCGACGACTCATATACTAACTTCCTCGATGCATCAAATGAGCGCAGGAAAGCAAAGTAATGGAATCTCGTATTTCGCCGCAAAGTCTGCCCTGGCCCCGCTCCCCATGCCGGGCTGGCTGTCACAAGCAGACGGTAGATCCCCGGAGGAAACGCCTGGCTGCGTCGTCACCATCAGATTTCGGCTGCAGAAGAGAAGTCTGCGGGACTTCTCTCTCCCTCCGCTGCGGACTGTCGCCTGCGCAGCCCACGCAGACAGCGCAGTCTCCTAAGCCTGCACAGCGCGGTCCTTCCCGTTAGATGCGCTCATAGGAGAGAGAGGGGGAGAGAGGGAGAGAGAGAGCGAGGGAGGGAGAAAAAAAGAAGAGGAGAGGGATCCGTAAGACTCTCCGAGTTCTGCCATTTTGTCTGGATTCCTACTGATTCAGGATTGAGAAAACGAAGGAAAATCTGCGTCGACAATGAGCTGATGTTGGCTGGGATCCAGGCTTAAACAACAAACTGAATATATATTTATTTTTTGGTAGAAAAAAAACTAGTTGCTTGTTTACAAACTCGCTCTAGTTAAACTTCACAGCCATCGCTCTTCAGGGGTAAGTTTGGACGTACTGTTTGTTTTGGTAAGCTGTAACCACGTTATGCAAATATTAAATACTGTACTTTCCACGCTAAATATTTTATTAAATTTAGAGATACGTTTGTTTCTTTTGAATATGTTCACCACGTTTGTTCGAATACATTTGATTAATTAGACTTGAAAAGTTGTCTGTGTCGTTTACTTTAAACATATACAGAATGAAACTAAGATTGAAACACTGGATTTGTGACCTTCAATTCCTCCACGGAATCTGCCAAGGGATTATTACCCCGTAATCAGTTTGCCCAGTTTTCAGCATGGTTTCAGTTTGGTAAAGAGGGAAGAAATCTCGGTAATCCCCCCCCCCCCCGCCCCCAGCAAC
>JAODJW010000113.1:1231692-1260654 GCA_026777045.1 Hyperopisus bebe
CCCCCCCCCCCCCCCCCCCCCCCCAAATGCTCGCTTACAGTGAGGGTCTTCACAACACACCCATCCTGGCCTCTCTTACCCAGAATGCCCTGCCTGAGTGGCTGTAGACTGTAGGAGGCAGCTCCCCCTGGAGGCTGGAATAGGCCATAATGCCTGTTTGCGCTGATTAAGGACGAGGCTGCCGATTCAATTGGAATTTAATTGAAAAGCCACTCAGGCCTCCAGAAGCAGGAGCCGTTAAAGGTGAGCGTTCCAGAGGACACCCCCCCCCCACCACCCCAACTGTTGCAATGAGAGTCTGGAGAAACCACTCCAATTTATTTTTAGCGGCCTCCTGGCCCCTGTAAAGGCATCCCTGCTTCAGACATGCTTAAAGTTACATTCTCTGAACGGTCATTAATGCGGGGGGCTAATTTACAGGGCAAAGCCATGCCACACTAATACTGGGCTGCCATTCTTCAGGTTCGGTGTGGGGGGGGGGGTATGGGGGCTCCATCGGGGTACCACCAATCCCTGCTGGGGAGGGGCAGTGATCATTTCGAGGAGCCCCCATAACCTAACCACAGCCCCCACCTCATCCCACGCTGCATAAACCACACAGATGCCCCCCCTCCCCCCTTAGCAGAAGAGGGCCCCAAGTGCCCCCAGATCCTAAAGGTCCCCAATAAATCGAATCAATCCATCTCTGAAATTACGTGTCACCTCGCTTTCTGTGTCAATTTTTATTTCCTCACAGCAAGGAGGCCATCTGTGTGAGGAAGTGAAGAAGAGTAAGGTGGGGGAATGCAGCCTGCCCCCCCCCCCCCCGGAGGTAATGCTGCCGGTACTGACGTTAATGACCGTTTAACTAATGCCATTATAACCAGCTTACAGGGTGGGTGCATCACCAGCATTACCACAAGCTGGGGGGGGGGTCTCATTTGAAAGCCTGCTCATTGCAGGATGATGCGTTTCCCGCACTGCCGTACCGCTGGGATAGTCCCGGCAGCATGGGCCGCTCCGCGTTCACGTTCCGGCTCTCTCTCCTGCTCTCTGCTCCTATCATCAGTTTTGCCGAGATGGTGCCGCATTTATGGCCGTGGAGGACATGAAGTGAGCTGGGGGTGTCTGGGGGTGGCGGGGAGGGGTTTCCGGGTTTTTGAATAATTCCCTCGATCAAAACCCCTTCCAAGGCACATGTGGGCGTGAGAGTCTCTTCAGTGGCTCCGTCACATGACAGCCGGCACCATGGAGACACGGGTCCTTCATGCAGTGGGATGTAATAACCTTAACTGCCCCCATCTCTGCTCGCGGATCGATTCCGGGGCAGGTCAGCCCCTTGACCCAAACACAGATGGACACCAGTTCAGGGGCGGAAGCTGCCCTTGGCTCTGGAAGGGCAGCTGCGGGAAAGGGGCTCGGTGAGCGAATAGAAGGCCATCGATTTCCCGTCTGGCTGGGTGGATCGGCTGAGCGTGTCACACGGACAGGCGCGTTAAAAAGCACCGGCTGCCTGAGATATATACAGCCGCTGCCTCTTGGACCCTCAATTAGCCCTGGAGATTACCGATACGGTGGCGAGATCATGAGCGACTCCAGCGCCGCATCGATTTCCCACGCGGCGGTGATGTCATCGAATTTACGACGGCCGCGCCGTTAATATTCGGTTCTCCATAAATTCCACTCAAAGCTGACTTACGGCAGGATAGATCTTCCCGAGACAGGACATAAAATTGATGACAGCAACGTCTCCAGGCTGGCATGTCGGAGGACAGGCGACACGACCCAGTGCTCCTCCGTGGGATTCCAAAATATGGGTTTGTTTTTTTTGTTTTTAGCAGCGCATTTTAGGCATTGACTGATTAAAATAAACATCCGCGCTCTCGTCTCTGAACAGTGCAGGCGCTTTTAAGGGGGGGCACAAATGGGCACAAAAGGGCCGAGCCTCATGCCGATTCCCCAGCTAAAAAGAGAGGAGGCGCCTGAAAATTGCACCGGTGGGGAGGAGACAATGAAAACACTCCCCTCAGATCGATATATCGGCATGGAGACCGCAACAGCTTGGCTCTCCTGTCAGACACATGGGATGCACAAACGCAGAAGCCCACACACACACACACACACACACAGGAGCGCGTGCACGCTCAGTCGGCAAACAACAGAGAATCCGCCTTGGGCAGAGCAGAGAGACAACAGACGCCCACCAAGACGAAATGCCAGCAATTTGTCTTGCCTTCCAGGAGGGCGGGGTAATTCCATGTTTTTAAAGATGGGCGCTATAAAGCAGCGTTTACGCGGCGGCGGAGGAGTCAGACTGACAGGACGAGCTGCTTGTCAGCAGTCTGCCAGAGCAGCCAGCCGAGCATCAAACTGGCAGCTTGAAAGCCATCAGATTTACTTCACGCTTTCACCGTTAATCAAACACGGCCAGAGTATTTGCATGCAAATTCTCAAAATTGATGTTGTCTGTTTTTTTTCCCCTAGTTTTATTTCCTTTTAAGTCCCTTAAAAGACAAGCAATGATGAAGAACTGCGCATTTCTTAGGCATGAGCTGAGGGATACTGCTCTACTGTCCTGAGTTATAATACGACCGTATGGAAATGCGTCACCAGGAGAGGACTGACTGGTTAACTGATGGCAGGATGATGAGTCACCTTAACACAGACAAATAATAGTTAATACAACTCTTACATCAATGCATGAGCTGCATTCCTCTCTCTCAGATACACACATACATAAATACAGCAAGATTTCTGATGCTCAAACCCTTATGATTGTTGGGGACAGTAGTGTCGATATATTGTGATTTTTTTTTTTTATCCCATCCATCCATTCTCTACTGCTTATCCTGGTCAGGGCTGCGGGGGCCCTGGGCTCAATCCCAGGCAGCATGGGGCACGAGTCTGGAGTCCACTCTGGAAAAGATGCCAGTACAGCGCTTTTCATTTTTTATTTAGATTGTATAATTTTCTCACCGTTAGATCTTGGTGTAGTCAGTGAATGTTTGTGCTTCACTGCGAATCTCCTTCACAGCACACAGTTAACAAAAAAGCTCCAGCGAAATCAACTGGCTGTCAGCAAACGCTGTGACTTGTTAACCAGCTGATGCTCGCCTAGCCTAGCCTAGCCTAGCCTAGCCTAGCTCCTGTCGCCTGTGACATCGGTAGTTTCCAGGCCACCCTGACAGCACCCTTCGAAGCAGCAGCGCTCATGGGCCCTCGGATGGCAGCAGGATCCGGAAATGCTATGGAGGAACAGGAAGTTCCCTCGGCAGGGGCCCAAGCGCTCGGCGGTGAAAGGGTTAGCGACGTACAGCTGCGCTAATGGGGCCGGCGGCACCTCTAGAGTCCGCGGTTTTCTGCAAGAATAATATTTCGACGAGCCCCGGAGAGACCGGTCGCGGCGCTCGTTAGAGGTTAATGAGAAGTAGCGAGGTGCTAATCACAGGGCGCCAGCGCCATTAAAAGATCGTCCACGTGCATTAAGACATGCAGAGACATCTGCTGAACGGCGGGCGGTGGGCGCGGACTGGACCGGGCAGAGCTCTCCATTCCGACGTGCCAGAGGTGCCCAGAAGGTTGACAGTCAGGTGAATGGGAGACACGGGCCTCCTGCTCACTAATTAAAGCACAGACCCTGCGCAACAAATGCTGGTTGATTAGCTGGCTGCTGCCACCCCGCCTCCCTCGCAGGACGTCCCCTGAGGTGGAGGGTTAGCCCTCCTGCTAATTTACCGCAGGAGCCCACAGATCAGCCCCTCTGCCATTCAAGGGCAAAGTGATTTATTTTGGACAATTACCGCTGCACTCCCTCCACCTTCCTGAAACCGCCGCTCCATCGATTGAAACCTATTGAAAACAAATTAGCTGACGCTGGGATTTCAAGGATCTTTCCGCCGCCGGTGGTCTCCTGAGGCGTCGCCGGAGCAGGGAAAATCCATAGTTCCGGATATAGGAGGAATGCTTTCAGCCAGCGATTAATACTCATTTACGGGGGCTTAGCTGGCCGAAGCACATGCCGTCTTCCGCTCTGACGAATTGGTACCATCGACAACAACATACCGCAGAAGGTGAAGCTTAGATGGGCCCAGGTCCATGTTGATAGGAGGAGACTGTGCTTTCCTAAGAGCAGAAATGGCAGAAAAGTTCCAACAGCCGTTCAGAGCAGGGAGAGATAAATGGCCCCTGTGACAGAGGTCCTTCAGGATGACTTATGAAGGCTTCCTTGGATCAGTGGGCCCAGTGACGGCTATCTCCACGCACCATCTGTGTGTTGCACTACAGGGCCCCTTCAAAAGGGTGAAGGCCCATTGTTCTTGAGAGGTTCCCCGTGGCCCCAAGGTCCTTCATAGGACAGCAGGTCACACCGGAGCTCCATCCAGCAGCCGCCAAGGGTGAGGTACTCCCTGCCTGAGAGGGTGTCTCGGTGACAGGCCCCCACCTCGGCCCTGGTGCAACAGGAGCTGGGCAGCTACGTGGCAGAACGAGAGATTTGTCGGGGTCTGTGTGAGGGGCAGGAGCAAGCGAGCGATAAAACAACCACTAAGCAAAGCCGGCCAGGGAAGCGATGCAGAGCATGCTGCCCCCCCGCCCCCAGCAACACTATCCTGCTGCATCGCCCCGATGCTGAGGGGAGACCCGGTCATCACCGGCGCATCAAGTCGGTGACAATCATCCTACGCTTGAAAGACTCGGAACCGCAGTGTCTCCCAGGCCGTCCGACGGGCTGCCCCATGGTCGCGCAGTCTGCCGTTTAGATACGCATGAATTTTTGATGAATTTTCCTGAAATGTTTTCCTTGGGATTACATCATTTACACAAGACCATAAACACCGATCGTTGAATGCGTGTAGGAACGGGTTTTTATAGCTTCTTGCGAAAGTTATTTGCATAACACAAGTGCCACTATGTGTGTTTTCCGTTGTGTTTGTAAAGTCTGGGTGGAGTTATTTTAAACAGAATAACTGAGGGCTGTCGCCCTGTGGAAATTAAGTAGGGGACTGATTAATCAAAATTTGGAGCCCATTGTCATCGTTTCGCAGTTAGACTGGTTAAAAGTAGTTTTAAAAATGATTTCCCCCCTCCCATTAGAGAAAACTCTTATTTGGATAGGCCGTACGACACATTTAATTTAAACAATGTTTTAATTGCACTTGAGATTGCTCAAACCCTGGCATTAACTGAAAATATAATTATTTTTGATTCTTGACATCGATCTGTCAGAGTGGACTGACAAACACTTGGTATGTATCAAACTGGCAAATGATCTTGATATTAACTGCACGGATTTTGTAATTAACGTAGCAGTACACGACTGAATTCAGCAATCCTCAATAATGCTAATGCAATTTTATGTCGATCCGGAGTTCAAATGCTGAGATTTCTGCAGTCGCCGCCTGTGGAAATATGTCAGCGAGCCGAAATCCCGACAAGCGACCAGCCGGGCGCCCGAACGGCCAGTGCAAATCGCTACTGCGTGTTGCGCCCCCCCTCGCCCCTCTTTGTGGTGTCGGTTTGCGTCGTGTGGGGGCACAGTGCCAGGGGCAGTCTGGCGACCCAATTTCTGCATTAGCGCAGTCCGGTATATTTCGGATATCTTCTAATCATTGACTACTGGAAGTCCTAGTCATGTCATTTAGTGAAGCAGACTGCACTGCGATTAACGAGCAGGTCGTGGTTTGGAAATGCCAAGAGCCTGAGGTGGTTTGTTTATTTAATCATCGAATAAAGCACTCATCCCGAATCACTTTAATAGGCATATAAGGAAAAAACGACTGGTGAATGGTCGTGCAGAGATGTACCCGCTTTTTGGGCTGCAGCAGGTAACCTAACCATGGTATAGCGGCTTGCTGACTCAGTTCTGAACTGGTTCTCTCATCAGGAGAAGGGATGAATGGCACAATGTTACTGTCCTGACTGTGACTGTAAAGTGAAGGATGAGTATATTGAATATATTCATTATGAAAATTCAGTATACTGAATTTATTGTTTTGGCTCTTAATAAAGGCAATGCACGTTTTTTTACTGCAAGAATAACAGATGTTAAATGTTGACCTTAAGTACACAACTTTCTGCATATGGAATGTGGGAATTTTGAAGTTTATGAAGAACTGTGATGGTTTATCTGATGAGTTTTGGAATTTCGCTGCAAAAATAACAATGTTTGAGTAGCTAAGAGCATGGTCATTTTTAAAGGCTCAGTGGGGGAGTTTATTCCTCTGGCATGTTCTGGAATGTTCTTTTTCCTTCCTGCAATGCTCAGCAGCAGCACTTTGGAATAATCAGTGGGTCAGAACTGGGGCCATACCACTCCAGTTTGAGTGACACTGTGTCTGTAGTCTAATAGTTCTGTTTTTGCTGGTTTCACTAGTATGAAAAGCTGTTTGTGTTATGGATATCTTTTTATTTCTTCTATTGCGATAGTAGTAAGTTTCAATACCATAAAATACACTGACTCAAAAAAATGTATTTATGTAAATATATTTGTTGTGTACTTGCTGCTGAAAGGCAAGCCACAGACATTATTCACTAACAAGAAAAGGATTGGATTCATTATGACACGTTAAAAACTAATTTTAAGAGTATTGATTCGACTGAGAAGGGTTTGAGTCCCATGGAAGAGCGACTGAGGCAGTCCGTTAAAGGGCACGCTGGATGTTTCATGGCTGCTGTTCATGTTTCATTAATTTTGTCTGTGTGTTTATTTGGATCCAGACTGTGATTCTCTGTGTGGAAAGGAAGCCCAGTATTTCTTGCATGCATTTGGGATTCACTGAAGGAATGCTCAGTATGTCATGCCTCTGGTTAGGCCCCCCACCGTCTAGGCAGTTTGCTGACCCCCCCCCCAGATCTTGATCAGAGAGAGGCATGAGGAATCAGGATGTGGCTCCGAGACATGGATGCCTGCCTGAGGTGGTCTGGTGTTTAAGTTTTTGTTTTGCTTTCTTAAACTTAACAAATTTCACAAAGCTCGAGTTGCTACTCCTTATTGGGAAGGTGACACTTCCATTTCCCGCTAAAAGTTATGCCTCACAATCACGGTGTTTGTGAATTAGAATATTTTTTTCCTCAGTGGAAACTATGGCGAGTCGATGGAGAAAAAACAAGACTTATCTATCTGCCAAGATGATCGTCTTTGCGGCTCGCAGCTTTGTAGCTTCCAGCCCCGAGGCCACCAGTCTCTCTCCTCCAAGGTCCTGATTATTTATACCGGAGCGACGAGCCCCCTAGTGGCAGACACTGGGAATCTTATCTGGCCGTGACTTTAAGTCGGGATCGGTCTTTCCAAGCTGTGCGGCTGGTGGGACCGGAGCGGTGTTTGGAGGGGGGGTCAAATCAGGGCAGAGAAGAAGTGATGATTACAGCCTGGGAGCCAAGCAGACAGGCCTGGCTGACCCCTGGCTCAGACTCTGTATTTAACTCGGCGCTGCTGCTCTGGGCTGCTTACAGCTCATCGCTCCGCTGGCAGGACCGTACGCCCCTGGAGAGACTGGCTTTTTCACAACATGGAAGGCAACCGTGTCTCTTTTTTTTAAATTCTAATTGGTTGCAGAGTTGCTTTCTTTTTTCACTGACTTCACTGCCAGAGTTTTCCAGATGACTGATCATCCTCCATTTGTAACCGTTAATTACACTTAAACACGGGATTCCCGCTCCGGCACTGTCCTGGCGTACCTGGCCCTCTGACCTGTGTTTCTGTTATTCTGTCTATCTATGGGCAGAACGCTCTCGATCGAAAAGGCGTACTGTTTACACATGTCTATGTTTTGCCACATTCGTCCCCTGTTATAAATAGATTCTGAGCGGTTTAAGTTAAATTATAGTGAAAATCTGTGCCAAGGATAAACGGTACCATTTGCTACACTGACATACAGGATTTTAACAGGATGAGCCTCGTGATTTTAAAAATGACAGGCATTACTCGGCAGCAATCAGCTGATTTAGGCTGCTATTTATACCCTACACTCATTCCCTCCAGATGTTCTCCCCTCCTTCACTGCTAGTGGTTAATATATGGAATGTGGCTCCGAAACACTGCAGAGAATGAGTCACCCCCTCCCCCCACTTTAATTTTATGAGAGCTCCCACAAAGTGAGGTTTTGTGTTCTTCCAGATGTTTCCATTGCAAGTACTCCGGGGGGGGGGACACTGCTACAAATACATACAAAAATGTGATGGAACTCCTAAAGGACTGCACCGTGCCTTTAAATAATTTAAGCTCCCCACTCGCCTGTCCAGATGTAATTTTATTGGGAGGAAATCTCAGGAGTGTCTGGGAAATGCTGACAATGTTCTTCATGCAGACGATGAACTTGGTGGTGACCTGCCCTGTCACCTGGACGTGACCCTGCACTTCCTGAAGCCAGCAGAGTCAGCACAGGGTGCCGTAGTGCCAGGATTGTTGTGCTTCCTGGTTCACTGGTATCACTCACCATAGCTCTCGGTTCTGAAGCTCTTGTGTTGCTTCTGTGGCCTGGCACTTCCCCTAGGGTAGGTCTGGGCAGTTAATTGAATTTTAACTTCAATTACAATTTTGGCTTCCAACAATTATCAAAACAAAACAAAAAAAAAAATCGAGATAAAACAATTATTGTGCCTGATTTTGTTTTGCATTGATGCTCCCATTTTTTTCTTGTTATATATCCAGATCATCCTTTTCAGGCCCATTTAAATTGTTTCTCAGTTGAATTATATTTAGAATTCACGGCTCCATGGTGCACTGCTGCCTCACACCTCTGGGTCCAGGGTTTGCATCTCTGGCTCCATGTGAGTGGAGTTTGCAAGTTCTCCCGGTGTCATTATGGGGTTTCCTCTGGGTATTCCGGCTTCCCTCCCACAGTCCAAGAACATACTGAGGTGAACTGGAGTTACCAAATTGTCCGCAGGTGTGCGAGTGTGAATGAATGGTGTGTGAGTATGAGCGAATGTTGTGAGAGTGCCCTACGAATTCCCTGCTTTGCGCCTGTAGCCTCTGGGATAGGATCTGGACCCTCCGCAACTCTGAATAGGACAAGCGGTTTCAGAAATTAGATGGGTGGAAATCTACTGTTAAAAAGATGTTTTTTTTTTTTTAAAGTTCAACAAATGCGTATATTTCCAATGTCAGTGAGTAATCATGTTAAATAATCCATCCGTCCATCCATCCATTTTCCAAGACCACTTATCCTATTCATGGTCACGTGGGGTCTGGAGCCTATCCTGGAAGCTACAGGCACAAAGCAGGGATTAACCTAGGAGGGGGAAGTAACTTATACACAGGGCACTCACACACACTCACACACTCTCTCTCTCACACACACACTCACTCACACACACACACACACACACATACACACACACACAAACATTTACACATGCACTCCAATTTCATACATGTTAATCGTCAATTCAAAAAAAAAAAAAATTGTGATTATGATTTTTGCCATAATCAAGCAGCCCTACCCTTGGGGAACGTGGGAAGCCGAAAGATTGAGGTCTCTATATTTACAAGGGATCAAGAACCAAACCGGGGTCTGAATTGCCGTGACCCAAGTCACCATAGTGGCCTCTTGCTGTCATCTCTCGGTCCAGGGTTAGCTTGCATCCCTAGTCCTCTCCAAACCATTACAGTAGCTGATGGGATCCCTGGGGCAGGTTGTGCTGCTGTTGGCTTTACCTCAATGATTTCAGGACGGTACCCAAGGTCAGCGGGTGTGACTGTTAGGGAGAGTGGAAAACTGAGCAGGCTGTGTTAGGCTGGTCTGGGTGAAGCTGCCTGTTCCAGCACATAATGTGATTAGACAGCACAGAGATGTTACTATTGATTTGATCTCAGACATTGTCTGCATTCCAGCAATGAAATGAAAATCCACAGGAAAGTGATAATTATCACTGTGTACAGTGACTGATATTTAAACTGCTGCACTCAGGTTTTCTTCCCCTCTGTGTGTCTGACAAGACAGTCCTTTATGAAATTTAACACAGTTGGCTAATTTAACAGTTCCATAAACACTGTTATCTTAGAGGCTGTTGTTGCCCTGCATCACTAAGCCTGTGTATGTGTGCTCAATGTCAACAGGCCAAAGTCCTTGTCTACATTACTTATTTTCACAAAATGATTTAATTTAGCATTTTAAACAGTGTGTTTTTGTAACTGAGGGAAAATGTAAACGTTGGTATCGTGGAATTTGCAGTTCCAGTACTTACCACTAGATGGAGATAGGAACTCATGAATCAGGAAAAGGGGACCCTAAAGCACTGTTTGCAATGTGCTGAGTATCAAGTATCATTGAGGTCAGTCCTATAGAATTTTCCCTTCAGTTGTAGATGTTGCATTTTCAAATGTAATACCATTAGCCTGATATTTAGCCATTGTTTCTGTAAGTTATCTTTCTTAGGCTATGAATAAATCCATAATTCCAATAAAAATGTACAAATTCACTGAGATCTCTTTTCTTTCGCGTGTCAACAGCAGTGCTGTCCTGTGTGGCGTATGCAGCCGGGTTCCTGTCCTGTGTGTTTGGTGCTGGCATCCCACAACCATGTGTTCCACCAACCATCCAAACTGGGTGACCTTTGAGGATGAGGAGGCTGCACACTCTCCTTCCCAGAAGCCCCTTCAGTCTCCGACTGCTGTCTTGGGGTCGGTTCCCAGGCCCAATGGGCTCAGACTGATTCTGCCTTCTCTGAGCGGCTCCTCCTGGGGATCTTCCAGTCCACTGGACTCACCACAAATGCACTTTAGCTACGACGGCAGCTCCTGCGTGCCCAGCAACACCCCCTTGTGCACGCCTGTAAGGGAGATGCCCACCAGCTTTTCCTTCTTCCAATGTGCCCCCCCCGGAGATCAGAGTGCTGCCCCAAGCTTCTCCAATGCGTCCACAGCCACTCTGCCCTCGCCAGCCCCAGAGCAGCACACGCCTCAGTCCACAGGGAACTCGTCCGAGGGGTGGAACCCATTTCCGGCATCCCGGGATGACCGGGACCACTTCAGCCCATTCTGGAGTGAGGGGAATGCCGAGTCTGGGGGCTCCTCCTCAGACTCAGACTCGGGGTCCAGTCTGCCCCGCTTCTTTATCAGGACCAAGGATGGTTACGGGCCACCGCCAGACCACATACAGAACTCCTACTCCTACATCTGCCAAAAGCTCGAGCGGTTACGTGCCGAGGGTGAGGATGGCAAGGAAGGAGGCAGAGAGGGAGATGAGGGAGAACGTATAGAGAGACTAAGAGCCGAGGAGGTAGAGGGAAATCCCAGCTTTGTCCCCGAGGGACTGTTCCGCAGCCAGCAGAGACACGGTTGGCCCATGATGCTCCGCATCCCTGAGCGGAAAAACCGCATGTCCTCCCGGCAGTGGGGGCCCATCTACCTACGGCTGCTGCCTGGGGGGGTGCTGCAAATGTACTATGAGAAAGGTCTGGAGAAGCCCTTCAAGGAGCTCCAGCTGCACTCCCACTGCCAGCTCTCCCTCCCCAAGCTGGAGGGCTACCACGAGCCACGTAAGATCTACACGGTGAAGCTGGAACACGTGTGCTACACTGAGCGCCGGCGCTACCACCCCAGGCCGGAAGTGACGCATGAGGCTGAGGCGGAGCAGCTGCTGAAGTTCGGCACCACCGAGCACGGGGACATGGAGGACCTGGTGGCGTCTGTGGAGGAGGAGCTGATGAAGTTGCCCGCGGTTGCCCAGACGCGTCGGCACTACGAGGAGCAGGAGATGTCGCTGAGGATCGTCGACCACCTCTGGGTGAGGCTGGACAAGGACGGGAACCTGCTGGAACGGACGGCCGTCAGCCACATCTACTGCCTCGCCTTCCTGAATGGGGCTGGAGAATGTTTCATGGCGCTAAATGACCAACAACTGCTTCACAGGAACCCTGAGTACAGCTCAGAGAAGGAGGGTGAGGAGGAAGGCTCATGGATGGAGATCACAGACTGCTACTTCCATGCCTGTGTCAACAAAGCTGAGTTCCAGAAGTCCCGGCTGGTGAAGTTCTCACCACCGGATGCCTGCAGCGTGGAGCTGATGCGATATAAGACTGTGTCTATTGGTTCTGGAGAGCTGCCCTTCTCTGTCAAGGCCATGGTCACTGTGCAAGGCGCCTACGTGGAGCTCCAGACCTTCCTCACCATGTCGCCCTCCTTCATCTCCTCATCCGGGAGCAACCTTGATTTGTCGCTGCCTTGCGAGAATGTTCTTCTCCGGGTACCTGTGCCGGAAGATTGGGTGAAGGTGTCACGCACGGTTGCCCTACTGAGGCAGAAGTACCTGAAGGCCCGAATGAACCGCAACGCTTGCCTGGGATCCATCAATGCCACAGACACCCAACCTATCATGCAGGTGTCCGTGGGCACCGTCAAGTACGAGAATGTGTACCGTGCCATCGTGTGGAGAATCGACAGGCTACCCGCAAAGAACACCGGTAAGTGCATCTCAGTAACCACAGCAAATACCTGTGCACTTTCTACCTGCACGTGAGATGCTCCTCAACTGCCACACCCAAAGTCGACTAATATTATAGCCCAGACTGGAAGGCTAGCACATAGTCCCAGGACCGAGCCTTCCTTATAAAACTCTCCCTTCTCCACTTTAACCATATTGAACTACTTCGCTAATGATTTAAATCACAGCTAATTTCAATCTTAACTTTTTTTGTACCTGAATGTATTAATTGAGCAATTACCTCTCTTAAGGAACCTACAGGCTACGTCTCTTAAAGGTACTACCAAGGTCCTCCTGGGATTTGAACCAGGAAGACTTAGGTTATGAACTTTTATACTGAATCAGTACTTTCCCTGCTGCTTATTCACTTGTTCAGTTACAAAGTCCTAGAATTAATATGCGGAGGACACTGAAATTTACATACGTCCTGTCAGTATGCCCGTCGTAAGTGTGATCACTGTGTCACCAGTGTTCTTTTGCCCCCCCCCCCCCACCCCAGCAAGCAGAAAGTCAACTGTAGGGTTTGTTGTTGTAACTGAATTTGGGTTATTTAGGATGTAACTGTATGTTCTACACACCCCAGCGATGGACCAGCCGCACTCCTTCTCCTGCAAGCTCGAGCTGGGTTCGGATCAGGAGATCCCAAATGACTGGTACCCGTTCGTCACCGTGGAGTTCGAGCTGGCAGATACCGTGGTGTCCCACACAAGGGTGAAGTCGCTTGGTACGGAGAGTGACATCCAGCCCCAGAAGCACATAGGGACGAAGGCGTATTACCACTGTCAGGTAAAAGCTACACCCACTCCTGTTCTAAATTACATTGCCACGCTGCACACCTGGATTGAGTGACACAGCACAGTTTTCCCAACTATACCTTGTCATCTATAAACGAGTACACAACCGAACGCTCGGGCTCAGAAGGACCCTCTGACAGCTACGCAACTGTGGGTTTTTAAATTCTCTTGTCTGCCTTTCAGGTGGAGATTGAAAAGAAGTGGATAGAGACAGAATCTCAGAGGCAATCTGACTGCACAACACAGTGATCTTCCTCAACGTCCTGGAAAATAAAAGAACACTTTCCCCTCCTTAAGAAATGCACCCTGGACACCTTGCTGAATATTCTTTGCACCAAACAAAGACGAAGAAAGAAGAATTTGTCAGAAGAGAATGTATTTGGAAGAGCCCATATGAATTTCTGAACTGATGTTCTTGTGTACTTTCAGTATACTGTGTGCTATTTAATTCGTGTCACATTTACATTCCTATATATCCATTTTGTTGTTTTTATAACAGTTTAGTTAAACTACAGTGACAGGATATTTCCCTGAGTTGTGTGATCCGGTAAAACTGGGAATCAAGAGCACATGACATTCAAATAACCGTACTGCACTTTCTCCTGCTTGCTGGGGGCAAACAGAGGTGCTGCCCTTTTGTAGGGCAGAGAAAATGTCCCCTTTTAGCAAAATGATAGATATACTCACAGCAGCATTTTGTTTCTTCCCAGGAATACTGCATACAACAGGCTTCCTCCAAAACTGCAATAAATTGCACTCATATTGTATTGGTACTAGTTAAGCTTAATGTCCTGATTGCAAATTTGGAGTATGTAGTGCAGTGGCCAGAGCACTGGATTCGGGCTATGAGGATGTGGATGTAAGTCTTGGGCGGAGAATACTGCTGTTTCTTGTGTTCGTTTCAAAACTCAAGTGAAAAAAAGATTATATATATATGTATGTTTGTGTGTGTGTGATTTAGGAATGTATAAAGAGAGTATCTATGAGCTGCATCAGTAGATAGTGAAGCAGGAAAAACCGGAAATATGTAACAATTTAAAAGCAGTTGTGGGTGCAGTTCCCTCAAGTTAGAAAGTCAATCGTACGTGCTTGATGCCTTAGATTCAGTCATCTAACTGTTGTAGATGAGTGAACCTATCTTGACTTGTAATAGTAACTGCGACGGGGCTCTCGTCCTTTTTTCTACACAACGCATAGTTACAAAGCTCTTACAAGGGCACGACGAAGGCGCATGTTCTTTAACTGCTCTGCATTCACCGAATCACGGGTGCATTAATAACTTTTGCGTGCACGACAAATTACCAGCTCCGCCGTTAATGTCGGATAGAGAGAGAGAGACGTGGTACAACGCAGCGAAAGGAGCCCGACCTAAGCGGGGTTTTATTTTGTTCTGTAGCCGCAATACTGCAATAAAACAAAATACCGATTTACTATGAAACGTATCAGAGTTACTGACGTATAAAGCCGAGAAGACACAACATGTAGCTGCGTCATATGAATGAAACGATACAATAAATTAATGGATAACAATATTTCACCCTAGATCCAAAAATAACATCATCATACGTCGCAATGGCATTTAAATTATTCCGAAACGTCAGGTTAAAGGAACAGTACAATAAACTAAGCCTCGTCATTTAGACATATACTCTGATTATCCTGGAAACAGACAAGCTGCCGCTCGTCATATAAATTAAGCCCATTAAGTCACTTTGTGTCTTAGAGGCGTTTTACTCTGAGACGGGGCGAGAGTAGACAACGTGTAAAATAACTGATTTCGTGAGAGATGTAAGGTTTTAAAGAAATAGTGACGGGTCGTAGTAATTACAATGCTGTCAAACTCCAACACAGTTGTAAGTACCTAAGTACCTACATAAAGTGGCTACATCTGGTGACATTTGTAACCCGCTTTACTAATAAACCCGGTGAAGTATGGTAGCCGATATTTACCAGCAACTGTTAGGTTACAAAACACAAATGAGTATTTCTTAGATCAAAAAGCTAAACAGCTATTATTATCAATCTGTTCGGTTCCTGCTTGCCAATTAGCAAGTTTTCTAGCTAACTCATGTGTATTCACCGTAAAGAGGAGTTCCTAGGTAGCTTAGACACAGTCCGTAAAACATTTTAAAAGCTGCCAGTTTGAATTATTTTGGTTATTAATTATGTTGAGCTTATGGTCTGATGAATTTCGCTTTTTGCACGGTAATATCAATGTACCAGTGAGTCACAATTTATCAGCTTACATTTGTGATAAGCGCATCGGTGCGTACATCTTTGTAATAAGACCGCCTAAGTAACGCGCATGGAAACGTGTTTGGACAGCGTGATTGTATAGTGTTATGAACCACAATAAAACACGGCGTTGTTTCCCCTCCCCGTCTTTTTGCAACGCGCCCTCTTCCAGTCCAAACTATACATGTCAGTCATTGACGATGTGATAGAGAGCGTCAGGGAGCTGTTTCAGGACGAAGGGATCGAGGATCGGGTGCTTGAGGACCTCAGGCAGGTGAGACCCCTCTGTGCCATTTCTTGAGAAGAAGATTAAACGGACGCAATACGCCAAGCTTAAGGGTATTTCACTGTTATATCTAGTTCCCATTCCGGTGCTCGGGGACCCACAGGCTGTCCATGTTTTTGCTCCTTCCGAGTTCTCTGGCAGACGGTACAAATTTTTACTCGCTACCAGCAGGGAACAAGAATGTGAGCTGCTGTGGGTCCCCGTGCACCGGATTGGGTAACACTGGCCTAGTTGAATTCAATTACAGGGTTATTCGATATGTATGCAATGACGGAGTTGGAAATGAAGGGAGGGAGGCCGGATTATGCTCTGTCAATCACCGCCTGAGAACCCCGGCAGCAACCAATGAGATGTGGCTTAAGTTGGTGGCTGACTGACAGCGTATGATGATGTATTCTTATTTGTGTCATGTCTGGGGAAAAAACAGGTGGAGCTGAGAGACCAGCAGATCGGCTATTCCGCGCTGTGATTTGTTTCTTTTGTGTAGCTCTGGGAGTCTAAGATCATGCAGTCAAAAGCAGTGGAAGGTTTTATGAAAGGTCCCATCAACCCAAACAACTTTGTGCTACAGCTTCCTGCAAATTATGCTCAGACCCTCCATAAACCCACAGGTCAGCCATGTGTCTAAAGTCATCTCCAGATAATTTACTACATCCTTGTATTAATTGTAGTCTCAACATGTCCTTCATAAGACTTGTCTATTACAAGAAATTCCCAGCATAATCTTAGCCTTGGTATTAGGTATATTTCGTTAATTATTGTAAATTCATTCAAAGACGCAGTTGATGGTGTCCTGTCTGTTTTCGCTAGCCTCAGTCGTCATTCCCGCTGGGCAGACTCTTCAGAATTTCACCACCAAAGCAGTAAGTAATACTTGGGACTAGTTAAACGAGTCAAAGGCAGGCTAGGAAAGCGGAAGGTGAAGTATGGTTTTTGGACTTGTCCGTTGCAGCATGTGGCACATTACCAGCTTGAGCCTCCTTGGAGACTGAGCAGATACCTCTGACACTGAAGGGTATAACTTATTTTAAATTTGAGTTGTTAGCCTTATTGCCAGGGAGCGTCTCAGAACACGCACTTTGCTTCCAGGCCACGCTGTGTCAAAAATGGAGAAGGATGGAGTGTAAACAACCTCAGAGCTTTTTACACGGCTTTATTGAAGCTATTTCCCTATTCTGGCTCGTTGATGATTACACTGTAAGCAAATGTACATGCAGTGTAGTTATGCTTAGATATATGACAAATTTTCAGAACATGTTCCAGAACGTTCCAATTAGTTGTATTAGACGGCTTATCATTCATGTGTGTGTGTGATTATATATGGCAAAGATGCCTGAGATAATGAAAAATAATAAAATCCCTTTTTGTTATATGTAGTATGGTTCTAACACTTATTTCGGTGTATGTTTATTTTTAGGCCATGTAAATCTCTATTTTTATTTTATTACAAAATGCATATGTCTGATGCAAAGGGAGGAGGTGGAGAATCATCACCTGCTTAGTGTCTGAAATAGTCTGCCAGGGTCTGTTTTGATGGGGGACATGCCAGGTCATAGTGACACGTGTTCATTGCCTGAGGCAGAGAGCAATTTTAACATGGATGGGAACAAAGAAAATAATTTTAAGAATGGTGCCAAGGGTTTGGCTTGCCAAAATCGTTAGTTTAATTTTTCTGGGTAATACTTATAACTATGAAGGGGTGATAAGTAACAAACTGTTGACTGTATTCCTTTTGTTCTATAAGACGTAAACACTAGATTTTAATTTTCTTTTTTCGCATGAAGCTTGGTCATAATGTTCTCCGTCCTCTTAGTCGTCTTCTCACATTACCTTACAAGCATAAATCCACTCTTTACCAGTAATTTGCTGTTATATTTTAACAATAACTTGAGGTTCCATGTCATCGTGACTCTAGTTACAGGGGTGAGTTTTTTTCTGGTTATATTTGAAATAATCGAATCCTTGTGTATTTTCCCATCTGTTCAGTACAGTGTGACCTAACTGCGCTAGCACAGAATGGGCCAGCAGGAGGCAGTAAACTGCGTCTAAAGTACCCATTCTTCTCACTCTGTCAGAATGGTTCTGGTGCACTCGCGACATTTTCTCTCCCTCCTGGAGTGAGCTACCCCGTCCAGATCCCAGCTGGAGTCACTCTGCAGACCTCGTCAGGTAAGGGGACATGCGGAGAGATGCAGACGGACACCTCGCCCCGAGACGAGTGGCGGGTTGGTGCCCGTCGCTTTTCCATCACGATATTACCTTGAGAGCAGGCAGTGTGCATCAAGCTCATCATTTCACACCCTCTTTCTGGATGCTACTTTGGGGTGAAAGTCTGGCCACTCAATTTGTCTCAAATTGCCAGTAATCGTCAGACCCTTGTGATTATGCTTTTTTTTTCCCCTCCCCCCCCCCGGGAGCACCACACTTCAGCACCAGTGGATGGTAATTAAAAGACTTCTGAAACAATCAGTAACTAAATAGAATCTGCTCAAAACTGCATTTAAAACATTTTCTTCCTTCTGTTTTTACACTGTCTCTTGCAATCAGCTTAATCCTACTCTGTGATTATTTTAGACCAGATCATACTAGAATCTTGCCATCGCAGTCTGTTATTTGCCATGATTGCACTGTGCTTCTAAATCCGACAAGTTTTACTTTAAAGATCTACAGCTTGCCCTGGCTAAGGGATCGGTTTAAAAAAAAAAAACAAAAAAAAAACAAACAATTTTAAATCTTCCAATACATCGCATGGTTTTGGAGAGTCTTGTGTAATTGATTACGAGCCCTTCAGAGAACGAAAGATACCACTGATCTCCGAGTGAGATTCAGGCATCTGCATGCAGGAAAGACTGAAAATCAGCGTACCGTCAAGATTTCACATGATTTGTTATAGAATTAAACCCACAGTGTTTTATATTCAGGAAAAATACTTGGCTTCTTGTTTTTGATTAACAGACCTTGCTGCCTGGGAGGCTCTAGTTTTTCTGTGATTGTGTAATGGATTAGCATTGGTTGATCTGGCTTTTGATAATGATGATGAAAATCTGGCTTCAAACCCCACAGTGGGGGGCGCTGTTGTGCATTGTAAATCACTCACTGATTTAACATTTGGGAGAAATATTTGGAAAAACCTGTTTAGAGAAGATTTTATGTTGCATGAAACCCCCAACAACATGACAGACTGACTGTCTGACGCCAGGCCACCTGTACAAGGTCAACGTTCCGGTGATGGTGACTCAGGCCCCAGCCAGCAACCGTATCCTCCCGCAGCCCATCCAACACGTCTTGGAGCAGAGAGACCCCGTGGCTCCCCAGGGCGCCGTGGCCAATGTCGCCCCCGCCGCCGTCCTGCAGACGATCCCTCCGCCGGCGGCTGATGCTTATGCCCCTGCAGCTCCCAGCACGACCCTCCTCCACCCGTCCGAGCCACAGCCCGTCCCCCACCAACCACACCTCTTCCTTGGTCAGGGTGGTGTGGTGCAGCCTCCGGGTGCCCTCCAGCCCCAGCTGACTTTGCCTGCTGTGCCCCAGCCCCCACCGTTGCTTACCCCTGCCCCGGTCACTCCAGACAGCCCTGGGGATGATGAGTTCACGCTGGATGGAATCGAGTTCAGCCCCCAGCCTCTCGACATGAGCCTGCAGTCACCCTTCGCTGCCCAGCTGTCCTCGGGGCAGGCATGCGAGGGTCAGCTGGGAGCTGGACGGGATGAAGTGGGCCAAGATGGGGGAGGCTCCTTGCCTATAAATGCTGGGGAGGCAAAAGCTCAGCTTGTGGAACCCGCCAAGGTAACTCCACCCCCCCCCCCCACACACACACATTCTCCATCAGCTACCCTGAATGTGACATTGCTAGCCAAGTTAGGTTGTTTGGTACCAGTATGATTTTCTGGTGAGTGATGTAGACAGTTTGTCCTAGTTAGAACCGGCTGGTAAGATCGGCTGTTGCCCTGCCTTTTCATCTGAGAAGGGCCTCACCTTCCGCCGTCCTTGTGAAGGTTGTTGAAGCACATTCATAATGTATGCATTCATAAGTACTGATTCTGAAGTCCCCCTATGTGGCTCCATAAACCTTTTGTACTTGTCTGTCTGAAGCATGTACAGAATATTAACTTTAAGAGGATATTTTTCCATTTTCCCCTATTAGCTGGAGATGGACTTAATGAGGGACTTCAACTACAACGACCTGGAGGCCCTGCAGCAACTGGACGGGGCTTGTGACAGCACCTCAGAGGAGGAGGAAGCTGAGGAGGAGGAGGTGGAGGGGGGGGCAGGGGCCGACGAAGACGAGTTTCTGGGCATGATCAATGCAGAGGCGCTGAAGGCCCTGCAAGAGGCTGAGGGCAGCAGTGAGGGCGACGGCTCCAGCAGCGACAGCGACGCCTTGGACGATGCTGTGGAGGAAGTGGAGGAGGTGAGCGCTTGGTGGGGGGGGGGGGGGATTGTGGGTGTGAAGGATCTCCATGACTCCATACCCCCCCAGATGATCAGTGATTTCCCACAGCCCCACTTCTGTATCCCAGCAGTTAGAAGCAGGTTATATCCTTCATTTTCAGCCTTTGTCCTATGCAAGGCTTCCATAAAATGCACGTGACAGTATTTAGGAATGCCACTGTGGTTGTACCGGCCTGGAACAGCAGGGCAGCGAGTCCCTGACTCGTGATGGCCAGTCTGCCATGATGCTGCTGAAGATGGGGCTGCTGTATCGTTTTTAAAGTACCCAAAGTCCTCTCTCCCGCTCTCACACAGACGTTTTGTGTCCGTTGTCCTAACGACGTTAAACCTGTATACCAGCACAAACGCACTACCCTGACTTTATGAAACATTCTAGCAAGCCGTTTGAAGTTTGAAGGCCATCTTGAGTGCCTTTGAAGTGCTTTGATGGTCTCGTGAAGCTGGGCGTTATCAGGCAGGGCCCTCAGAGGATTATGGGGGCCAGACGGGCCTGGTGTAGGTGTGGTCCTCTTCCTTTGAGGGTTAACTGAAAATTTCACTTCGTAAATAGAATATTGGTGGTTGGTTCACTATCTTTCCTGTGGGTCACTGCCAGTTTATTTACAGAAGATTAACTCCTATTTCTGTCAGAATGTTGTGCTTACTTGGATAGTGACCTCTCTTCAGTGTCTCTTGAAAGTAGTTTTTAAAAATTCATTTTAATTGTATGCTTTTTAAGACCCAAATTTCTATTCCATGAGGAATGTATTTTGACTGTTAACCTTTTTAATAATTTAAGTTTTAAAAATTATTAAAAAGGTTATTAGTGAGCCTTGATGCTGTGTTACATTGTTGACTTCCCTGTTTCTTGGATTTCTTCCTGTACAGTGGGGTTTGTGTCCTCGTTGGGGGAGACGTTTGTTATTCTTATGATGCTGTCATTCATGCAGGACCCCCTTAACTCGGGCGACGACGTGAGTGAGCAGGATGTTCCGGATCTCTTTGACACTGACAATGTTGTTGTGTGTCAGTATGACAAGGTAGGGGGCGCCGTTTGTGAGAGTGTGATGTTTTGCATTGCAAGATTCCGATAAGGTCCTCTGCTGGCACGCCTGGTGCAAATATGCAAGGGTGTGATGAGCAGTGGATTACTTTGGATCTCATGCTCTTGTTAGGGTATGTTTGCAGACTGGCAATCCCTGCGGAAGGGTTTCAGAAGCATCGCTTTATATCATTTACACCCTTGTGCGAATTAATTGAAGCGAGTTGTCACGTCTATATGCAGACAGAATGACTGCAGTTAAGACGGACATCACAGTCGCGTTAATTCATACTTATCACCTTGGCTCCGGATTTAAGACCAGGTGAATGTGTGTAAATAAACCAGGATGGGGCACTAGGCCATTGCAGGGCACACACACCATTCATGCCAACCTCAGCGTGTTTTTGGACTTTGGAGGGATACCAGGGAACCTAGGGGAAACCCCACAATGACACAGGGAGGCATCTGAACCCCAAGGCATTCACCTGAAACGTACATGGATGGCTGAAGTACAGTCATACCACCTCAGCAGGCCTGCCAGTCTGTGGCCTCCTCTGTCCATCCACTCGGTCATACCACCCAGCTCTAACCCCACCCAAGCAGGCCTGCCAGTCTGCGGGCACAGTGCCTCCACTGTCCATCCACTCAGCTTACTCTCTGCCCTGTTGGCTGTGCAAACCAGCAGGTCCCAGGCCACTGCATGCATGTCGTGTGATGGCTTGTTTCAATTAATTTGCACAAGGGTGTTTTTAGGTGATTTAGTAAGTAGCAAGGAGTGATGGTCAGCTTCCATTCTCAGGTACACTTTGAATTACTAAAAGATGTATATTACCCCAGAGATTTGGAAGCTAATGTGTTCTTATGTGTGTAGATGGTTTTCTTTATGGTCACCAGAGGAGCAGACGTACATGCACCGATGAAATTACCTGGAAGACGCTTGTGAGCATGTGCAGCCCAGGCTCTGTGTGTGAAGGTCTCCATGGAAACCTCATGAAAACCTCACCTGACTCTTTCAGATCCATCGCAGCAAGAACAGGTGGAAGTTCTACCTGAAGGACGGGGTGATGTGTTTTGGGGGAAAAGACTACGTTTTCTCCAAAGCGGTAGGAGAGGCCGAGTGGTGAAGACGGAGAGAAAAAATGACGGCTGAGCTGCGCTTGAAGAGAGAGGGAATGCCTCAGATGCCATGTGAAAATATTTAATGGTTAGAGAGTGAAAAGCCTAGGAATTACACCATTAAATGTGGTAAACTAAGAAAAGGACTATCAGCTTTTGTATAATTAGGTTTTGCAATGAAATTTCTGTTCTCTGTAAAGTTTGAAAATGTAGGTAAATTCTTTGGCATTAGGCTGCCAGATTTCTGTTTGTGATCATTTTGAGCTCTTGCACAAAATGCGTGCGGTGATGGCTGACAAGGTGGCACAGATCTGAAACTGCACTGTATAGGATTGTTTCAGGATTGGCTGTCAGCATTTTCAAGTGCCTGTTTCAATGGTTTTTGTGCAAAAAATAACATTGACAAACACAGCTTGCTTCCTACTGTTTTGTTCTAAATTAAGCTCTGAAATGTTTGAAAATGGGGATCTTTTTCCTGATGCCTGACTGAAAGCTTTTGCCTGGTAAATATTGCACCTTCATCATCGCCATTGTATCTTTGGAAATGGCTGTTCACGTATGTGCATGTGCTCCTATATCATGTTTCTGTGTCTCTTGTGACTGTGAGATCCTGCTTGTACAGACAGGATCCATTCTCTTTACCTGTTAATGGTGCACAGTGGGAGGTTAATTCTGCTGTTAGCACCTGTGGGGGGGTGGAGGATGGGGTTTGAGTCGAATGCCAGAAATCCAATCCAAGTCAACGATATGGAGAGTGCACTCAGCCTGTCAGGATGGGGGGTGTCTCTCACAGCGCATGTCTGCCCCACATGGAGTGCCAATTGACGCTCCGTGACGCCAGTGTGAATCTACGCGCCTGAGTCTCCAGTTTCAATTCTCACTGTCTTCGAGGGCTGGGGCTCGGTGGCACGGTGCCGGGTCAAGGGCTCCCTGTGTTCTCTGGTAATTGCCAAAAGGCAGCCGCCCGCCGTGAAAGCGTCGGCCGCCCTCTCCTCCGCCACCACGGTGCCCACCACACGTGTTCACCGAGACGTCCCAATCGGGCCATCACCGAAGGAACACTGAGCCGCAAGCTCATTATGTGACGGGAACGCAATTCTGGCTGCCCACCATCTTGGAACAATCAGGATCCTGACATGAATGGAATATTGGGGGGAAGGAAAAAGAGAGAGAGAGATACAGTAGATGGGAAGGCTGAAGGGGGAATTTGCATCAAAAATACTTTGCCTGTGAGGATTGTGGTATTTTTCTACTTTATTATAAAAATATTGGACCGAATGTACATTAAGGAAGTGAGCCAGTCTGTCTATATCCTTCTGTCACTTGGAGCCTCGCTTGAGGAACCAGCCATGCATCTTGATGTGATCGACGTAGAATGGCACCGAGCCAGGTTTCTGTGGGGCTGCCGCCTTGGGGCCCCTGTTCGGACAGTGGCTCTGAGTCCTGGAGCCACCAGTCCAGGTGTGACAGCGGCCCCAGCGAGCAGCCAGCAGCCGGACGTCCCGCCGGAAGGCCCTGGTGAAAATGGTGTAGAGGAAGGGGTTGCAGAGTGAGTTGAGGGGGTAGAAGAGCACAAGGAGGACTTTGGCGTGCGACACGGTGATGAGCGGAGTGCGTAGGGCGGCAGAGATGGCGAAGAAGGAGATGGGCGCCATGCAGAGGAAGTCGGTGAAGACCAGCACGGCCATGCGCTTGGCGATCTTGGCGTCGGCATGGCAGGAGGTGCGCCGCGGCCGCCGGACCATCAGGTAGATGCGACTGTAGCAGGTGCAGACCACCAGGAAGGCGGCCACGTTGAGGAGCAGTACCGTAACCACGTAGCCCTGGGCGGCCGTCGTCTCGATGTCCATGGGCAGGCAGATGCTGACCTTGGTGTAGCTGCTGACGCCGAGCAGCGGGAGCAGCGCGGCCAGCAGAGAGAAGGCCCAGCCGCCTGCCATTGTGGCCACCACATGCCGTAGCCTCAGCCTCCGCTCCAGCTGCATGGCGTAGTTGATGGTGTGCCAACGCTCTAAGGTGATCGTGGTCAGTGTGTAGATGGACAGCTCGCTGGCGAATACTGTGAGAAAGCCGGCCACGCCGCAGCCTGGCCCGGTCTGCCACTGGGTGGCGTGATTGTAGTACTCGCGCTGGGATTGGTGGTCAGCCATGGCAATGAGCAGAAGGTAGATGCCCATGCAGAGGTCTGCGAAGGCCAGGTTGCACATGAGGAAGCGGGAGACGGTGAGCTTGCGGTGGCTGGCCAGTAGGACCCCCAACACCGTCAGGTTCCCCGCGATCGCCAGCACGGTGATGGCCCACGTGGCTGTACGCAGAAAGGCAAAGCCTAGAAGGTCCTCGCAGGGGTTGAACGCGTCTGGCTCTGGGGTACACTTCATGGTGGTACCAATGCCTAGCACCAGGTCTGAATACTGAAACTCCACGTCGTCGGGGTCAGTGTCAAGATTGCTGTCGCCCCCCATGAATACCGGAATGCTGTCAGAGGGGTAGCTACAGAAGTTGGAAAGAAAATTTGAAAATTGCACAATAGTTCAGATGAAGTCTTCTTGCTGATATAACTGTGGCCAAAAGTTTAGTGAATGACATAAATAGTAATTTTCACCAAGTCTGCTGCCTGTTTTTATGATGGCAATTTGCATATACTCCTGAATGTTAGGAAGAGTGATCAGATGAATTGCAATTAATTGCAAAGTCCCTCTTTGCCATGAAAATGAACTTAATCCCAGAAAACCCATTTCCGCTGCATTTCAGCCCTGCCACAAAAGGACCTGCTGACATTTCAGTGAGTCTCTCGTTAACACAGGGGAGAGTGTTGGCGAGGATAAGGCTAGAGATCACTTTGTTATGCTGACAGTTAGAATAGCAGACTGGATGCATTAAAAGGAGGATGGTGCTTGAAAACATTGTTTTTCCATTGTTAACTATGGTTACTTGCAAGGAAACACGTACAGTCATTATTTTGCACAAAACAGGCTTCATAGGCAAGGATATTGCTGCTATCATTGCTCCCAATCATCTAACAACAGTTTGGTGATGAATGCCTTATCCAGCATAATAGAGCACTGTGTCATAAGGCAAAAGTGATAATTATCTAAGTGGCTCGAGGAACAAAACATCAACATTTTGGGTCCATGGCCAGGAAACTTCCAAGACCTTATTCCTATTGAGAACTTGTAGTCAATTTCCAAGAAGTGGTTGGACAAACAAAAACCCACAAATTGTGACAAACTCCAAGCACCGATTATGCAAGAATGAGCTGCCATCAGTCAGGATTTGGCCTGAAATTGAATGACAGCATGCCAGGGCAAACTGCAGGGGTCAAGTATTGACTCTCTGCATAAATTTAATGTAATTGTCAATAAAAGCCTTCGACACTTATGAAATGCTTGTAATTATACTTCAGTATACCATAGAAACATCTGACAGGAAGATCTACAAACAGTGAAGCAGCAAACCGTGAAAACCAATTCTGAAAACTTTTGGCCACAACTATACACTCAGGCAAGCAATTGCAAGAATTAATACTTATAAAAAATGTTGCTAAGTATGTTGTTAAAGCATTGGGTACAGTTTGGAGGTGTCTTTGAATACAGGTTCTTGCCTCAACTGGCAGAGTTTTATAACGAAAAGCTGACTGCCGTGACGTGTGTTGGGCAGGGTGAAGGCTAAAAACATGATTCTGTGAGGAAGATAAAGTCTTACATGACTCCCTGCAGGCTGTCGCTGCTAAACGGGATGGCCAGCTTCCCAAACTCCCGCAGGAAAGCGTTGTCTCTACAAAAAAGGGGTTGAGGAGATATTGGAGAGTGGAGAGAAGTCATGTGAGCGGCAGCCAGGACGCCTCGGAGACCCCTGTGGTACCTGTGATTTCGTTTCCAGGTGTGGAAGGCACAGCAATGGCTGGGGTATGTGAGCTGGGCCTCCTGCAGATTGGCCAGGCTCTCCAGGGGTGGTAGGGTCTTCAAGGCGGGGGTCGAGCGGGCAGCCAGCACCCTCACCTCCAGCAACCCATGGGCCGGGAGCATGCGGAGAGGCGTGGAGGACACATCCCTGAGGGGCAAGCATGCGATGGGGCCATTGTCATGGTTTAACTGTGTTTACTAATCCCTCTCTTGTTGCTTGCTTCTATTTCATGAAAGAGATGTTTTAACCCTCCCATAAACCATAAACGTCAAGGCAGTTTAACATCAATCATGCTGCATCTTGCCTAATGTATTGTTCTGGAAAGTCACTGTCACTTCTAAATACAGGAAACTCCATGCTTGTATTGATTTTGGACAAGTAGATTCATCCATTCAGTCTCTTCCTGTGCTTTATTGGGTGTATTTAACATCTAAAACATTGAATAGGGATATAGTCCGGAAAAGATGTTTTTAATTAGAGGTTATGAAACAGAAAAAGTCTTTGATACACTTCATTAACTTGTAATGGATCGACCAGAGGGTGTAATTAGAGACCTTTGGGGCGGGGGGTTAATCCTTATTAAAACAAATCAGATTATATTCAGTCTCTACAGTGTGTACATATGATACTGACCACTCTGGCTTTTTTCAACAAAAAAGACTACTTTGATGTTTCAAAAGCTGTGGTGAGGTTTTCATTTCTTTTTGTGCATCAAAACTCCAATGGCGGGAGAGAGAGAGCCGACGACCCACTTGTGACAGATGAGGCACGAGATGAATCTTGGTGGCTATTAATTAAATATTAGGGTGTGATGTGACTTATCACAATATTTTGTAAGAAATCTATCAACTAATTAGAACATATAAGGAAATTTAACTGTGTAGCTTGAATTTTGTTTTTTGATTAACTCCTGGGGCCTGTATCAGATTAAAGTTAGTCTGGGCTATATGTAAGTGAACAAATATAAAGTCCATTTAAATTGGGGTTCCTTAAATCCTACAAGTTATCTAGATAACCAACAAATCTTGCTTCATGATACAGGCCCCTGGAGATTTAATTTACAGAAAAGATTAGAAAAGGCAATAATTTATGAATGCTTCTAATATACAGGCTTGCAATACTAAAAATCTTGCAAAGTCGACTAGATCTGCACACCACCACCCAAGGAATTTACACGTACATCATGGGATATTTCATTAAAAAACATGATAAAGAAGGGCAGAGCGAACTCCTGCTGTCTGTTATTGGAGATCAGGCATGCGTTCATTCTACCCAATTATTTTTAATGATTGTTGAAAGAAAATTCTGTTATGTGCTTATTTTTAATATAGAGAGTTAATAAGCTGAACGGGACCTGTTATCCAGGGTTAAGATATATAAAACAATTATACAATTCATACTTTCGAATCGATCTGTAAACGAATAATAAAATATCAACTACAGTCTTCTCCAAACGGCCATTGTTGTCCAGGTTTCGGAAAAGTCAGGACGCTGACCCTGTAATATCTTAGAATGCTCTAGTTTGACCCGGTTAATAGACTTCTACCTTGGAAATCACCTCTGCTTACTTCTCTACTTGGCTTCCAAAACAGGAACTTTACTACAGGGTCGTATAAGTATCCCAAATACACACAATAATTGGCTGTATCTCATTAACGGCTTTCTTCTGTCCCATTTTAGTGCTACTTACTCCAGCTGTAAGCCTGACTGACCTGCCTGAAGCTTCTAAATCACGAGCTAACGGAGTGCAGCTGTTTTTTGCTCCCGCAGCGGATCACAGCTCGCAAAGCTGGCGACCCACCTCCCTGTTTCCCATCTAATTCTACAGATCGACCCATAAGTAGGTTGAGATACTGTAACCCCCCCTCCCCACCACCACCACACTACCCACTGATTCCTATTAAAGGCTGACACCTTCCCGACATCATTAAGTACATTATTAAATGACCATTAGCTAATCGATTATTTGTATAATGCAGAGACTACACCACGACCTTTACAACTATAAAATTAATTATGCCATTCAACAGCCTAGTAATTAAAACACTTGATCAAAGTTACAAGGATGTTTTTTTAACGCAGTACAGTCTAATTTTACGCTGTGGTGAGTTAATTTGCAGTTCTGCCAACATCAGCAATACAACCACAACCACGTATCTGAGATATCTGACTGCACGACAGATTTCTGCAACTGACTTGACAAGTGGAATTTATTTGGAGTAGCGTACTGTAGCATGTTCTTATTGTACATCTTCATGCATAATAAAAGGAAATCATAGCGTTTTTCATAAAAGAAGTATACGGAAAGAATTAGGCCTATATCAAGCAAAAAGGACCAAAAGTCAGGGATTAGGATTATCTATTCATAACACTGTCCTTCCTTTTGTAGAGTTTATTTACAGATGGTAGTTTCCTTATTTTCTGAGCAAAATACATCCTTTATATACAGCAGCAACGTGGTAGATATTGATCTAACTGTGGTATTAAGTAAAACTGGTTGTCTAGGGAAAGACATGGTTTTTAGGTAATGAGTGAGTTTTCCATAATATTTAATAATTTTTAAAAAATAACAGAAATATGCTGACAAAAGGTCTGCTCTCTCCGGAGGTGTAATATCCGATTGGTATTTGAGCTATACTGGATAAAATATTTCTTAAATATAAACTAGCTTTTTTCTTGGGTAATATTAAAGTCAATCTGTTCATTCAATACCAAACATCCCACCTTAGGTCTATTGATTTGAAGGAGCTGGAT
>JAODJW010000113.1:1261310-1273850 GCA_026777045.1 Hyperopisus bebe
GACTGTAAAAGTTGCGGGCCGGGGGTGGGGGGTGCCGGCTATAAAACTTGTGGACCCGGGGTAGAGATTACACATCACTGCTACTGTCAATTTACAGGAGACATCACATAGAGGTGGGATAGCCCACCTACAATACATTTTCTGAAATGAACAAAATGAATACAACATGTGTATCCATCTTTATATGTGCCAGATTGTTTAAATAATGGTGTACAGCCCCATAAAAAAGCATTTACTTCCGGCAACGACCATTCACCAACAAGGGTGAAAAGCTAACTTTACTTTGCTTCCTACATTTTCAGTAACTACTTATCTGGTCACATGACATGGAGCTTATCCCAGTAAGGTTATTAGAGTGGGGTGGTTACAGGTAAAGTGGCAGCAGATTGCAGCGCCCCCTATGGGCTACATGAATATTGTATACCTTGAATCTTCTCACTTCTGAAGAGGTTTTTCTGCCAAATTATAATAAATTCTACTTTCAAAAAAGTGTCTGTATTACTCTACAGATTTTATGTACTAATTCTTTCAGTGGAAATATTTATTTTACAGTTCTTTACATTACATTGAATGTTGAAAAGCTGGGAACCAGCTGGAATAATGGAGGCAATTTGTAATGAGCTCCTGCCCTAACCCCACTTACAGCATGCTTGGGCCAACTGCTCCCTCCAGGGCGGCGGCGTGTATGTTCCTGAGATGGCTGTTGCCCTTTAGAACTCTAACACAGAAACCAACCAGGAGACACAACATAAATACAGACACGCTCAGCATTCAATGAAGGCTGCCTTGATTAACTCTGGCTAAGAAATATTGCTTGTGTTACAAAAATGTCACAGGATAATGATAAAAAACCGCTACCTGTAAGCTTAACTTGATTTTAGCTGAATCACATTTTAGTCCAGTGTATCTCAACCCGGTCCTTAGGGAGATGGGAGGGTCCAAAAACACGGGCCTCCCCTCCGGGTCCCCGAGGACCAGGGTAAGAATCACTGCTCTAGTCTTTCTGACATTTAGAGGGGTAGTTGGGGCAGAATTCTTGAACGATTCTCCTGTGAAGGTTTGACCCATTTCCTCAGCCAAATTGAAGTGCCTGTTTTTGTTTCTGCTCAGTGCAGTGGGCTTTACTCAGACCAGACACAAGCATGATGCAGACTAACAATGGGGTTTGTCTGTTTGGACTTTCGGATCAGAGATGCACTGGCAGTAAAGTACATATGATAAACAACAAATCCCTCCAATCACTTGTTTTGTCTCGGAGGCGTTTATTTGCTGGTACACTGGGTCTTTTTGATTACACAACCTGCTGCCCCCAATAACGTGCCTTTGCGAATAACAATGGTTGCCTTGGATGCAACAGTAATGGTGGAGAGGTGACATAAGAGGAGGCTGAGCAGTCCCCGAACAGCCACTTTCCAGCCCTAAGCAGATGTGATGAAAATCTGTCAGGGTACCTACAGTTTATCCAGCTTGGTTCCATTGAAGGCGTGATTCTGTATGTCTTTAAACCCATTTCGGAAAAGGTTCCTGGAGTTCCAAAAACAAAATAGAGGAAAGGGGGAGAGCGGTTAATGAGCTACCTCGAGCACCGGTTTTCCATTCGTATAATCTTGCATCTCCATTAGCTTGTTTGCCGTGACTTTCTGCGGGGTTAGTGAATGCATTTATTAATTGTAAACATTGTGATTGTCTTGGAAGGCTTTGGAAAAGCAGGTGGACGTGCGTTACTCTCCTGCCCCTCACTCACATGTGCGTGTACTCATCTGTCATGCCCAGGAAGGCGTTGGAAGGAACCGTGTCGATCTCCATGTTATCTGCCAGCTCCCTGCAGACACAAGATTGCAAGAAGATTATTTATGGAGCCCCATTGTTTCGGCCCGTTTAACAAATGGTGTTTTCGGGTTTCAGACTCCATTTGAATTGAGTGGATATTGGTTTTCTATAATAGGCTTATTTTTGGGAAAAGGAACAATGTTTACTTAGGATTCTGCTAATGCAGGCCCACGGGAGCTTCTGAGAGAGTCAGCTTATGACCCGTGAGTCACAGCATCTTGCGTGGATGAGAAGCTGGCCGGAAATTTCTATGGCAGAGAGCTAACATGCTGTATGTCACTTTACGTCAGGGTCTGAGGAAGGAGACCTTGAGATGTGGGTACCAATCACAGTTCACTTCCAGTCAATGAGGGCCAATGAAGTAACCAATTGAAATTGGGCCCAATGGCTGACAGTGCAGTAAAATCCCACTTGCTCTCCTAATGTGAGTGTGGACATGTTTTTCCTTTCCACCTAAGATCTTAAGCTATCAGCTGGACACATGATTTGAATGAACTCATCTGGCCAGTAGTGAGGCTGGTACCACTTTACAATAAGGCTACCTTTTGCCACTTATATATGGTAGTAACTTATTAATAAGAAGAAAAGTGTGTTATAACTTGTTTATAATTGTCTAGTAATGATTTACAAAGTGTTACAACTTAATTAATAATATACTTATAAACCACTCTTAATCCCTTTATAAGGGTAGCCTTATTGTAAAGTGGCACCGTAAGGCTGTCAGGAGTGTATATGTGCTGTTTTTTCCAAGAAAAAAATTCTGAAAAATGATGTTGCTAAAAACATATACAACTGAAACTTCCAGAGACTTCAATATGTAGACATCAACTATTAAGTATCAATTCCTGACTGCAGCGTATTCCTGTTGGTTTAGGAGAGATAGAGAGGCTGCCTATACTCCAGCTATGGCTGTAAAATCCCTGTCTCTGCATAAAATAACTTGGTATTTTAAGTTATCGAGAGGCTGAGTCAGCATTGTGCAAAGAGTGAGGCTGTATTTTAAGCAGGAAATTGCGTTTGAGAAATAAAGGACCCAACCAATCTGCTGCAACAATGTTTTCATACATGAGGTACAGCAACCCAGTGATCATGGGAAGGAAAGGCTTGCGTTGTACTTTTGTCAGAAACTCCCCTCAGCATCCGTTATGATGTCAGTGGGCTGGACCGTTACAGGTACCGCCTTTGGGTCCTTTCTAATGAACATGTGAGGTGTTCAGATAATTAACGATGTTAACGAAGCTGATAGATGGTCATGCCTAAAGCAGTGACATGGCCCTCCCCTGAGCGCTGACTCACCCGCGTTGTTATTCACACACAGGACATTCAGCAAGTCATTCTCTCACATTTCTCATGAGACACACAGATATTTGAATGAATTGTGCATTAATCGTGCACCATGTTTAACAGAAGGCTGGTGGAGCAATTATTTCTAAAGGCTATGTGACTCTGAGCTGAGATGGCAATCTCTTCAGGCTGTTCCTTCTACTCACAGAAAGAAGTATGACTCTATAGAGGCAATAGTGGTGAGATCAGGAAAGTACCTCAGGCCTGTGTTACAGATGCTCCTGGACAAAGAGAGAACAGGAAAGATGTACTCAGCTTCACCACTAACATCACATTAATTCCTTACTGTTGTTCACCAGCTGATGTCCTCAGTGTCCAAAGGGAATTGTACAGGCCACTGATAGTAAATGCTATCAGATTTGAAATTTCTGAGTAATCCAAGTTAAGAAATACTTCTCAAAATAAGAAAATGTCTTATTTAGTATATATATCCAGCAAACAATGAAGTTGAATGTGGAATTTATGGGATGTCAGTGCAATTCCCGTTTAAACACTGACATGTGTAACAGATTTGACCAGGGGTAGGCAATCTTATCTGCAAAGGACCGGTGTGTATGCAGGTTTGGATAACCTTTAGGACAGCTGTCCAAACCCAGGTGTGAGGACTCTACAGTCAATCAGTCCTCGAATTAGCAATCTAATCAGGGAGATGCGGTGAAAACCTGCACACACAGTGGCCCTTTGTGGATAAGATTGTTCATCCCTGGATTAGAGGTTAAAGCACAGTAACAAGGGCCTGCTAGTCTGTTACAGACATCTTTGACATCAAATCCCCCTGAAATGGAGTTATTTGGACAAAATCCTAATGCTCTGTATATTCCTCACGTAACAACATGTACTGAAAAAGCTGGAATTTCAAAAATTGTTTAAATCTAATGTTTGAGCATAATCGGTTGATTAGTGAGCAGAGATGGTTTATAAAATAAGCCCACTGTCCTACACCAGGAGCACATGCTTTTCATCATTTTACAATAACTCCACTTTGGACACAAATGGGCCAAATTTAAAAACAGTGACAAACTCTTACAAGTACTTTAGCTTGGGCAGGTCAGTGAAGGCGCCTCTTTCTATGGCCTCCAAGTTGTAGACATTGTGTATCAGCCTGAAAGAGAGATAGTGACAGGGATTGAACCCTTAAACCAACAGCTTTCGATGAATCTGTCTTTACTTACACAAAAATGTACTGAGGGTAAAATGAAAAATGATTGGTTCAGAGAGAGATCCAATCAGATTGTAGAGGAGGTGGGTCCTAGCAACTAGAGAAGGCAGGACAAAGACATTTGATTGGTTTGTTCCACCTCCCCTAGTTGCTTGAACTCACCTGCACTTCAATCTGATTGGTTCAGAGGAAAAACCAATCATTTTTCATTCTGCCTTCAGAACATTTTTAAGTAAATTAAACACCCATAAGCATGAATCTGTCACATTTTAATAGACATACTGAACTAACAGACACATGGACTAATGACTACAGCTTCTAAGGGGCCAATGAAAGGCTCTCTCTCACACAACCTAGCTGTGCTAAAATGCTAAGATCCAAGGTGATGCTTTGCTGGAATAATGTCAAGATGGTAAGTGATTATGATGCAGGGTGTACTTACATTTCTGAGAGACTGTGCAGTGACAGAAAAGCTTTGCCCTTTATTCTCCTGAGGGAGGCGCTCTGCAGTATTTCGCTGTCGTGGGGACAAACAGCAGTCATCGTTACTGTGAGCTCCAGCAGTGGTGTAATTTAACGGTGGCTTGATCGGCTTTCCTAAGATTAGCAAAATTCATGTCACAAGGCCGCGTGTTTAATTACTTGCTTGATACTGTGAACGTCCATAACAACAGTACCTGGGACTGAGTGTCCTCAGTGCTTTTCATATTTAACTTCAATCACTCTAAAGTATTTATTTAAAGTTACCGGAACAATAATTTAATAATATTTCTGTATCACTCTCTCCCATGTGTCAAATGAATTAGTTTGAAAGTGTCTCCTAAAACAAATCCCTTAACAGGGATGGTCGAAAGACCCGCTGTAATAATTGACCTCTTGGCACGAGAGGATTTGCATTTAATCAAAAGTCACAGTGGCTTTAATGCATGAATGAGCAAAATAAAACTTCACACAAGGTTCCTAAAAAAAAAGAAAGAAATCTGGTGTCTCCTTGACGGTTAATCGTCATTACCCCCCCCCCATTTCCTCCCACTTCTGTTATTAATATTTGCTCTCTATTTGATTTACAGTATAGATAGACCACTTACAGACCCCCTTTTTGTTCTCTATTTCACTTACAGTATAGATAGACCACTTACAGACCTCCTGCTCATGCTATGTTTTGCTGAGTGTTTTTTTAGCGAGACTGATGGATGTTGAGCAATCTGCTTCATATCTTCCCAGAAATGGCCACCCCCCCCCCCCCTTTCGCTCATGTAAAATGTTACAGGTGATCTCAGGCGAAGGTAACTTTGTTATGACTCTGATGTGGCATACACTGCACACAGAACAGTTTCTTCGAGCATTCGGTCATCTCTGATGAGCTCACAGTACTGCATACTCACAGCCACTGACAAAGTCAAATTCCCTTGGTGTATGAACATACTTAGTCAAAAAATGATTCTGCTCTTTAAGCATCTGTAAAATTGGACTGGGCACCATATCCAGTGTTGGGCATTTCAGATCTAGTTGCTACAGATCCAGACCAATATTTTGTTTCTACCAACCAGCTGAGTACTGTGTACACAGAGTACTGTGACTATTACTCTTTATGATCAACTGATTAGTAGAAACAAAATCCTGGTCTGGATTTGTAGCTACTGGATCTGAAATGATCATATACAGGTAAGAATCACTTGTAAAATGAATTTGTTATGACTATGATTATAATCCAAGTGAACACAGGAAACTAGCACATGCTAAGTAGCATTGTTTTTCACATTGTAATGGCGTTGATATTAGTAGTTCAAATGTAGACTTAAAAATATATCTACCAGACCCTAAGAGGTTTTAGAAGGAGAAGGATCAGAAAGTTACAAATCCTACTAACAGAGCATCACTGGCTGATACTTCAGAAGAGGATGGAAAGTTTAGTTTAGCAAACTAAGCTGTAGCAAACTGTTGCAAAAGAACTGTAAAATTCTGCAAACTTGAAAGGGAATTCTCATTTTTTGAACATCTGCTGTGAATCTACTGTGAATGAACATGAGAAAGGGAGGACTGACAAAATGTCAGTAATTAGGGTACCAGACCAGCTTGGTAGGTGGAGGTGCATAGTCTGTGACCAGTGTTCAGTAATTTAGAGTCATTTTCCTGAAACAGGGATGTGAAATCCTCTGTTGCCACACAGTAACATTTGCAAAGCAGACCCAAGACCGGCCATCCCAGGTCCCAGTACTGCAGATGGACTTTCGTTTCAGCTCTGCCCTCAGAGGACATCACTGGTATGCTGAGTGACTCCACTCGCTAGGCAGGATGACACACTGGACAGGGCCAACATTCACACAGTGTGTGGGCTCCAGTTCACTTACCTGCATGTCTTTGGATTGTGAGGAAACTGGAGCACCCAGACGAATGTCACACACATACAGCGGGGGTGGGAATTCAACCCCCAACCCAGGAGGTGTGATGCAACACTGCTGCCTATTGTGTCACCTGATATGGTGAACTTACTGCAAAATGTCTTACGCACAAATTATATAACCAATCTATATAATACTCACCTAATTTAAATATGCCTGACAGAGTCAGCAATGTTCTATTTTCACTGAAATCCCCCTGTACTTTCACCACAAAGAAACAAATTGCTTAAATGGTGTTTTTAAATAAAGGTGTTTTAAAAAATGACATCACTGTGTTAGAATAGTATGATGAATCCATTCATCTTCCAACCCCTTATTTCAGTGTTTCCCAATTTGGCCCACAGTGACCAGCAGACAGTTCACAATTTTGATCCCTACCAGGAACTGAAAGGGAGCAAAAACATGGACTGACTGTGGACCGGGGACCAGGTTGGGAACTGATTTTAGCCTGATTTTAGGCAGTGGTGACAAACGTTGACGCAAATTATGGGTGGAAAATGGAAAGAAAAAGCACTCTGGATGGTATCATGGACAAAATGCATGCCGGACCTTTCTAGGGAAAGTACGGAAAGCGTGAATGAAATTCCCACTCTGAAGTGTTTCATTAGTACTAAAAAACAGCAATTGAAAGTTCATTTAAAACCAATGTTAGAAGAGTCATCAAAACACGAATGCAGCACAGGAAATAAAATGCCGTGTTTATGTTCTGCTTTCCAGATGGTTGAATGTTCCATCTACTTCAAGCACATGGGTGTTATGAAAACCTGAATCCGCTCCCACTAGCTGCTCGCTGGAGTGTTGTCAAAGCAATTCTAATCGCCAAAGGCAATAAGTTTAACTGCGTATTACGCTAAGTCAAATTCCCACTACGAAAACCAATGTTTTTAACGCCGTTCGTTCAAAACGGCTCCGCTTAAAGGAGCCAGCTACTCATTCGGGGATTATGGAATGAAATCCTGCATAGTGTGCGCACATGGTACCATTATTCTGAAACCCATACACATCAATCAAGAGTCCATCTGTAACATTATAACTGAACTATTTAATCAGCCCTCTTTGTGCAGTATTTGTGGGTGTAAAGTGGACGGCCATCCGGTACGATGCAGATGGTATAAGATATATGTCCTTCATGAACGATTTGATCTTTTTCAACAAGTATTTTAAGTCAACAATATTCTTGGTTACTGCACTGATTTGTTCAGTTTGTTCATATTGTATAGTCTATATTTAAGAAACATCCATCTATCCATCTTCTATGCTCACTTGTCCAATTCAGGGTTATGGGGGTCCAGAGTGTATCCCAGAAGCTACAAGAGCAAGTACAGGAAATATATCCATCCATTTTCTGAAACTGCTTGTCCTATTTAAGGTCACATGGGAGTAGGATCCTCTCTCAGAGGCTACAGGCACAAGGCAGGGAACAACCCAGAACGGGGCGCCAACCCATCACAGGGCACACTCGCACACCATTCAATGCCAATTCACTTTAGCATGTTCTTGGACTGTGGGGGGAAACTGGAATACCCAGCGGAAAGCCCACGATGACATGGGGAGAACATGCAAACTCCACACACATGGAGTCATTATCCCACAGGTGAAGGCAGCAGTATTAACCACTGTGCCACCAAGCTGCCTGTAAGAAATGTATAACATTTCAACTATTTAAATACGTATTAATTTTAATTGAATATAAAATTACAATTTAATACATGCATTTTAAAACAAGGAGGACAAAAAAGAATCTATCAATGATTCTGAACATATCTTTCATTCTTCTTCCTATACTTTTATCTTTGATTTCATGATTGTACAATGTGTAACTGTATGTTTTTTGTATGTTGCATGGTGCTATGTTGCTACTAGGAACTGAAATTCCCGGAGGAACTTTCCCAAGGGATTAATAAATTTTTTTCTCTCTCTCTCTCTCTCTCTCTCTATGTAGCTATCTAGCTAATCTAGTTATCCATTCAACTGAACAAACCTAATAGAACTGATGTTCAGAAAAGCATCATGATGTCCACATTTCACATCAAATGCATTACAGGCCACCTAAAGTGTCTCCACTGAAGGTTCAGAACCAGAAAAGGACATTCATATCAGAATTATCATGTAAAATGTTTTATAAATAATGTTACGGTGATTCAGTGAGTAGCACTGTTGTCTGACACCTCACTGTCTGTGGATTTGCATGTTAATAATTGATATTTTTATTGATCCCCATTGGGAAATTGTCTTTTTTCACCTCCCTCAACTTCTTCTCTGTAGATTAAGTTGTCCACAAAGGGTAGCTACCTGTTGGGGTACCCAGGGAGCTAGGGGTTAATAGCCTTGCTTAAGGACCTACAGACATGCTGAGGCTGGGTTTGAACCAGTGCCCTTCAGATTATAGGCATAAAGGCTTAGTTCACTGAGCCACACAGGGCCCCATTTTCTTCCCTCTGTCTGCGGGGTCTGCATATTCTCCCTGTCTCCTCCTCTGTGAGTACAGGGTATGCATACAGTATTCTCTCCGTTTCTTGTCCTGCATGAACGAGGTCTACATATTCTCCCTGTCTCCTCCTCTGTGAGTACGGGGTCTGCATATTCTCCCTGTCTGCTCCTCTGAGAGTATGGGAGTACGGGGTCTGCGTATTCTCCCTGTCTCCTCCTCTGAGAGTACGGGGTCTGCATATTTTCCCTGTCTACTCCCCTGCGAGTACGGGGTCTGCATATTCTGCCTGTCTCCTCCTCTGAGAGTACAAGGTCTGCGTATTCTCCCTGTCTGCTCCTCTGAGAGTATGGGAGTACGGGGTCTGCATATTCTCCCTGTCTGCTCCTCTGAGAGTATGGGAGTACGAGGTCTGCGTATTCTCCCTGTCTCCTCTTCTGAGTATGGGGTCTGCATATTCTTCCTGTCTCCTCCTCTGAGAGTACGGGGTCTGCATATTCTCCCTGTCTCCTCCTCTGTGAGTACGGGGTCTGCATATTCTCCCTGTGTCCTCCTATGTGAGTATAGGGTCTGCATATTCTCCATTTCCCCCCACAATGCAAAGTCATGCACATAGAATAACTGGGCTCCCTGAATTATCTCTGTGCCTGACTGCATGTCAGTGTAGGTGCCATGTGATGGACTGGCATCCTGTCCAGGGCACCTCCAGCCCTACTCCTGTCCCTGGCCATGACCCTGACCAGTGTGAGTGGTTAGAAGATGGATGGATGGATAGATAGATAGATGGATGAATGGAAAATGTCCTGAAGGTGTGTATGTTTCCCTCTCCAGCCGTGAAGATGAAGTACAAACCCTGTGCCTAATTACTCTGTGACACTAGGGCTGCGGCACGACAGGAATGAAGTGACGTGAAGCAGTGGGAAGGGAGAATGGCCTTTAAGAAACCCGTTACATACGGAAGTGCATTTGCTGGATTCAGGAAAAGCAAGTGTGCTGTTTCACTTGCTACATATTCAACAAATCATATATTTACTGTTCTTTGAATACTGTTGTTCTTTGTACTGGGTGAATGAATTAGTGTTTCCATGCAGGCATCACATATAGCCAACAAAACACTGAATTGTGGATCTGAAATCTTAATATAGGGTGCCGGAAATGGCTGTGCATGATGGAGTACTAACATTATGGTATAGTTAAGTGGAACAGGAGGTTTGTTTATTCATCTCTCATGGGTGCAATGATGACTTTTTTATGAGCGATACAATGTGACCCTACTGCAGCGGAAGGCACTGAAAGACCGGACACATGGTAAGTGCGATATGTAAACGGAAGTTAGGGGCTGCTTGATTCTGATTATGTGAAACTCACGATCGCTCTCATTTCAGGACTTTAACTGCAAGTTTTTCACTGGATGACGTAGTGATGTACCAGTTAGAAATTAGCACCAGAATCTTTTCATTACTTCAGCTATAGTGCTAAGCTTACTAGTGAAATAAATTGCAGTGATTTACTGAATGCATCTCTTACCAGGTATAAAAGTCAATGCATGTTTCTGCTTATGTTCCAGCTGACACCGAAGGACCCAGAGACCCTGAACACAGAGGATTAGCGTGTTATCCCTCTGCCCCCCCCTCTGTGTTTCTTCAGTCCTGTAGGGTTTTGTAAACAAAATTTGTGCTGTTGGAAAGGGGAGGGGAGGGAAGAGTTTGTCCCTGGGACGCAGTTGGTGTGCCATGTTCAGTGGACGGGGTTTATAAGCAGAGGCCGAACTTCCTCTCTGTGCTTCAATGGTCTCCCCCATTACAGGCAGTCAGCACAATGGATTATTTTACAAGAGGAGTCAGTGTGAGCCAAAGAGGGTGGAAGGATGTTAATTAATCAAGCAGGACTCAGAGGAAGGCGGGATGCAGTCGGTGTGCTATGTCCAGGCCGTACCATCTGGGAGGGATGGGTGCCTTCCAAGGGTGAAGCTGGTAACTGTACTCAGCTCAATAAATCTGGTTATATACAGTGCATCTCATTATATTTTAGCCATGTCTTTGAGAACCAATCATATGAGGTAATATGCAAATTAGGATGCACAGATTTGGGAGGGCTTTCTGGGTCGTCCTTCAGTTCCCTTAAGCCAGGGGTGCCCAACTCCAGTCCTGGAGGGCCAGAGCCCTGCACGTTTTTGGGTTTCCCCTGATTTAACACACCTGACTCAACTCTTTGTGCTAATTACCACACAGCTCTTGAGCGGAATCATTTATGGTGGAACAGGGAAAGAACTAAGCTACACAGGGCTCCGGCCCTCCAGGGCTGGAGTTGGGCACCCCTGCTTTAAGCCCTGGAGGAGCTGGGAGACTGTGGGGATTTGAGGAGTGTTTCTGATTTAGGGGCAGAGGGGGAAGGTTACTGAAGGTGGAAAAACAGACCCACCCAAGTCCGGTCTCCTCCCAGGAAGGAGCACCCAGTAGCTCTTTCAGCAGGGCAGATGGCCTTTACATACATTGGGATTATATAGACATAATAAATAGATGATAGATAGATGATCTATGCAACATCATTATAGTGGGTTTTCTGTAGGCTCCCAAAAAACAGGGTCATTCTGGGTCTCTAGTGCAGCTGAACTTGCGGCAGCTCAGAAGCATGGTGGCGAAGGCGAACCTCCAGCAGGTAGCCTTAGACAGCGGATTGCCTATAGAACTGCCGGCTGAACTGCCCGAAGGGTCCCCGATTACCATAAAAAAGAAGCATAAAAGACGGAGACGTACGGAGACGCCAACGATCTTCCTGGGGGTTGTCTCCATCTCTGCTTCTTTCCCCGCTGGGTCTCGGGAAGAGCCCCTCTCGATTTTAAACCCTGTAGGGTTCGCGCAGGAAACCACCTCTGCTGCCTTGGAGTGCTTTCCTGCAGTTTCCCTGCCGGTACTCGCAGCATGCCCCTTCACCAGGATGCTCCTGGCTCTTCAAGGGGCCAGGTCAGTATGGGATGACATCTCGCTCCTTCCGTGTGTCACGCCCCCTCATTAACCTTGTGTGGGATCCCCATGTGATCAGCTGTTTCTGGTTGTTGTCATTAGTCCTCTGTATGAAGTCCGCGTTTCAGTTTGTTTCCCCAGTTCGGTCATTGGGTGCGTTCGACTTGCTTACAGCGCATTCTGATCCTGACACGATGCATTATGGTTAGATGCATTGCGACCTCTCACCGGGCAGCACAAACTGGAACCGCCTCCGCGACGACACACCTTTGCCCTTATTGGCTGAAGACTTTAATTACACACATGATATTTGTATCCCAGGCAGTTCCGATGCGTGATCTGCTATTTCTCCCGAATATCACGTAAAGCAGTGAGAACTGGTTTTCAGTTAATTTACTTGGTAAAATAAAGTTT
>JAODJW010000113.1:1273950-1293766 GCA_026777045.1 Hyperopisus bebe
CTAGGTCAAACTGGTTTGTTTGACTTTCAAGAAATTCGAGTTCTAGTGAGTTCGAGAACCGAGGTACCACTGTATTTAAGTCCGCGTTCATGTCTGTTTCCCCAGTCCGGTCATTGACGTTGTTTACCGTTCTGTACATGTCTGCCTATTTGCCCGGAATAAACCCCGTTTCCTGGATCTTTCTCTGCCAGCCTTGATTCCTCGCTCAGCAATTCCCCTGCTCACCCGTTGGTTATAACAGCTATTCATATTGTGTATCAAAAACGTTAAATTACCATTTCAATTCTGTCCAGTAACTTGAATGGACATATTGCTTTGTAATAGCTAAACCTGGACTTCAGTTTACCACAAATGCATTGTATCTCAGCCATGATCTGGTGGAAAGACTGTACTATTCTATAGCAGTTGTTGTGAAACATTCATTTTTTTCACGCCCAATTTCCCACAACATTGTTTTACGTAAGATCATTCTCTCTGCACCGTAAATACCTTGAAAAAGCACCAGAAGAACTTTAGGCACACATCTGTACCACTGCGTGTGGGAATTTGGGATCTGAATCCACTGTGTAAAACCCGATAGGGACAATTTCAAACACGCGACTGGAAGGAAACCCATGATGAAGAGAACAAGCCACTGAGGAATAATACAAAAGCAATTAAAAGGCCAAATAAAGCCTTAATGCTTAGGGGAGCATACTTTTTCAATGACGGCAACGTGAATATTTCATTAAATGACACTACAGATGGCAAACATCACACAAAACCAACCTGAGAGGACAAGCTGACCTGTCTAGTGGATGGTTTTATAATAGTAATCTGAGAGGTACAGTGAAATTACCACTATATTGGTAAGTTAATGGAAAGAAGAAAAATGCTTTGAAATTCCTGAGAAGATGCCAGATCACTCCTACCCTCGGAGAATGAACATCCACATCTCCATAGCTGAGTGATCCTCCCTTTGAAAGTATAAGATTAAAAATTTGTCAGATGTCCTACTGCTATGTGGGCACCCTGACCGGAGAAAATCTTCCTGTACAGCCAGAGCAAGGGGCATGTTCAGTACGGCTGCAATAAAAGTTATGCTATAATTACGCTCACGCTACAAGAGGTGGAAACGGACGTGAAATTGTAGCCTAAAAGTATTGATGTTCTCTAGACTGGCAACTGCACCAGTGAGCATCGAGCTGTAAAAGATGATTAAACTGCAGATCTGTGAATTTGATATGGGTGTGGTGAGCACTAGGCGGGACTACAAAACAGAGCTTACTTCCTACTGTGGCACAACATGCAGGCACCATAGGCGTTGATGCTTCTGAGATTTGGTACTTGATCACCTTGCCATGTGGTGATAAATAAGCCTCGTTAATAAATTTGCATCAGAATTGCCCAGAAGGAAGCTTGTCAAACCAATGCATCTACTTTTTGTTATTCTGCCATAGACCAAATCAGGCAAGATCAATGGGCAATGCATAAAATCAAACCAGCAAACCGATATAACATTCATTTCCATTGTGCAGATTAACCTATCCAAGACACACACACACAACACAGGCAGACCTACTTTCTTTTACACTGTTCCACATCAGTAGGAATGAATTTTTAAATTAATTTTTAAAAATGGTATAGCTGAAGTAAATACGAGTCCACCACTACAATGTTTACAAAGCACAAAAAACAGAAACATTATTATTATTATTATTATTATTATTATTATTATTATTATTATTTCCTTATTCACCTAAGACCGGCAAACTTTGTGAAAGCGTTCCAAACTGTTTTATTAACTTACATTCTGGACACGTTAAGTAGTCCTCTGAAAGACCCGCTCTTAACTTCTTTAAAGGGCAGGTGGATGAATCTTCTACATCAAAACACGAGAAAACACATTGATTCACAAGATAAAGGCTCATAATAAAAACGTTTCCTGTATCGCATGGTTTATTAAGAAATGGCGAAAAAAGTGGCTGGCGGTGTATTTAAAATACAGATAATCAGTTATTACAAGTTGTAGTTTTATATAGATTTCAGTGATTTTACTTCAATCCATAGCTGACTTTAATCTGCATGATGTGCAGTTTACGATCTCTTTGCATGTACAGAGTACTTACAGACTGGTAGGGAGCGCCGATTGGGACCGAGAGCTGAGTTGAGTTTCCTTGGTGCAGCGAATACTTTCTTCGGTGCACCTGCAAATGCCCGGGCATGGAGAGGTCCAGCAAGCAGATATCTGGAGAAGGCTACCCAGGGTGACTAATCGGCACACTGCTCGCAGCCCCATACCGATAACCTTCCCTTTCCCGCACTTCGATCAGCTGGGGGTGGGGGGAGGGTGGGTAAATAAATAAAGTTGCCAGTTGCTGTCACTTTAGATACGGTGCTTGACAAGACCAATTGGAAGTGCCTTGTTGCGCACGGTGTGCGCTCCTACCGCCCAATCTGGGTAATACTGCGATCTCTGATTCCACGTCACTAGACACGACACGCGGTGACAGGGATGGAGACGCTGTTACAAGTACTGTAAACTAGGCAGCCAAGCATATATCTCAGCTCTTAAGGGGTCTGCATAGCCGGAATAAAATTCGGATCATCGTTAAAAGGTTTTCAATCACATCAGCGTGCACTTTTTAGATCAAACCTCCGCAGGACAGACTGAGACGTTGGACTAATAACGCTTCAGACAGGAGATTGGCGTTATTTTCTAGTGCACAGGGGCAGAACTTTACATACAATCCCTTTTCACCATATCTTTATTCCTCAACATGCATAATAATTTGTTATGGCGTTTAAAATATGTAGTGTATTTACCTTTTCCTGTTATACTGCACAGGTTGGTACCGGAATTGCTGGGGTTATCTAGGATGGTAACAGAACTTGACGTGGATTTCATCACCAAAGTGAGGGTTCACGTCCATGTTCGTACCTTAACAAGCACAGAACATGTTGTCCAGCATCTAGCATTTGCATGGTGATTAATACAGGTCAGAATGCCTGCACATTTTTTCGAAGTTTAACTTTCGTAGTGTAGTGTACCAGTCTTTGGGAGGGGTATAGTTTATTATTGTGGCTATTTTTGTTGTTGCTCCTGGAGGTTTCCCTAGGGGGCAGAAGGAACCTGGGGTTGGTGCCACTGATGGAAGCTGTTCATTTGGCATTCAGTCAGCCTTCCCTCCCTCAGTGTGTTGTTCAGGTGGAGACTGTTTAAAAACAGTGTTTGCCTTATTAGTGAAACTCTACAATATGTGTATGGGTTTAATCTCAGGCTGTTAGCGAGAAGCTGAGAAAAATAACTGTGTAGGCAGGGATATATGATGCTGCTTTAAACAAAGATTCAGGATTATTATCGTCTAACTTTATGACTATTTTGGTTTTTAGAGTATGATTTTTAGAAGGACATGAAATCACGTCATTAGGAATTTATACAGAAGAGATGATGATTAAATAAAAAATAAACCTACATCATCACCACCAACATTATAATAATTATATTATTATTATTATTATTATTATTATTATTATTATTATCAATAATAATAATAATAATAATAATAATAAATACAATTATTGTTGTTGTTTTAGTTATCAATAATAATTATTGCCTAATCACCTGCCCATTTTGCACAAACTACTTAGTGTGAACTTGAGTGTGAGCTTTAAAGATAAACCTTTGAGCACCTGCCCCTTGAAGTCTCAACACAGCCTTGCTTATAGTAATTGTATTATACATTATGGAGAATGTATAGTGCACAGGCAGAATCTTTAATGATGAGCCTTGATTGATTGTTAACATGCGTAGACACAAACAACTTTGAAACAGAAGTTTTTAAAATGTAGAGTGATTATATTCACTTTGTTTACTTCAGTTTTATGATAGAATAAATATGATCTTTGCTTTATAGGGCTGATTGATGATATACACCATACAGCATTTGGATTTTTAGTAAGTTCTGTTATTTGGGCCATCAAATTATAGTATGTGAATCATTCATATGTTGTGTGGTGATGCTTTACATTAACTGCATGTTCGTAATGATTTAATTATGCGTTCATTGAACATTCAGTGCACCTTCATAATGCATCTACATTGCATTCATCGTAAATTCATACGCAGCATTTGACCGTACCTTGACATCCTATTATCATATAATGTTTGTTATTAATGTATATTAAAGCTGTTAAGATGTGTCAGGATGTTGTGTAATTATTAAATTGTCGCGTTACACTGAAAGGATCATCGTAGCTTTAATGTTGCAGAAATGCAGTAGATATATACAAGTCTAATAATGACCAAGTATATCCAAGTTTATAGGTTCCAGTTTATCTCAATTGCAAGATTTGTACCTGTATTTTGCTCAAAGTAGTGGAATTTAAAAGGTATATTTGAGCAATACACAGAGACTTAAAACGTCAAGGGTAGATAAAACAACAAAGGACTGTCTTTTTTGTCTTTTTTCCTTAGAGGAAAACACAGGCCTACGTCTTGCAAAGCTCTGGGTAGCTAATCTGAATGGCGGTTGGGGAACCGCTTGTTTGTGACAAGCCGCGTCCAGGATTCGGTCACCCTGCTGCTCTAACCTCAAACACTGGGACTTTATCGCCAGCTCTGCACCGCAGCCCCCGCTTTCAGCACGCTTTGATACCACCCCCCCACCCCCGGCCCCCATCTGCCTGTCCNNNNCCTGCGCTGGTTTACAGGCTGATTCAGCTAAAGCCAAACCGGTGACACTTACAGTTCCTTTCCGCCGCCTTCCTGCTCCGTACACGCATTCTCCTTCATTTCCATATCTTCGCTGCTGAGGCTCTGCCACCCTTGTCCTATTTATGCAACGTCTCTGTCATGGAACTAAAACACTCTCCCCACATTTTTAGAAGATTGGTCCAGCTTATAAAACTAATACACTCTAAGATGTGTGTAATATCAAAGTCTATACCATCACTGTTGCAAATTAATAATGAACAAATTTACAATCCACGAATTCCATGGGAAAAACAATCAGTGTTAGGACACTAGCCAGCTAGCAATTTTCCACTGAAGACAAAAATAGTTAATGATACGCCACCCTAGCTAGCCGGCAAGCTAGCACCAGATGAGTTTATACAGGTATAATTAAATATATACAAAATCTCAATAATGCTTTCCTGTCTGTGTAAAAACCAGTGCTGCTGGTCATATTGATATGGGTTGTGCCTGACTGCCAACCCTTTTGCATGGAACAAGAACATAATTATAATTTTGAACTATGCACACCTAAGGTACCAAAGTAACACCTTAAAAGAGGAACACTTGATTTGAAAAAGGTCCTATTCTCTAGAGTCTGAACAGAAAGGTAACTTTACTAAAGGTTAGACCTGGAAATAGGGATGGAACCATCTCAGAAAGTTAATTAAAGGTGCTGTGGCCTATTTGAGTATGTTGCCTTGTATGCTGGCTGGCTGACGTAAGACTCCACGTCAGCCTTATTGGAGGCCCGTAAACTGTTCTCCTCTGAGCTTGTAGGTCACGGTGCTTTGCTGGGCTTCCAGGAGAAGACTGCTTTACCACGAAGAGGATTCACTGATTGCTTTTTGCATTTTCAGGTCTGTTAATTGGACTCCAACTGCTCAATATTTAATTATAGCATTTGGCAAGTCATTACGGCTTTGTGTTTAGAAAGGTAACGTCAACACGGGACTGGGGATAACGGTTCATTTGTTAGCAAAAAATTCAAGAAATTAAATCGGAGCTTGCTATTGTCACTGCGCAAAGAACACAAACTGACAAACACGGCTACGCAAATGCACAATGGCAAAGCCTGCCTTACACTGGATGAAGCTAATTATTTAATTCCCACTACATACATAAAATATCAGCATAATTTAGCAGTAAGCCTCAGCAATGCAAGGTCAGGGGATTTACTTCCAGGTCAAGGGAAACTCCAATTCATATCTGTCTTTTGCTGAACAAAGTACTCTCTCCATCTGGACACTGACAAAAACAGGTACACAAACACGATTAAAGTAAAGCTCCAATCAACTGGACTGAGTGTTGGAGGGAGGGAGAGGAATGAACAGGAGAGTATGTCTGTTTTGGACAGAGAGAGAAGGAAGCAGGGAGAGAGAGAGAGAGAGAGAGAGAGAGAGAGAGAGAGTAATGGTACTGTCCAGAGTCTATAAACAATTGGTAGTGAGCATCAGATGGCACTGGCCCATTTCTCATCTCAAAGAAGGGAGGATGGATGGAGGCGAAGCACGAGGAGGAAGTCATTAATTTGCATCCCGTCAGAAGGCATCGGTCATGCTAAGAGCCTGTCAGCGAGCGAAGGATGAGAGAAAGAGTGGCTGGGGAGGCACTGATGCCAAGCGAGGAACGAGGAGAAAGAGTGTAGGAAAGGGACAGAAGAGGAGAGTGGGGATGAGGAGAAGTTAAGGCATCCGGGTGTCACTTTCCAGTCTAGCTAGGGTGTTACCGATAAATACACAACAAATTGTGATTTCACAGTTCAATGAGGGTAGTTTTTGGCCTGGTTAAGGTTCTCTGCCTCATCGCCCCCTAACCCTCAAATGCAGTTTACAGGCAGCAGGAAATGCAGACCTGACCAAAGGTTCAAACGATGGCTTTGATCCAACCATTGGGGTCACCAGCGCTACCAGGAGGAGGCAGTCAGCCACCATTACGGCTCTTACGACCATCTTCATTAGGGTGGTGGATGTGGGGGGAATCCAGCGAGCGCCGCGGAAATGAGCCAGTTACCGTCTCGATAAAGCGACGTGTCTCGCAGACAGGTTTAGTTATTTTAAGGGGACGGCCTGACTTGCTTGCCAGAGATGGTATTTCAGTGAGGATGTGTCTTGGCAGCCTATTTGGTGTATCTGGGCACTGGGCAAGGGGGGGGGGGGGGGGACAGATAAAATGTAATGGGGGTATGGAAGAAAGGCTCCCAGTTTTAGGTTTAGTGTCTGTTACTAACTGGGGGCGGTGTGTGGCGCAGTGGGATAAGCCTCTGTGTCTGTGATCGGGGGGGGGGGGTCACCAGTTTGAACCCCACCCTTGGTAACATAGTTACATGTCTGTGGGCCCTTGACCCCTGAATCTGTGGGTGTGGCATGCTGGCTGACCCTGCACTATGACCCCCACGCTTGTTCTCTGTGTGCCCGTGTCTTACATAGTGCAAGATGGGGTAAATAAAGAGAGAATTTCCCTGTGATGATTAATGAAAAATCACTATCCTACTTCTGCCCGCTTTACCATCCTCCATGTGTTCCATCACCTTCAACTACTCATGTGCCCTGACTTGGTGCTACTTTCTCCTTAATATTCATACCTGTCAACACATCACCAGCTGTCCTGATGAGGGGTGCCAGCCTCGGTATGGGATGCTCACACGGCCTTTTACACATGCCAGAGTGGCCTCAGGTTCCAGGACACATTGAATGCACACCCAGGAGAGACATAAGCAGGACATACAAGTACACAGACTATGTTATCAGCTATTTGGGGTATCACAAGAATAAACACACAAAAACAAGCATAATCCACACAAGCAGATGGCACAAAGTGACACAGACTTGGCGGCTCAGCTACCAGAAGCACTGCTCTCAGATGCACACAAAGCAGGTTCTCGCTGAACACACCGACTCAGAGAGGCTTCCTATCTGCCATGATTATATTAGCCGCTGATGCTCAGAACACGTTGTCACAAAGGACCAATTATTTGCCACTGAAACCGGAAGCAGTAAGCAACTTTATACTATGAGGAATGGGGGTTTGTGAAATACAGGAATTAGCTGGTCGTGATCAGTAGGGAACCTTAACAATGAAATTTGTTACTGATTCCAAAAAAATGAGACTATACCAAATAAATCTGCCAAAGCCCTCAAATGAAAATGGAACATTAACAGCTGGAAAAATTTGCTAATGATCTTATAAATGAATTATCTGTACATCACAGGCAGACCTCAATATGACCATATACACGAGATTAGCAGGCCAACCATCTGTCACTTGAGACGTAGGAATCCATGATGCCAGTATTGTCCCATTTCATCCATTTGTCCCAGGAGATAAAGACACTGGAGATCATCATATGTCCATCCACCCTACAACAGCCCAGTCCAAATCACATTAAAGAAGACCAGCTGCGTCACAAGCAGTTTTGTTCTTTTTTTCTCACACAAAACATTCCCATTCCTTCTATCACATTCAATTTGTTGAATGTTTTAAGATGGATGAGGCCGGTTAAATGTACCCGCAGTTCATCCCAAGTAATCAGTGAACTATTGAACATACACTGCAATTTTGCCCTATAATTGGCACGATTAGAGAACTAATTCATGTGCAATGTCGCATCAAACCCATCCTATCTTCCCTGAAATGTTTGCTATGTGATGCACCCCATCTCCTGAATACATTGCACATTGGCTCAGCTGTTGGATGTCATCATTATTTATCATTGATTTCTTCATGATATATCTGCCTTTAGTTTGTTCAGATAAATGTCAACTGCAAGATTTCAGCCGCTGTCAGATCGTGGACATGATCCTTGATGTATTAAAGCTATGGAAGAGCATTTTCATTGTTGCTTATGATGTCTGAGGTTTAATTAGGCACAATAACAAAGTGAGAGTCCAGAATGATCAGTCAACCAGAAATCAACCTGAAACTGCTCAGTTTCTAAATTGAACATGAAGAAAGTTAACTTGTCACAAAGACAGGGCGCTCTGAAAAGCTTAGTCCCAATACTAAATACTAAGCCAATAAATCAATGCACCAACAAAGGAAGTCGAAAGATTTGCAAGACGGGGACAGCAATTTAATCTAAGCAGAGAGATGTCCGAACATCATGCCCCGTGTCTTTCTCTGGATACTAGAAACCTCGTCCGCTGTAATTAATAACCGCTGTCAGACTTGAACTACTCAGTGCGCAGCAGCAAACAACGAGGTCCGGCGTTTTAATGTAAGGCAGATAAGAGGAGCACACATGGGCAGAGGTTATCGTTATGAATTATGGGTCTGCACATTCCTGTTTTAGAGTGGAGAAACCTTGAGGGGCTGGCAGGCGCTCACGGCGGGGGCACAGCTCTACGGATAATGCAGAGGAAGCGGGGCGGCGTCAATAACGCCTTATCTCAAGGAATGTCTGAGTCCTTGAGACTCCCACCATGCACGGGCAAGAACAGCTTACCCTTGCCACCAGTGGCGAGGAATAAAATAACATCATAAATAAGTGACGGTCCTTCCGTTGGGATGCGTGTACATTACAATCAAACAAAACAATCGGAATTGAAAGGCATGTTTTATCTGTCCCAAGATGTCAAGTCGTCAAGTTTTAGAAGCCAGTGCATGTAAAAATGTGCACTTTGCAACAAGAGTTTGAGTAAATGGAAGGCGAATGATTATTGATGGCAGTAGAGATAGTACCGAGATTTGCCCAATTCACGTCGGATACACAAATGCTACAGGAAAGGCTGTAAAAGTTTTCTGTCTCCGATCACGAAAGCACGTACAAGCCAAATTGCTTTTGAAATTTGAACTTTTTTGTTATCAAGAATAACCCTTTTATGTATTTCATACAAATGCACAAATGTTTTTTCCTTGCAGTTGATGCAATTCACCAATCTCACCACCAGATGTCAGGCGCTACGTTGATATGTGCGCACATTTCCGGGTTTGGATTCCTGCAGTGAATTGCCATCTGGTCTTTGATCACTTATTCATTCTGATCCAGAGCTAAAGAATAATAAATGCTCGGAAAATGGGACATGCATTTGTTTACCGCTCTCACGGACGACTGTTAATTACACAGCGATGTTCTGAAACTGGAAACGAAACCTCACCTTAAATTCAGAGCGCAGCAATACATTTCTCTGTGCTGCATTTGCCACGTTTCAAACATGAATTTTGTAAGCTTTTGACAAGTATTACGGAATTGATTAACATGAGGAAAATTTCTATTGAAAAAAAAAACGGTCTGTTAGAGCAAATATACTCACTTTGATCCCTTTCATGTACGTTAGAATGACCCAGCAGAACTAAGGATTCAGACACTAATACCCAGATTAGAAAAATCATTGCTGTCTATGTAGGTCATAAATTCAGCTCACAAATTTGATTTAATTTCCCCAGCAAACAGATCAACACACACGCACACGTTTGTATTCATATCTTTGTGAGGACTATTCCTTCATTTCTAAATACCCTAATCCCAACAATGACAACCTTAACTCCAACCCAGACCTAACCTTAACCATAAGTAACCAAACAAATTTTTTTAGTTTTTTCATTGCATTAATGGATTTTTAAAAGGTTGAATTTTCCCTTGTGGGGAAAAATGTCTCCACAAGATCAAAATAACGAGGTTTTATTACACTGTGGGAATATTTGGTCACCACAACATAATACATACATGACCATACCCACACACACACACACACACACACACACACACACACATACAAACACACACACCAGAACCTGCAGAATTCATAACTAATATAAAAGCACAATGTGTCATTAAATCCAAGAAAAGTCACATTGTAAAGCCCTGAACAGGTCAAAGCAGCATTCTTAATGAGATCTATCAGAGTACCAATCGCATTTACTACATTGGCCGGATACCCATATAAGATGATCCATACTACAGACTTAAGTTTGGAAACTCAGTCATATAAAATGGGATTGATGTGGAGTGTGTGTGACCTGGGAGAGAGTGCAGTGAAAGACTGCTTGATGCACGATGGGTGGGGCTCAATGCACAAAGAAATACAACAATTAGAGTGTAGCTGGTGGCAGCAGGAGGCGTCCGTGACAGCAATAACGTCACATAACCTCATGACCCGAACTCCTCTGTCCCCCTGAAAAGCCTATGAGCGGTGACTCTGTCTTTACTTTGCCCATCACCACAGTATCCAATAACAAGCAGCCTCAACAATCTAGGAGGAATGCAGGTGAGACAAAGAATCTTCCACTATTTGCATCCTAGTGTGAGTTTTACTTAAACAAAAATATTCTGAGGGCAGAATGAAAAATGAATGGTTCAGAGAGACGACCAATCAGATTGTAGATGGGGCAGGACCTAGACATCAGATTGGTTGGTCTTGCCTTCTCTAGTTGCTTGGACTCACCTCCTCTACAATCTGATATGTTATTTCTCCAGACTAATCATTTTTCGTTATGTCCTCAGAATATTTTTGTGTAAATAAAATTTCCCATGAGCCATTTAGATCACAGAGAGCTCACTCTGTGCACAAATATGAATAACAATGCTCAGTGGGAAAACAGGCCAGGAAAAGCCGATTAAATCACAGATGATGCTCAAAGTAGGCAATTCACCTTTGCAGGGAGGAAGGCACAATTTATTTCTCTTAATGGGGATACGGCATGGGCACCCCTTAGCGTGCAGGGGGTATCGGCTAGGCCAGTGTATTAATGGGAGATTTATCAAGAGAACACAACCTGGTGCCAATACCTTTGTTCGCAGCTTCCGGCGCTGAGCAGTGCTATTGCCACGGACAGCTGTGATTAAACAGTTAATTGGCTGCGATTAACTTTTACCTCCTCAATCAAAGTTATCAGAAAAGTTCAAACCATCAAAGACATATTAACACGACCATGCAACATCCTCAGCTTATGACACTGGTCTAATTCCTTATATTACACAGATGTGGCCAGAGATAAAGAATATCAGGCAGGAATAAAAACTCATTCTTCATTATCCTTTTTGATACATGAGCTACACTGAAAATTCTCAAACTACACGAATGCTCACGCTTCTCAGGGATTAGCTGATTGGTGGTCTTGAAGGATATAATCACAAACAGACCACTTACTTGAAGGAGAAAAATAATGAAAGATGGCTTTAATACCAACCGGTAAATCATGATGAAAAATGCCAGCTTTACTATAACTGCACAACAGGACAGCCTGTGTGCATGACATCCGCCGAATGCATGGAGGCCTTTTCTATTTTAACTGGGTTAGTGCAACAACCTTGAGTGATTTTGCAAAGAGAAGAAGAGACAGACCTGAAAGTATCCATGAAAACAGGGAGCAGGGGGCCAGTAGATCTTCAACAGCATTTTTTTTATTACAACTGGATCAAGCCAAACCACAAGTGTCAAGCACACTCACAACATCAAAGTTGGCCTTGTCCCGCTCGCAAAGAGGGGATGCACCCTTTCCACTGAGCTTGGGGCTGTCGCATTCGCTGGTATTCTTTCCAAAATCAAAATACGAATAAATTTCCTTGACATCAGTCATCATGAGAAAGTTTTACTGGCCAAAACCTTTTAATCTGTCATATTTCCCAGCATTCCAACTCTTTACTTTGGTTAAAATGTTAACCAAAAGGGGTTAAAAAGTTAAAAAGCTTTGAAAGCTTTTGGTACCTTCTAGCACGTCCATGTTCCATGCAAGTAAAGCAAATGTTTTTTCCATATACTTACTTCCCCAGTGTGCATCTTAAAAAAATAAATCTTAAATCTTAAAAAAAAAAGCATTTACTGAGCATTAGGCCCACAGAAAAACACAGATCACCCATTTGTAACACCCGATTCTTTGAATACTTGTCCAGAATTAGAGTTTGAGTGAAGTCAAATAATATTAATAATTATTATTATTATTATTATGTTTATTAAGCAGGTTCAGAAGTCTTTGTGTTACAGTAGGCTGTTACATACTGTCACACACAATTCACTATAGGAAGACTTCTACCATGATTTGATTATTCTTAAGGTGATGTGATCAGCCAGTGATGTCACTTCCAGAAATGTCTCTGCCAGGCTAATGTGAATTGAGAGAAAAACTACAGAGGACTGGGCTGGTATGGAGGCTTTGTGAAGGAAATGCGGTTGTTCAACCACCACATCGGGAATGATTCCCAACATCCCGTTCGGGGTGGAAAACGTGATGGTCGTGATTTGATCGGAAATCAGTATGTGGTAAGGGAACTGATACAAAGTTCACATTTCCATCCCTCGGAGGGCAGACAGTGAACAGTTAACCGCTGGGAATCAGTCGTAAGGATCCACAAAAGAACAACATCATCGGTGTCTTTAGAAGCGCATAACTGGGCTTCATTAACGCAGTATCAATTAACTGCTGATTTACTGTTTGGACGTAAATATACATTTAAATAAAAAAAGTAAGCTGGCAATACAAACCAAACAACATAGATTGTAGGATTATCTAATGTGTCTACGATTAACTAAACCATACTTGATTTAGTTGATTATGTTATTGATACCTTTATACTCTATGCTTTTTATAAAAATATCAAAACGTCGGTCTTCACGTTGTAGGTCGCAATATTGTCAGAGGTCCAAATGTTAAAGTTCAGTGTGGGTTATGTAAGAATCATCATATTCTTTATTAACTTGATAATTGATTGAATTGTTTAATTAAAAATATCTCTAGCAAGTCTGAAAGTTGCTGTGAACTTTTGAAGGGATGTTTCATTATATCATTCTTTGTCACGGCCCCTCCCGTCTCTCGCACGCACCATTACCCTCAACTAATATTATGAAGAAATAAGAACAGATTGTTGGGAAATATGCAAATTGCTCAGTCAAGGTATTATTTTATAATATTCTCGATCCGGAAGAAACAGATGGCTGACGGCAATTTTGTATATCGCTGTATACTTACTTTAACACTATATGGTCCCGCAATGCACCTGGCGCGCACCCACGGTAGGCTTTTAATGAAAAGCCAAACGTGAAGGACATAGCGAGCGTATCCGCGCTGTTATTAATGACGCCCGTGTAAAGGTACCATCCATCCATCCATCCATCCATTTTCCATAACAGCCATTCTACAAGCCCTTAGTCACAGGGAGAAAATACAAACTCCACACACCCACACACACACACACACACACAGGTTTGTAATTATATCTTTGTGGGGACTCTCCATTCATCTCTACCCAGCCCTAACCTTAACCATAAGTAACCAAACAAAATACATTTTCAGCATTTTTAGTTTTTTTATTGCAGTCTCAGATTTTTATAAAATTGAGTTTCTCAAAAAAGTGGTCCCCACAACATCAAAATGACAGGTTTTTTTCACATGGTGGGGACATTATAGATTACATTGTGGAGACATTTGGTCCCCACAATGTTTTATATACATAACCCACACAGAGCAATGGCCAGGACCCGAAACCCAACCCCATCGGCATCTACATAGCAGGAGATTTGTACACAACACAATTTGTAAACTACCATTAGCATTTAGCTCAGTGATTTTTCTCATTAAAAGTGGGTCTGCATTTGAGGGACGAGATGAGCGTAGATTTATTAAACCGTTGAAACAGTCAGCGAAAAACCGGCTGTTTATAGGAGTAGAAGCATTTAATTGACAATACATCAGCTTATTGCCTGCAGTAAGATTACAATAGTAATGAACTAATGGTCGTTAAGAGTGATTTCTCATGATGATCTGCCCTTTCATTTGTGTACTGGCTTGAATTCAGAGCTCTGGCAATAGAAGCACTGAAAGCACTGAAAACTTTTCTGTCGAGACTCAGATCACTGCCAGTTCTAGTTCTTCAGCTTTCCTTTCCAAAGCCAAAACGCGTGATATTATTTTAAACCGTGTTAAAGTAGGATTCACCTCGAAGGATGCAGACCTCAGTTTGTTGGAAATGGGAAAGTCTGTGTATGTCCTGTGAAGATAGAGGTGAAGCCAGCCATGGGCGCAGGCTGCGTGACACCAGACCATTGTGGGTTTTAATGTGTTTCATTCCTGCTGCTGCCACCATGAATGCCAACACTTTAAGATGCAACCGACCCTTTGTTGGCATTTTAATTACAGGTTAGACTCTGTCCCTGGTATCCAGAGTCTGTACTAAGGATTAGTTTCTCATTATATGTGTGCTCTGTGTGATTTTATATATATATATATATATAGAGAGAGAGAGAGAGAGAGCGAGAGAGAGAGAGAGAAATGTATTGGAACAGAAAGAAAATGACTGCACACATAACTTTATTTAAAATTTTGTACATGGCATACAGCTTAGCAGCATTGTCTCATTCCTCTGCAGCAGGGTTCAAGGTTCGAGTCTTCACCGTGGCTCCATGTGTTTGGAGTTTGCATGTTTCCTGTGATTGTGGGGTTTCCTTTGGGTGCTGCAGTTTCCCCCCCACAGTCCAAAAACATGCAGAGGTTAATTAGAGTTACCTAATTGCCCATACGTGTGCATATGTGAGTGTGCCCTGTGATGGGTTGATGCCCCATCCTGGGTTGTTCCCTGCCTTCCACCTCTAGCCTCTGGGATAGGGTCCAGACTGCCCAGGACCTTGAAGAGTACAAGCAGTAACCAACCAGAAAATGCTTGGATGGATGGATTTTATACATTCCTTGCATGAATACCTAAGAGAGGGGAAGGATCGTTCCTTCTCAAAAAAAAGAACTTAATATTATTGGAAACGAAATCTAATCAGTCCATTAATACTACAGAATGATTCAAAATAAGCAATAACGCCACAGCAACCTTTACTGACTGTTCCCCATAATTACCAGTGACATCCTTATCGCACACGGATGGAATGAGGTTGCCGGCTATGCCGGGGGGGCGGGGAGGCGACGGCGGTGTCCATTGTCTCGGGAAGCTCAGGTCGGCCGTGGCGCGCCGCCTTATTTCCTCAGCCAAGGGCCACAGAGGTGCCGAAGAAAGGCCCCGTTTGAGTGACGCGGCCGGGGAGAAAGAGTTGGCACAGGGGGCTTGAACTGCATCTGACAGATGGTTGGCGTCCCTTAAAGGCAGCATTGTGGGAGAGGAGATTGAGTTTTCAAAAGGGTCACTGTTGCATTCTCCCCCTTTTCGCTTTCCCCTTCTCAGTCTAAGAACATTTGGCTGGCACCTATAGCTTTTCTGGGGAGGTACATTCTATTGTATGTGTTCATATATAATTTAAACAGAATTTTTGTATTAATTTAATTTTTTTGGGGGGGTGGGGGTGGTAATTGGTTCTAAATAAAATCTGCTTTGTTTATATCGGATAATTTGACACCAAAATCAGGACATCAAATTTGATTCATCAGCATTATTTCCAAGATAACAACTCTGGACTGGACGTAGCTTCACATAGGCTGTTGCTATATTAATGGCGTGTGATTATCCAGAATTGCCTCTACGGCACCACCCGTTATCCATTTGTACAAGTCATATTTCCAGATTGCAATCTGGCAACCAGCCTTTCTGAAGGGTACAAGGACCCCCACCTCCCAAGATCTCCCCTGAAGCCCCTAATACTACTGTCTACTGCTGCCAGCAGTGATGGTATCTCATACAAGGGGCAATGTTTGTGCACCTACCCATCCCTTGTCTCTGTTTTCATTACTTAACCTTAACATTATGTTTCAGAAACACATCTACCTGATTCTGTCTAAACCAAGAGGGAATTAGAGGCAGGCAGAGCAGAATATTACTATATTACAGTGAATCCCACAGTGGCACACAGCCAGCTACCATGAAGAAGGTTCAGCACTCCAGAAAACTAAACCAACATTTATCACTGACTTCCAAGAAGAAATATCACTTTACCCAGGCAGTATCGTAAAATCTCACCCGGCCAGAAAATAACCACATGTGCTTAAAATTATTATATGTTCTTGTAGTTTTCAAGGCGTCTTCTACAGATGCTTTTGAACATGTCAGACGACTCTATAAAGCTGGGTTTTTGCAGTGGAGGGGGTGGGTTGTGAATGAATAATATAGCATTTAACAAAGTGTAAGGTTGGCACCGAGGTGAAGGGTCATCACCGGGACTGATTCCTCGATTGCTGAAATGCTACGCTCAAGGTTGTTTCACTCGTCAGCGGCCGTCCTCACCGCCATGTGCGGGATTCCACAAAACATGCCTCACCTTTAACGAATGCGGCTGAACAGGAAGAAAAGAACGCAATTAACTGTCAGCCAGACAACAGGCAGAAAAATTGACCTGAGACAAGATGTCAGTCACATTTCTACATTACTGGCATGCCCCCTCTCCCTCACCCACACCCCGCAGGCCATAAATCCATCCCTTATTAAATGAAGATAGTGTTTTCACTACAAAATCCACTTATAAAAAAGGTTAGAGCAGAGTTTTAAACTCAGGGAAAAAACAAGGAGGAAAAGAATCTCCTTTATCGGTATATTAAATACTGATGTTCTCTTGGCTTGGGAAACTGCCCAATTATTTGATGCCTTTATGTTTTCCTGAATTGCATTGTGGGAAAAAAATTATGAACAACCTGGACATGTCACAGCCCTCCCTGGCAAGTTCTATATATCAAAATTATGACCTTGTTCAATTCAGTTCAATTCAATTCAGTTTATTTTTATATAGAGCATTTTATATAGTCGTCCCAAGACACTATACATGGATTTGTTGCGATGTCTCATTAGGGAGAGTAATACAGAATGGGGAAAAAGGAAGGAAAGAGATTAAATAAAGAAAACCAGATGACAATGGAGGAGAGGAACCAAAAACTCTCTAGTAAGGAGAAACAAAACCTCTGGGTGTCGACTGGCTGTCCAGCCCCCCTGGGCATACTGACATTACTGAAAACAGAACAGAGTGGACTTGCTTACTAAAAGGTAGGTATAAGCTGTGATTAAGGATCAAGACAAAGTCCATCAATGAGTCCGTTATCCACGTTGGCCTGTGTAGGGTGGCACTGAAGGTTGCACCCACAATGATACAGTTTGTAGGTCCCATTTGCGATGTCACCCCTCTATGGAGCTGAACCTGGACTCCAGCTAAGATGGTGCCCACCCAGGGTACCACCCGGACATGTGTGACGGCAGAGAGCATGGATGGTCATAACATGCATTGACACATAAATGGACAAGCATAGTAGATAAAAATGACATGTACAGCAGCACCAGCAGCCATAGTTACGGTGTACTAGGTTGCAGGTAAACTGAATAATAGGTCTTCAGTCGATATTTAAAGACCAAGACTGAATCCGCATCCCGAACTCAGGCTGGTAAACCGTTCCACAATATAGGGGCCCTGTAGCAGAATGCTTTACCACCCACTGTCACTTTATTTATATGTGAAACGACAAGGAAACTTGCATTCTGTGATCGGAGTGGATGATGCGGCTTGTAAACTCGAAGTAATTCTGTCAGGTAGGCAGGAGCTGGACTGTTAAGTGCCTTATATGTAAGTAGGTTGACAAAATGATGGCTGTGGGTTTGAATCCCCCTCCTGGATCAGCATGTGGAGTTTGCATTGCATTGGTGTTTTTATATGGGTCCAAATTCATACACTGGGCTGAACTGGTGCCCCAGTTTTGCCATTAGTATGTGATGAACTGCTACATGTCCAGGGTATCTCTTGTCTTTGTGCTGGATAGTTGGAAATTTCTATTTCCTCTAAAGTGTGGTTGGCTTCTCTACTGTGCTCATATTTATACCCTGTTACACTATCAACACTGAAAGAACATGAATCTCCCCATCAGCTACAGACACAAACTCTCTCCAAATGGCCAGGTTCGCGTTCAGCTGGTCCCGACTTGAAGCATCATCGCCATCACAGCGATTTCATTTGGCACAGCCGAACTTTGGGAGCAAAAACTACACTCCATCTCCAAGAAGACTGGTTTCCACGAGGGCCAGACGAACTGAGGGTGGGGAGACGTCTCGCTCGCCTTCTATGGTGCTTTTTTTGCAAAGTCCTATTGGACGGGGAAGCAAAGAGGGAAAGTTGTGCTAAGGTGCCGCAGTCTTTATGTCGCAGTCTTTGTGTTGCAGTCTTTATGTCGCAGTGTATTAGTCAGAGTGGGATCAGCCAGATCTTCACACGGCTTACAGACGGATGTCGTCACAGGAGCCCCGTTTCCAAAGCCTTGTTGTTACCCTGCTGAATGGAGCCCATTATTCTTTAATAGTATTTCTGGTATACGGTTATCAGAGTACAATTGCCGGTGCACAGGATCTAAAACTAATTACGTACATTCCACTGAAAAATGATCATTATTGCTGCCTGTGGGACCAATTTTCTTCCCTCACAGAGGACCCCTCCCAAGGCCTGGTCACTCCAAATGCACCAGAGACCAGATGGGGTGTGATAAATCACGGCCGCAGAGCTCGGCACAGCAAGACTAGCATTATTCTATATTGGCACCAAAATAATGTTTCATTTTTTTACTTGCCTATCGTGCATACAAATTATAACGTATATATTTTCAGATTTTTGCAGTTGATTTCTCGAGTGAGATGCTGTGGCACTTTCCAGCAAGGTGCTTCAAATGACGGCTTCCTCTTAAAATGCACAAAAGTGCGTTTTAAACTATAAATATATCTTTATATTACTGACAAGTTGCTCGAATTGCGGGATGAGCTAGAACAAATGGGTTCATTGTCTGTATGACTGTAGATTCAGTAGTGATGAAAGGGCTCACTCAGCAGTCCATTAATTACCCTGCACCGGCACATCGTTATGATTAACTGTTTCTGACATGAAGCTAAACGCTAATTTTTGCACTTCTGTCATGTTTATGATGTTATATGTTTCGTATTATGATCAATAAACTGAGTACAGGCAGTCCCCAGGTTAAGAACATCTTATTTACAGACAACTTGTACTTACGAACGGGCCGTCATTAAGCCCATTATATTAAAAATTTGGGTTAAATACCATGGTTTGTAATAACAAACACACGCACTGCTTTGTGACGCTGATGAAAACATCGTGTGGCATCGGCGGTTTGTCAGTTCGAGATACAATGCAGTACTGTATGCAGGTACTTCAATTATCACTGTATGATTATTATTATTATTATTATTATTATTATTATTATTATTATTATTATTATTATTATTATATACTGTATTCTTATTTTTCCAACTTG
>JAODJW010000113.1:1320091-1338799 GCA_026777045.1 Hyperopisus bebe
GGCCCCCCCCCCCCCCCCCCCCACCCAGTAAGGCTGTCCTTCAGGGGTGTGGTTCGATTCATGCTGGGAATGGGCTGCTCCATTTAGTCTGGGACATTGAGATTTACTGAGTGCCAGTTAAACGAGGTTGTTAGTCGCACGATGGGACTTTGTGAAGTTACCTGCAGGGTTTGTGGCCTGAGGTGGGCAGGACATTTTAGAATCGTTTCCCTGGTTGTCCGTTTACTTAACTGATCTGACAGCTACGCGCTCCGGTCTGTGTAGACACGCTCCAGATTTCAAACGGAAAATATGCTGCCCTTTGAAAACCGCGTGACTGGGATATTATTAGAGACCATTATTATCTGATGTCACTATGCCGACACTCAGGTTTGACCTTTGACCTTGGAAAGGCTGTGGTCAGGCCCCCACTTGCTCATTGCACAGGACTCCACCGAGACAGAGACGACTCTTGGTTATAAAGATAATCAGAAAAAGAAGCCAGTTCCATTCCTTTGGGCCTGGGCGCTGCTCCTCAGTGACGTAAAGATGCTTATTTGAAAAGGGATGGAAAGCTTTGGAAGGGAGGAGAGGAGATTGAATCCTCTTCACACAAAAGGCAGAGTCTCTTTGGCAGGTGTGTTTGAGAATCGATCAGAGAGAAATGTGGCCTGAGAGACACTCTCCCCCCTCGTTTAAGAGGGTCAGTGACCCCAGGCTGCGGATCCGTCTCCTGTCAGATCCGCCTCCTGCGGTAAGAAACCCCCAGTGCCAAAAATATGCTTTTCTGAAGCCTTCAACTGACATTTCATCTCCAATCAACCTGACTGGGCCACTTCCCCTCCATGTGTCACTCGACACTTCGCACACATCTGCATTGCCCATTCAAGTTGTAGGGTCCTTACGCTTGTCTTGTCCCCGTCGCTGCTGTTTGGTGGATAAATGGCAGTTGAGTCCATAGCCTGGGACTCTGGTAGCGTGGATTTCTGCCTCGTGACCTCCCTGTTCACCGTCCTGGGGTGTGCGCACAATCCTTTCCGCCGTGGCCCCTATGATCGGCTCAGGGGTCATTTTCAGGAGCCCGTTTTTCACCATCTTTGTTACGTTTTTCCACAGGAAGCAAAAGGAAACAAACAGTTCTACTCTCGGTGCACATACTGAAAGCTGAGAACAGATACAATTACCCTACAGGGCTGCTTTTCTGTGCGTCTGAGGCCTGCTGGGATCACTCTGCCTCCAAAAAAAAAACAACAAACAGAATCCCCCTTACACTAGTGTAAAAATGCTCCAAAGTGAAACAGGACACAGAAACATTCCATTTTGCCACTTACAAGCGCATTCCTGTTGCTTTAAATCTCTTAATAAGCCATTTTACTCTATCCTTCTGATCCTATCCTGAAATGAAATCATTCACTTGAGGCGATCACGCTCGGATTTTCCCATTCGCTGACCAAATGCATTAAATTAAACCCACCCACTTGCACAGCTCTATGCTGTCGGCATGACAGACACCGACGGCAGGCTCATGCCGATATCTCATTGCACTCGACGGCTAAGCACAGTCAGCTGCCCTTCTGGGCCTCGCTCACTGGAGCCATTCTATGATGGGTGAGGAACGGAGCCATTTCTCTGCGCTCCGTGGTGGATCGACAGTGTTTGTCTCCTGGCGGGTTTAGTCATGTCAGTGGGTCACTCGGCTGCCCTGCTTCGATTCCAAGAGTTGATTTAAATGGTAGCATGTTTTTGTTGAAGCACCTTCGTTGAGGGTACTGCAACACTGCGACTCCACTGCAAAACCAGTGGCTACATCCCATACCCAACCTCAATCACCTTGTAAGACCACTATGTTTGGCTAGAAAATGCACCCCCCCCCCCCCAACCTAAGTCTCCAGTCTCCATACTGGCAGTCCCCTGCATGTGGAGGGTTTGACAGACTTCCAGATTAATCAGCCTTGATTGACTGCACTGGGTGAGACACATTGTCATGATTCAGATCGAAACCTGCTGGCTGTGTGATCAGCCCGGCTCAGTTCTGCTTGTACTCAATGAGCGTTTAAGGTCCAAATTAAACTGCTCCCCTCAGTCAGATATGAAGCACAGAGGTTAAATTTTTGCTATAACTGATTTGATAAATTGGAAATCATTGATTACTGTAAACAGTAAACACAAATGATTCATTTAAAACAGAAATGTTAAAAGTGTTCCATAACTAAATCAAGTTCAATATGAAATTATAGTGAATTGGTTTAATTTGATTTAAACTGTACAGTTCATTAACTAAACAATAAAGGAAACCACAGGTCACACATTCTGTGTTTAGAAAATAGAGAAGGCAGCGACAGCCTAGATGGGATGTTAGTCCCTGGCAGGGCAGACTCTGACACAAGGAGAACCCAGGGGAAACACACATGGACACAAGAGGAGGACATGCATACCCCATGCACAGAACTGAGCTGTGAATCAAACCCACAGAGCCCCCATACCGCCTGTGCTACCCATGGAGCCATTGTACCACCTGTGCAACCCAGAGTCACCGTATCACCTGTGCTACTCGCAGAGTCACCGTACCACCTGTGCTACTCGCAGAGTCACCGTATCACCTGTGCTACCCGCAGAGTCACCGTATCACCTGTGCTACCCGCAGTCACTGTATCACCTGTACTACCCGCAGAGTCGATGTACCACCAATGCTACCCGCAGAGTCACCGTACCACCTATGCTACCCGCAGTCACCATATCACCTGTACTACCCACAGAGTCACTATACCACCTATGCTACCCACAGAGTCACCGTATCTCCTGTACTACCTGCAGAGTCACCGTATCACCTGTACTACCCATAGAGTCACCGTATCACCTGTACTACCCATAGAGTCACCGTATCACCTGTACTACCTGCAGAGTCACTGTATCACCTGTACTACCCGCAGAGTCACTATACCACCTATGCTACCCACAGAGTCACCGTATCACCTGTACTACCCACAGAGTCACCGTATCACCTGTGCTACCCACAGAGTCACCGTATCACCTGTACTACCTGCAGAGTCACTGTATCACCTGTACTACCCACAGAGTCACCGTATCACCTGTGCTACCCACAGAGTCACCGTATCACCTGTACTACCTGCAGAGTCACTGTATCACCTATGCTACCTGTTACCACACCGTTCCATGTGTGTCACCGTACCACTTATGCTACCCACAGAATCACCGTATCACCTGTGACTTACCAATACTGTTTTACTGTCATCTGCATAGACGTCTTTGAATAAGTGGGAACACGAAGACTGAAATGGCCTGAGGGATACAGGACTTAGCCTGTTCCTCAAACTTTACTCCATTCAGATCTAGGCAGGACCAGCGGGCAAATTTCATGTATCTCTGGCTTTCTGACGCTGATTAAGTCATTTCATAGCACGTATGATCCAGATCCAGTATCCTTGTCTAATACCACATTACATTTTTATGTTAAGTATTACAGATTGTACCACTATTACTTTTTTTTATCAAATATAAAAATGTATAAAAATATACATTTTTTCCAAATATACTGTGCGCACTGGAAACAAAGTCTTGCTTAATTTTGTGACAATGTTGCAAATTTATTGGTTGCATAACAGAAGTCCATTTATAAGCCATGTCTAACATTTCTGCATGTGTTTTCCACACAGACATGTTGTTTTTATTAATGATAGATTTCTTCAGTGAAACCTCTGGTTCTTTCTGAGTCGAATGATGAGGCAGGTTCCTTAAGCTTAAGTAGTTTATTAAGACAGAATGACGATGTTCTCACATGGCTGGTTCAGTGTCTCTCTGTCTCTGCCCCCACTGAGGGAAGCAGGCCCTTTATCTATGGTCTTTGCACAACCTCCTGGAGCCAAGGGTCTCCCCTATGATTCTGTGGAAAACAAAACATATTGAGCCATTATGAATAATATATTCAGTACAAAGCCTTGAATCTACTGTAGGTCCTAAAAACCACGTGAGGTACTTTGCAGAAGGTAGCAAAAGACCAAATCATAATATCAACCAAAATTAATCAATCACTCTCATTGGAAAATATCACAGAAAATAACAAGGACCATAATTGTCATATTTGGTAACAATGTCGACATGAACAGATTCGCACTCTAGCAGAAAAACAAATGAAAAGCTTCACAATCCACAATACGTGTGTGTGTGCTCGTCTTTTGACAATCTGTAGTCTTTTTTGTCGATCTTCTGGCTGGTGTAAGTCTGTGACTTTGTCACCCAGCGTAGGCTACTAAGGGAGAGGTTGCTAGCACGTCACCATAGTGCGTCAGGTCTCAGGAGTGGCGTATAGTCCTTTGCAGAGGCCAGCACAAATCCGTCTGCTTTACCACACACTTTGCTGCATTCGATGTTAACAGTACCCGATAAGGGCCCTCCCACTTACCCCAAGCGGTTCTTTCTGAGGTTTCTTGATCAGCACCCACTTGCCAGGAACCAGAGTGTGAGCTCTGTCCACCGGCTGTTCCCACGCATGGGAGACCGGCTGAAAGGCAGACTGCATGGCATCGGTGAGCTAAATGCGATAATCAACCGGGCACTAGCACTATCACTAGCAAGGTGGAGGTCTGCTTTTTTCAGGTCTGTGCTGTCAGAGAGATGCATAGGATGATGACCTCAAACAGGCTCAGACCAGACTTTTTGTTGGTTCGTCACTCTGATGCTGGCCATATCTGAGGTCATTGCTTTCCTACCTGATGATATCTGGATAGCCTGTTTTTGACGACTCTGTTCATTCTTTCCACTTGTCCCGATGATTGCAGATGATGGAAGCAATGGAAGGACCATCTGACTGCTCCCAGGAAGTGTCTACCATGATCAGAGTCAATTTGGCATTGGTAGATCCCAGCATGGAATGTAGCCTTTGACCTTTGTCTTTGCGGTGCACGTGGCTGTGGCTTTTCGGCAGGGAGAGCTTCCACCCACCGTGAGAATTTCCCACAATGATGAGGAGTAACTGTGACTTTTCAGCAGAGTGATGTAGTCCACCTGAAGATGGGGAGAGGGGCCAGGCAAAGTGGGCGCCACTAATGTGAGTGTCAGTGTTCCCAGACCTGCATTTCTGCTCTTCTGACAGCTTCTGCCATGGCAGCTACTATTTCTACTCAGTCGTGATCAGTCCCTTCTGTGCACTCTGGCAACAGGGAGGCAGGGTTGCTTGGACTAGCCCTTTCAATCACAATGTTGGGTGTTTCCAGGACCGTTGACCAATTAGCCCATTGGGCTGCTGTGACTTGTGATGCTGTGTTTTATGTCAGGAGAATGTGGACAGTGTGCAGGCATCTCACCATACCTGACTGCACACAATGATGACTGTCATGTATGTCGCCCAAACGGCTCTCAGGCATGGCCCCCATCTGAATGACATGTCCAATTTCACCGAATAGTAGCCTACAGGTTGCTGAAGGCCACCGTGATCTTGTGTTAGAACTGCTCTTCTCGTGAACAATCAAGACAAAAGGCTGGCCTGTGTCTGGACTTCCCAGGACAGGAGCTTTGCACAGTGACTCCTCCAGCTCTTGGAATGCCTTCAGCAGGAATTCATTCATCGTGACATAATCTTTGGAGTCCTTCCTGCCTTTCAGCAGATCACCCATGTTCTGTTGAACTCACACAGTCCCAGGAAGGAGCACAGCCATGTCTTTAAGCTCCCCAATTTCGACTGTGGGAGCTCCTCGGACCATTTATCTACTTTCTAGGGGGCTGCCACTTCATAAGTAGGTGTACTTCCCATTTTCTTCTTTTCTTGCCTCGACTCTGGTGTCATAATTTTTTGACTGACTCATCCAGTTCTGTTCTTGCCATTTTGCTTTATTGCAGTGGTAGTTACTGGCTCCCAAAGGGATACTAAACACAAATGTTTGGTGTTTTATGTTAGTGCAAAGGTGTTACTAATTAAAAAGCACCCAATGAGACTGCTTGTCAATGGACTTTTTAAGGCAGAACAGCTCTTTTAGAAGCATAGTTTGGGTTTCAATTTATTGCTACTTGAAATTAATGTTTTACTTAAAACTACTGGTTGTTTCTAATGTGATATATGTTTTTGTAAACAAATGAATAAAGCAGAGGTACAGTTAAAGATGAATGGAAAGGGGTCGAGTCTTTACTTGGAGGGGGGGAGGGGTGGCCAAGACCCTCCTAAAATAGGTCTAAATACTCCCTTGGAGTAAAATAATGATTTTTGTGATGAAAACCAATATATTTGCAATATTTTCACTGAATCAAGCAAGTATTCCAAGACTTTCTCTGAACAATGTATATTTGAACCATCTGTGGCCTCAAAAATCCTCTTTAATTAAATTCAGGAGGTTGATAGAGGTTTGGAGGGTGAGATCAGCACCTGCAATCTCCAGAGGAATGCATCTGAAAGTTCTGTTGTTCCCCCATTTCCAGTTTTAGAACTCAAAAACTGGATTTTAAAAATGTCAAGCCATGACACTGTTAAAAAAGAATAAAATATTCCAGAAAAATAAGACAGAAAGACTTTCGCTAGGGACAGCAGTATAAGCTCCAGGTACTTCTGAGATGGCGGTAAGGGACATTCAGAGCTTTTGTTTCACGAGTCCATTTTCAGCGACCTTATCACAGGACACATAGATGGCTGACACTATCGCAATGCTGCGATATGTCTGCCAAGCCATGGCACATTGTGATATCATACAGGGAGCAAAACAGTTTAAGGACAAACCTTTAAGGAAACCATCACTGTGCCCAGATTTATCTTCTTTTTACGAGCCTTCTGCTAGCCCGAGCCGGCCGCGTAAGCAGAATGGACGTTATTACCATGTGTTAAATCATTCACGTCGGCTGCTTCTAATGTGCGATTTACACAACTTTTTGAACTTTGATTTCCTTCCTTTGAAAAAGGACTCAGGAACTTTAGAAACTCTAAAAGATTGAAGAATTCTGGGGTAGATTAAAAAATCACACAGCACAGTTTTTTAATAAATACCTTTATAATTTTTAATAACATGCCGGCGCATGGCAGGTGCGATTTATACTCAGATATTGCACAGTGCAGCTAAAATTAAGCGAGTATTTAGCAGGCAATATGACAGCATTGCAGCTGATGAATGGGTGTATGTGTGTGTGTGGGGGGGGAGTCACTGCAGAGCTCCAGCGATATCCTGACCAACCTCAACAGCCGAGTTAAAGAGTTGTAGTCCACTGGCTTAGACCAAGTTTCCTGCCAGACATGATTAATCGCAACCAGAGAATCTCCTGACCAGATTAAAACCAGCCCCCTTGTCTTCTATTTGTGTCCCTCCGAACTAGTATTTCTCCAGGAAAAATAAATATATGAAAACATGTAGCATCATGAGAAAATGAATAATGAAGTCGGCAGAGGTTTCAGCTGAGCCTTTGGACTTCATTAAAAACACCCACGATCAATAGTAATTTCTCTCCTCTCTATATCAGTCCATGTTGCACATTAAACTAACCTCCCTCCACTCGCTCCATCTTCCTGATAAATTTCTGGCTTTTCTTTTACCTCCAACAGCCGTTTTCTTCTTCTCTTTTCCATGAGCCCCATCTTCATGGAGCAGCTCTGACGCGAGGCCAGTTTCTGGGCCACAGTCTGTCAATCGATCCGGGCCCTTTCACCCGCTGCTTGCTCCAAGGACCGCGAGTGCCCCAGCCGGCTCGACCTCTCCCCTAAAACGGCTCTGTGGTGACGACCAGCTCTGACAGTTCGGAGGGAAGACTGTCCTCTTCTTACAGGATCTGTGAAAAAAGCAGACGGCGCTCTCCAGTAGACAGATCCTACACTGTTAGTTAGAAGTTGCCGCTGAACATTTGGGAGTTTTAGCCAATGCTGCAGGATGGCATTCATAACCCTTGTAGCCTCCTGTGAACCGCTCACCATGTCCCACCTGCATCCCCCTCCCCATCTTAAACCCGGTTCTCCATGTGACTACAGTCCTCTGGGAGGCTAGAGGGCACGAATGTGGCCCTTTCCAAAAATCAGGTAGTTCTGCATTGCCTACCAGCGTGTGTGCACACCCACACGACTCACACACCTGGTGAAAGTCTGACACAAGATACACGACCCAATTTGCCATTACGCTTGAAAAATGTTAACTGTCTGGCTGTGGTCCTGTAGAGGATCCCCACGGTAGACCTTCAGGACACTTTCCAAATCCTCCATCAGTCGCCTCCCACCTCCCCGCACCAATGACCCCCCCAGAGGCCGGCACATGACAAAGTACTCCAGCAGTAAAAGTAACACACCTGCAGCTAATGCGTAAGTAACACCTCCCTTCCCCCCCCCCCCACTCCTTGTGCTTCTGAAAATCTTATTTCTCCGCTATGAGGTGCACCTTTCCTGCCGATGCAAAGTGCCAGGAGAATGGCATTTGTGAGCATGTGAGTATCTGGCAGGCCCTCGTCATGTGCGCTGAAAGCTGCCCGTTACACCCATCTATTAAACCATTTGGAAAGATGTGTGTGTGCGGCCGTTCCTGGACGTCTTCGGGGAGAGCGATTGCTCCTGGCGGCTGATTGATTCCGTATCTTTGCCAGGACTGTGGGTCAGTCTGAAGATTAGGGAATGTTAATCACAGCGACAGGCTTCCAGTTTAGTGAGATGAGCACAGGACTGTGCGTCTTCATCGAAAGGTGGGAGTCGTTCATCACGTAAACGCCCAGCCCCCCCCACTCCTCCAGAGCATCGGCCGACTTTGCTGCGGCCAGCTGGCTAGCCACTAAATCAGGGATCCACCCGTCCAAGTCTGCCGTCTTTGATCTACGACTTTTCTGCGATTTATGAAGAGGAATCATCCAGAATTAATTGGGACACAACTGCTAACTGTACAGTATTTACAAAAACGTCCTTTTTTATTTAAGGTTTGCCAAATAAGCACAACAAAACCTAAAATAATCTTAAAATACAACACAAAGGCCGAACTTCTGCCAGAGCAGAGAGTAAATTAAACAGTACTTGAAACTGCAGCCATGCTTTCAAATGAAAACAGGTTTTTTAAAAACCAACCTTGGTTTAAAAACCAAGCTGATATTAAATTATCCACCATATTCTTATAAATAGGTATTTTACCCAATTTTTCACCCTGTGGGATAAGTACTAGCAAGACAGTCAAAGTGACCTTTGTATTTCCCTGCTATTTAGGCGCCTAATGGTCAAAGTGGTTTCTAATGGTTTTCAGAGCCCCTGAGGGCACCGGAAACAAAGCAGACGACCGGCAGGAGGCTGGTCCTGGTCCCAAGGAGCATGGACCCCATCCCCTGAGCTTCGGTGGCTCTGGCATGCAAACACATCACATGACGGGAGTCCCAGCAGCTGGAGGGAGAGACACAGACTGAGAAGCTCCACATTACGCCATAGAATGGGCAAGCGGACATAGAAAAAGAAAAATATCAATAGAGATGCACAAACAGCATTGAAATACTAGGACAGTTATTAAATGTGGCTTCAAGGAGACAGACATACACTTGATGTATAGATTTTCTGTTTTTTCATATTCTAAAGAGATTTGCAGGAATTAAATAATTCATAGGCTTAATAAAGCGATGTACACGTGCACATAATGCACATCAGTCAGCGGTGACAGATGGAGGAGCACGTGGAGGACTTGGGAAACGGCTTCCTTATGTACGTCAGTGTTTCTGCTGAGATTCCTCCGACCCCACAGACAGCAGTGGAAGGGATGAGTCAAGTGGCACAGCTAACAGGCTAAAGAGTAAAATGAAGGGAAATCAGGCGCAGAGAGCACTCTGCGTTACACAGAGGGCCCAGTGAAGGCCAACGCGTATCATTCAGCAAGGCACTTAAGAGACACACTTTCTAAAGGAAAAACCTGCAGTGTGTCATCAACCATGCAGCTGATTTAATGGGGTGACTCTTTGAAATGAAGGACAGCTTTACCTTACCCAACCGAGTAAGAGGTGTAGGTAAACAGCATGACCGCCGTGTCGGGGTGCATTGGCCGCTGTTGGCTGGTGTGCATTTTGCACACGCACACACTCACGTAAACTCCTCCTGTACGCATTCCCATCACCCCAAGCCTCCCCAACACTGGAAAACGAGATTATACACCCTGGTAGTTTCCCTCCCACTTAAGATGATTTGAGTAAATAAACCGTCTTCCCCCACAAGATGAGTGGAGAGACTTAGGGTGTTTGTTAGAAGCTGTAAATAAGATGCAAAATACAGGGATTCTTAAACTGCATCATTTATACATGCAAACATGTTGTTATCAACCATGAACATATAACCACGTTTTCAATGATAACACAGTCGTTTCAGTGCTGGAAACCAGAATGGTGACAAAAAATAATTTTCTGGCTAAACAAATTAAGATATCAAGATCAGTGCAGCATTCACCCAGTGAAAGGAATTACTAGGAAACCAAAAATTACATATGTCTCTCAGAAAGTGAAATCGTTTGTTTGTAAAAGTAGTTATCTATGGCAACTGGTCTGTATTTTTCTGTGCATGGCGCTGCATTTGGTACGCACTGCACTTTGCTATTCATCCATTACCTGGTCATTCCTCTGCTGACCTGTGGGGGCAGAACAGGCGCTTTCAGCAATTTCACATCTTTATGAGTTCAATAAAATTGCTTAAATCCAGCTGTGCAGGAACACCCAGCAGCCCGAGGGGAATTACATCACTCGACAGAGCAGCCTTAATGCACAGGCAGGGTATGGACCCCCCCCCCCGCAACATGCCCCCCTGGCCATATACCCGAGGTCCCAGTACTCCTGGAGCACGACAATCAAATGGTCACTGGTGAAATTGTTTTTTTGACTGCATGTTTTTTTTTCTTTATTTAAGCCAAACAAAAACAGATCGGATTCGGCAGGGACTTGGAAGAGGGTGGGAGACGGGGGACCTCTTATCTCCCATTTGCATGGCTCTGATGCAACGGGCGCAGGAAACGCCGCTGACGAGGCAGCTGCTGCAGCAGGGAGGATTTGCTGATTGCCGGATTGCCCGGCCAAGCTTCATTCTTCCGCTCTCTCCTTCTCTTCACACAGCCCCTCTTCACAAAAAAAAAAACTAGCTAGCTGAGGGTAGGTGGCACCAGGGTCGACGGAAATAACATGTGTATGGGGGAGGGGGTTGGGGGGAATCAAAAGGTGGCATGAATAACCAGGTAGACAGATGGGGATGGAAAAAAGAAAAACTCCAACCGCTGCAGTGAATCGAAAGACGCAGCATCTTATTGCGGCAGATTTTCGGGGGGGGGACATCGGCAGCTTCGCTTGCGTTTAGTCACCGTTATACCCGGGGATATCCCCCTGCCCTCCGCCTGAGGCTGAACGTCACAAAAACAGGACACGTGTCACACTCGGCAGTTACGTGGCATTCCAATCCCTTGCCGTGTGACGGCCATCCGTGTGCGTCTCCGTTCCTTCGCCACTACCTGTTTTCTCGTTATCACCTTATCGGCGTGCCCGTCCCCTGCCACGTCTCTGCTGCCAGTGGGACAGGACCGCTTGGGTGAGCAGGTTTAATCCTGTACAGCGAATGCTGATCAAGGGACCGATCTATAAAGCGCCCTTTGTTTATTTTGCTTTGTTTTTCTGTGACTTTGTTAATTTACTGTGTAATTCGACGCACTGCGTCGCAAACTGAGAGTGTCGACAGGGCCTGGCGCTGGATGAAAGGGCTCTCTTGTTTCTGGTTGACGCACAAGCGCGAGGTAACAAAGACATCGCCACGGGCTGAAGCAATGTTGACATTCTAGCTCTGATTACGCAACGCCTGCTCACGACCAAAGAATGTTTTTTGCTGGCACTGTTTTCCTAATTAAACTGGCTGCATAGCAGGTGAAAATACCAGGAACTGCCATTAAGTTCTCAATGCAAAAATAACAAAATATATATAACTAGGTTGCCAGGTTTAAGAATACACAATGGATTAGGGGTTTAAATACGCAGCAAATTTACTATAGATTAAATTTTGAGTAGAATACAAATTAATTTAATTGTAAGGCAATGTTCACACTGCTAACAGGGCAACCAGAATTTCAATATTTTATACATGTATGAAAAAAAACTATGGACTTTTGTATAATACTTAGAACTTGTACCTGTATTTACCACATACAAGGTCTCAATTTAAAAATGTGTGAGCAGCCACCTCATAAGACATTTTAAATGGAACTTCTGTGGATGAAATTAAGAAGAGTGGGGACTAATTGTATTGTGTTAAAACTACCTCCTACTGTTATAATCATTTCAAATGTATTTGCAGACAAGTCTTATCTGTTGTCTGTTTCTTGTTAATTAAGAATAAGATTACTGGATTTAAATTAATTAACTTAGAAGGGATTAGAATGATCTTTAAGTAGTAAAGAGGTACAATTCCATATTTTGAGCATTCTTTGGCAAGTTTCTTATGAATGGTTTAACCAGTTCAAGAGTCCAGATATGGTGTTTTCAGTTTTTGATTTGCACAGGTTGTCACACAATGCCACTATATATACATGCAACAGATCTACCCTCATTCCATGATATGCTCCTCTGTCACCTCATAATTATCACCAACAAAAATTACTTATTTATTTACACACTAAGCAAACAAACAGCAGGAAGTTGGCGGTTAAACAGGCACTGTTCAGTATATCAGACCGAAGTTTATCTTGCCCCAATTATAAAGTCCCTTTTAAATTCTCTCCATGCACCTGCCAAGACCATGTTGGCCTTCTACAGATGACGAGGCTGCTGGTTGCATTAAAACTTGCGTTTAAATCTAATCATTCGCTCTGCCATTCACTTTCGCCAGACCTGTGGGGGGGAGGGGCTGCCCTTCATCATTTCCTCTCAATAACATTATTCAATTATTTATCAACCTATTCATTTTTTGAAGACACTACATCTAATTGATGACAGAGCATGAAAAATTAGAAACGCATAATTCATAAGCAGCAGAGCAATAAATTCTGTGCCGGAAAGAACAATCACCAAAACTTTTCCTTCTGTTTTTCCTTCTGTTTTAATATGAACACACAAGCAAACATCACACACACACACACACACACGGTCTCTCACAATGATAATATGCTATATGTAGGTGGTTTGTCCCCATACTCGAAAAAACAGGAAATGGGAACAGAACAGGTAATGTCACTTCCTCTTTTTGTAGCCCATTTCCTGCACCTTCAGACAGATCAACCGTATTAGCTCCATATCTCAGTTGATTAGTGTCATCTTCACGGAGGAAGGCTGGCTGCAAATGAAAGGAAAATGCCTGCAATGAACTTGACACGTGATGAGTGAAGAGCCCTGTAATGAGACACGTTTGACAGATGATGAGACGAGTCTTGTAACAAAACAGAAGGTCGTAAAGCGATTAGAATGCTGAGCCACCATGGCTGCTGATGCTGCGCTCTGTGATTGAGTGGTTACGGAAACGGTGCCATCATTTGTGAAGGGTCACTGTGCCAAATTCACCGATGGGAACATTTCACTTGACACACCAGAACATCACACACAAGTCATGGCTGAATGTAAACAGGTAATGGAATCACACAAAAATCTGCTTTTTCATATCACAAATGGTTTTGGGTGATGGTTGGGCGATGTTGTCCGGATCGGTCCCTTTCCTGCCCCTTCTGTATGTCAGTTCCCCATTTGGCCAGGAGGTGTCACTGGCCATCTCAATTTTTCTTAGCTCCCACTGTGTTCTCTCTTTTTGCCAGCTGCTGTGTGGCTTAATAGGCTAAGCAGGTGACTGTGTCATCCAGGCTGCCATATTATGCTGGGTTCACATTTAGTATTCCACGTTTTTTGTTCTTGGTTTATTTTGGTTTTGGTGTATTTCTGTACTGTTCCTTGTTTTGTTTTTTTTTTTGTTATTTCCCTGTTTGCAATAATGTTTGGTTACCCTTGTTGTTCTAGTTTCCCTTGGTGTTTGAGCCATTGGTCCCTGATTGCCCACACCTCTTCCTCAGTGTTCTTAGTTTCTAATGATTGTTAACTGCCCTCATTGATCTCAAGTTGAACCTAATTATCTGTGTATATAAGTGCCTGCCCATTTTCTAGTCTTTAGTTGATCATTGAGTTTGTTTGGGTTTGTTGCTGGTTCACAGTGTGCTTTGCTTCTGGTTCCTATGTGTCTTGATTGCCTTGTATTCTACCTGTTCCCCATATGCTGAGTTAATGTTTTTCTTCCTGCTTTATTTTGACTTCTCGTGGTTCCTTTGTTTTCTGGTTTTTCCGTTTAGTGTTCGGTTTGTGAAATAAAATCCCCTTTTCCCTGAGAGTTCCTCTGTGGTTCGTCTTTCCACCATGCCACAAAGTCACAGATGGTTGCATCCCTGTGCATCTTGTGTATTTTGAGGTTAAGTTCATGTCGGCAGACATAAGTACTGGAGTCCAGCAGTAGATGAAGTGAACGGAGAAGACATAACAATACCTGACAATAAAGATAAGTATTCCCAGTATGTTTTGCGTGCCTACAGTGATCTTGGCTCCCTGGTGAACAAACAGTGGATAAAGGTTGGAACAATAAATGTCTGAAGTTTATTGTTGGTGATATTTTTGCAGAACTGGATCAAGCAAAAAGCAAAATCTTGAACGGATGCCTAAATCAGGCTCCTTGCATATTCCTGACTCTTCACATTTGCTTCTGAGAATCACTGAAGTGCAAATTGGGAAATTAGCATGTTAAAACACAAACTATTAGCTTTCATGGCATTCATTGCCATAAGCTTCCACTAAAGGAAGCCTAATGTCAACCAAAAGAAGCAGAACAGACAGGAGGCGGACCTGTCACTTATCTGATAGCTGAACAAGTACCTTTCTCAATGCCTGGCGCTCCATGCAAAGTCACGGCCTCCCCTCGTTCATCAAGGACTCTGAATAGCCAGGAACCAGCTCCCTCCCCTCCTAAAACACTGGAGGTATTTGCTCTGGCAACTGTCATGCGTTAGACTTTCAAATGGGAGTTTATTGTCAGTCTGAGGTTTGACCACTGCAAACGGCTCCATGATAGATAGCTCTTCTAAGTGGCTAGTGTTTATTCAAGCCCACTGCCAACCAGCAGGGGTTGAGACCACCTCAGACACCATCACTGCCCGGTGAGGACATTCCAAATGAGAAGAGCTGCATGCATTATTTACTTTAGGGCTTAAAATTTTCAGCAAGGATCAGAGAGTGAGCACTGATGGATCTGATCCACAAAGGCACGCTATGTCATTGCCTTATCAGAGATTTTTCACCCGCAGCAGTGTGCAGATTTTTCACGGAGGAATTTCTGAAAAGATCCCCCCACCCATATAAGGGTCAGTGTTGTGGCCAGCCATGTCCTTACTATCTGAAACAGTACCATGTTTTTAATGTGGGGGGTAGTACAGTTTGGTAGGTCAAGTGTGAGTCAATGGGACAGAAAGTCTGTTCCATGGCAGGTGCGTATAACACAATTGGTGATGTCTATCCACGGAGCTTCGGTCAAAACGGCAGGCTGATTTCTTGATTCATCTTTACAGAAGAGTCTATATGACCTCCCACCCAACATTTATCGGTTTGTTTTTTATTTGGCTCCCATTGAAGGATAATTGAATTGCGTTTGTGTGTTCTGAAGCCAGCGCATAGAAGGTAGACGACTTCTTAAAAGGGAAAATCTTCTCAGAGACTGACAATTTCTCACAAAGGCTAATGAGGTAAACGCTTCATTACCTGCTTGATTTAGTAATATGTAAAGGTTACACGAGTCACTGTTAGAGCGAGAGATGGGCTGAGTGCGCTCTCACAACTTATCATACGCCATTAAATGGGCGCGCTGTCCCTTCAAAGGCTCTTCAGGTCAGTATGCTTCCCATCCAGGCTACCACTTGGTCACCAGAGGGTCATTTCCGTAGAGTTAGGCTGAGGGCAGAGCAGTAGCTGGGGTGGAATCAGTGTGGCCTATTTGTAAACAGTGCCTAATCTTATTGTCAGGCAGCTGTAAGAACATTATTCAAGGGCTGCTATAACTATCCTTGAGGGACCACTGGCCTGATAAATATTCATTGCTCTGAAACTGTCACTTATATTTCACATTAAGGGATGCAAATAGCACATCAAAAGATTCCTACATCTCGCCGCTCCGTGTAGCGAACGTTGACAGCGTCGCTGGAGTTGAGCTCACTCTCATTGACCTCGGACACAAAACGCCGGGAACAGGCAACAGACTCCCGGAGACCGGAGCATTTCACAAAGCAGATACCACTGGGAATGGAGCTGCAAGACCTGTTGGCTGTTTGTAGTGTCTTAACATCACTGTAGTAACAGGTATGCATTGGACAAGTACATGAATGGCTCACAGTACATGCGCAAATCACCACAGCAAGTGACACAATGGTGCAAAGAACCCTCGGGGCATGTAAAAAACTGCATTATGCAAATACTAACATTAATGGTGACAAGAATAGATGCATAATTACAAACCAGTGATGGCAATCCAAAAGCTTTCAGAAAGGTACAATCTAGAATCCATCCATATATCCATCTTCCATACCCACTTGTCTTATTGTGGGCTGTAGGAATCCAGAGCCTATCGCATAAGCTATGGGGACAGCATGGGGAATAAGCCAGCATGGGGCACTAACCCATCGCAGGCAATCTAGAATGTTGTCACCAGAGGGATTATAGATCAAAATAAAAAAGATGACAATGATGATGATAATTAAGTAGTCCAGAGTGAAAGTGTAACTATGGATTCCAGACAAACAGAAAACAATGTAACCAAACAAGGCAACAAAAAAGACAAACAGTGGCAATCACACAAACAGCAGCAACACTGGCGAAGGCAAGAGTAAACACAGGACATTGACAATATACAGCACCCTATTACAACAACAGCTCTATAGTGAACCTCTCAGTTTCTCAGTGAACATACCTCACCTGCATCTTGCCATTCTAGTTAAAAGACAGTAAGGGCACCTCCAGGCCTGGGGCGGATGGTGTACACCTCCCAGCATGTCTTAGGCCGTGGGACCAAGTTCATTTTGTGTGATGCCACACGGTGGCAGTTGCTGTCAAGGCAGAGGGCTGAAGGGCTGCAGTACCTTCTGCATCGGTCGCTAACATGAATGGTGACCACTATTTGGCTGGGTCTTGAAATAGCCCCCCCCCCCCCCCCCTGCGGTTCACTGATGGGCCAGGATACCCTGCTAATACCCTGGGAGAAAAATCCCCAAAAAAGTGAACAGCAGCGAGTAGCAGCGAGGGGGCGGAGCCACTGGCGAGCTGCGCAGGGTGGGCTTCTGCTCCAGCTGTCCAGCAGACGCACGGCCCACACCTGACACGCAACCACAATAGGGACGTGTGAGAACGCAACGCAGCTGCTGGGATCCACATTCTGAAGCCCTTTCATTCCGAGACCGAGCTGCAGGGTCTGGCCGCTTCTTTTAAAGTGGCCAATATGTCACCAGTGTCATGACTATTGCCAGTCAGAATCACTGACCTGGAAAAAAAATAGCAAAAAAAAAACAAACGATAATGGCAAAGTCCCCCAGTGACCTGAAGCTTTCACTGCAAGACTGATGTTTTATGGCAACATGCATAGGGATCCAAATTATCCATTTTTAAGAAGTACATCTCTTCATTTGCTGTATTAAATGCTGCAGATGGAGATGGCATTCAGTAATGTACTGTCCATATGTCTACATTATGTCAACCCTCATCTTTACCAAGTCTTCCACACTCATCTATTTCTCTCACTGCCATTTTCTTCCCCCAACCCCTAATTTTTGGCACTCCTAGCTCCTTCAGAAAAACAAGACAGATTAAATCATAAATGGGAAGTTATGGGGACGTCTGTGCATCTGTTTGTGTGAGCATTTTGTCAAAATGTCAGCAACACAATGAAACCTGTACTGAGATGTGCATGCAAACACAAAAATGCACACAGGGCACAGACACGCTTCCACAAGGCACACACACAGATGCACAGACAAGCCCACAGGGGCACGCACATACACGTACAGACGTGCACAGGAGCACACACACATGTGCATGGGGGACACACACACAGACATGTGTGAAGGAGCACACGCACATGCATGAACAGGGGCACACATAGACACACACACACATACACACACACGTGCAAGGGCACATACACACACATAAACGCATACAGGGCATGTGAATGCACATAGACCTGTATGGAGAAGCACAAACACACAGACGCACACACAGACATGCAGGGGTGTGCACAGACACAGGTACACACAGACACACCCACAGGGGCACGCATACACATACAGACATGCACAGGAGCACACACACACACACACACACACACACACACAGATACACCCACAGGAGCACACACACACACACACAGGGTCACACACACACTTGCAGGGGAGCACACACACACACACACACACACAGATACACCCACAGGAGCACACACACACACACACACAGGGTCACACACACACTTGCAGGGGAGCACACACACTTATGCCTACAGAGGCACACGCAGGGGTACAGACACACAGGTACACACAGACACACGCATGTTAGATCACACGCACCCACAGACGTGTGCAGAGCCACACACAGACACGTGTGCAGGGGCACTCATACACAGACATCCTGCCGAGCAGCTTGTTCTGACCTCTCTAGGGCTCCAGTCTGACAGAGCAAAGCCCAATGAATCATTTTCCCGGAGGACAATGCAGCCTGGTGCTGATCCACTTCCCCCAGGTCAGAGAGTGGGTGGGGGGGGGGGGGGGG
>JAODJW010000113.1:1339616-1361627 GCA_026777045.1 Hyperopisus bebe
CAGACCTGGCACACAGGAACCGGGGAGGGCAATCACAGACCTGGCACACAGGAACCGGGGAGGGCAATCACAGACCTAGCACACAGGAGCCGGGGAGGGCGATCGCAGACCTGGCACACGTTCTTTTCTTTTTTACTGCATTAATCGAGAGGCCCTCCTGATACACACACTCTGCCACAGCCTCCAGCTCCGAGAAGCGTGTCTTGTTTTCCACGCGCCAGAACTTCCTAGGATGTTTTTCCGCTGTGAAGGAGCACTAAAGGAGAGGAGCCCAATTCCTCGGGACGTTTTCAGATGAGGAGGAGAATACCCGTTTCTTGCGGGGCGACCTGCTGTGATTTCAGGGATATGGGTGCCGTCAGCGATAGAGGGACAAAGGAGGGGATGGAAAGAGAGTTCCCTTTGTTGTGTAAAGAGACAAAGGAAATGTAAATAGGTATGCGTGTGTCTGTGTGTGTGTGTGTGTGCATGTGTGTGTAGGAAATAACAGACACAAATGGATTGGCTGGGCAGGCCAGATTGCATCACTTTCTAACGCAATGACAGCACGTCGCCAGCGATCCCCTGGAGCTCCTTTAATGCAACGGCCTCCTGTCTTTCAGCATTTTTATTGCAGTTCCGTTATGTTTGTTCTGAAGGTGAAAATGTGAACCCGCCCCACCAGCTGTGTCGGCCAAAAGCGTTTAAGGAACCAGCAACACTACTGGGCGTGAAACTGATGCGCATGTACATATGATAAGGCCATGGAGGTACATTTTTTTTCTAATTTGATATCATGTGGCATGATGTGATATTACAGATCATGCTAACAGCTCATACTAACATGTTAACATTTACTCTACACCACCTTTTAACAGCTCATGCTACATGCTAACATTTACGTTGCTCTTCTTTGTAATCACAGATAAACCGCGCAAACATACAACATAGCTGCTTCCTGCAATCTGCTTTCCATGATCCTTAAAGCGGCTGAGGGGGATCAGATATGTGCCTGCTAGATTTTTCTGGTGTCGTTGCATTTGGACTGAGTGATGCAATCAAATCTATTTTGAAAAATTGCCCAAATCCCAGTAATGAGACCTCACAGGATGTCAAGTGTATGTGACCAAAAAGAACTCACAAATCTGTAGTGTAGGGTTTAGCCTCGAGGGATAATCTAGCCACTGAACAAAGAAAGCTTAAGGTTACTTCGAGAATGGGGCTGAAAATCTTGGTTGGATTCCCTCTGATAGAGGAAATTAGAACTTGGTTAACAAGAGGGGATCGATGTGATGATGCCCCATTCTGGGAATTGAGTGCTAGTGTTCACCTTCAGATGCTATCTGAACCTTTCAAAGAGTTCTCCCCTGGGGGCCACTATTCTGGAACTTTGGTTGGGCATTCTGAGGCTTCCTATTGGATAGCCATTAATCTACAACATGGGCAAAAAATCCCCCAAGAATTCCCAGGGCTCTATACAATGCCCATACAGATTGTGTTTCTTACAAACAAACTCAGACTTTCATTTTTACTTGATTCTATCAAATGCATTTATATATTATTGCAATTCGTGTCAGGGATACCATTGTTATAAATGGAACAGTGCTTTCAAAATTAAGTTGTCACGCGCCGTTCGACTGGGTAAACAAGTATGGAATGAATCTCAAACTTTCTTTTCTTCAGGACCATAAATCTCAAGACGCTTGAAGGATCGTTACCCTCTTTTCCCCGGCAAACATGGCTGGAGTCACTTAGCAACGGTAATTGCTTGTGGCAGCATTTGAACAGCATGGTATTGTGACTGAAAGAAAAGAAAAACATGTTTAAAACAGAAAGAGAGAGACAAAATACATTGATGCAGGCCACTAGACCATTGTGTTAATAAAATAATGAGGTCCTGGCATCATTTCAGGTTGCCCACAGCGATAATTGAGGCTTTGCTGTAGTGGGCTAGCCACTAAAACAGTGGCTGCATCCCGGTATGGTTACAGCGCAGCTACAGAGCCGCTCCCACCGTTCAGCCAGGGGGCTCTCTGCAGGAATGACGCAGAGTACAATATGCCGCTACGGGAAAGCACTGTAACCGGATATTGGCATAGTGGCAGATAGCACAGCGGCTAAGGCCCTGAAATTATTACCAGAAACATCAAGGATCAAACGAGAAGATCAAAAGATAGTGACAGGGGAGGGTACTTAACTCCAGCTGCTTTCAGTATAGACAAATAGATAACTATCTATGCAATAAATGAGGTATCAACATGTGTTTTGTTGGATAAAGTGAGAGCTAAGAGAGTAAATAAAGATGGGAAATACAAACCCAATCTCCTCAGATCCAGAACGCACTCAAAACCGACATGCTCAAGGTCTAGCTAAAGAGGCTACCATTCAACAGTGTGTAAACAAGTTTTATTATTATTATTTCTATTTTGAGAAAAATAAGGGTTATTTCTGTTTGATTGTTTGCCATAATGCTCATTTTCCCATTTGATTGGCGGCTGACAACCTGTCGCATCTGCAGAACAGAACCGGGGTCGTCCTGCTCTCAGTTCTGTTTTGGAATCCATTTCAAGACAGTTTGTGTCGACACCTGTTTTAGTCCCGGGAGATCGGTGGGCCGGTTCTCCGGCTTCTTTTGGAAGGCGTGCCACAGGAGCGTCTGCCGGGCCTTAGCTGCCGGGGAACGGGTTACGGATTGGAAGCTGGGCAACCAACGTTAAATAACCTGTATAAATATTCAGCAGCAGTGTTTACCAACACAAAGTGACTTTTTCGGTTAGGGCCACAGAAACAGTAAACTGATGCCTGAATTTTTGGGTAGTGTGTACACTGGCTGATCATCAATCCTATCATCAGCTCTAGGTCCTCTAAGACCTCCACAGCTAGCTGCAGTCAGAGTTGCTAATAAACACCTGTAGAACCTTATTTTGTTCATTCACTGTCGAATATTAACAGAAAGTGAGAGTTATGCTATGTTTGTAAGAGTTACTCAAAAGCAAGGAGGAGAGGAACGAACTAGTCCCAAGCCGTCAGAGATGACAGCACATGGTGGCACTCAGATAGATTTTTCAAAGTGAGATGGAGGAACCGTTACCTCATGAGGGGGAGGGAATGCAACTGCGTGAGAGGATGGAGGGCGAGCAGAGAGAGAAGCAGAGACCACCATACAGCTATGAAGAAGCCAAGGAGAGCAGCCATAATGAATAAATAAATGAGAACGAATGCATTATTTATACAGAGATATCTGCATTGGGGGAAAGGGGGCCTTTCAAGAATTTAAATTTGTCAGGCATCATGGCTGTTTGTGAGCACAGTCAAAATAGAAAGAAGCTCACGGTCCCCAAGACGGGGTGTACGATATCACATGTTCTTGATCCCATGCCACACCCAAAGGTGGGACCCCACGGGGAGGGGTCACGAGACACCCTAGCAGGAGGACTAACAGAGAGCTCAGGATCCCACCAGGAGCTCAGGAGACCAGGCCGGGGAGATCACATGGAGTGTGGAGGTAGAAATCCCTAATGCTGACCTGGCCAGTATTAGACACACATACACAGACACACATACACACACACACACACGCAGGCTTGTAATTATATTTTTGTAGGGACTCTCTCCATTCATTTATATGGGGAAAACTCTAATCCCAATCTGACGACCTTACCCCCTACCCAGCCCTAACCCTAACCTTACCCAGCCCTAACCCTAACCCTAACCCTAACCTTAACCACAAGCAACCAAACAAAACACAAGACTTTTGGCTCGTTTCAAGATTTTTAGTTTTGTGATTGCATTCACAGATCTTAGTGGGGACCTGAAAATCTGTGAAAAAATGTAACATAAACATAACCCACACACACACACACACACACACACACACAGCGTTCACATTTCCACTGCCCTTAAGCCATAAGCTGAATTTGAAACATTAAAGTTAATAAACAACCAGCATTAAAAGGTGTGTTAAACAACCTCAGCGTTACAGAAAATAGAAACACTACAGTGCATTGAGACGGACTTTTGTTTTGTGAAGTGACTCACCAGTAACTTATATACAAAGTTCCTGCAGATTTCCTTGTCATGAACTAACATCCCATCAGGGAGGTAGTGGGGGGGGGGGGGGTTTCCACGATGGGATCCAGCTTCAGTGAGACCCTGTATAGAAGAATCCATTATGGGAGATGGGTGGACTGTGGATTAAATTTATATTTCTGAAATCCAGGTCACATCCACACAGAAAGGCTCCCATTCATGAATAGGAGGAAATAAACAAAGGATGACAGATATGAAAGGCAAAACTGTACACAGCATCACATCCCCTGACAATCCGACATGTCCTACATGACCTAAGGCTGCTGGAATGAGGGGAATAGGACATGCAAACAAAGAAGCTTTTAGAGAGTTTGTCAGCCCCTTCCGGGCTCCGGGAAGTGACAGGAGGCACAGAGTGGCCATGACATGGGGAGCGGCCACGTCCAGGCAGAGACCTAACACTTCACTGGACTGTGGTTTCAGAAGCTCACCACAGGGGGCGCCATTGCATAAAAGGATGCACTGTACCCGTATACATGCCTCCCAATCTATCACTGTGACGACAACAGGCATCATAAATGCCCTTTCTATGGCAAAGTGTGCTTACAGGCCACAAAATGACTGACAGACATAGTCTCTGTCTCTGGACAGACAGTCAAAAGTGCTCACTGCCTAACCCTAACTCTAACCCTAACCCTAACCCTGCCTTCGAAAGCCTTAATGGTGAAGAAGAGGAGGTAGGAACTATTCTGATTAAGGACCGTAACCTGAGGCCCAGCCTGACCTGATCTAATCCCAGCATGACGACCTTAACCCCCACCCAGTCCTAACCTTAACCAAGCTAAATATGAGACTTTGGGCATTTTTACTTTTTTGATTGTATCCACAGGTCATTGTGGGAACCTGAAAAATAGTCCCCACAACATCAAAAAAACATTACATTGTGGGGGGTGTTTGTCCTCACAATGTAATATAAACCTAATCCACACACACACACACACACACACACACACACACACACACACACACACACACACATTTATATTCATATCTTTGCAAGGACTCTCCATTCATTTCTATGCAAATCCCAACTATGACAAACTTAACCCCTACCCAGCACTAACCTTAACCATGACTAACCAAATAAAATACAAGATGGTTTTTAGTTTTTTGATTGCAGTTACAAATTTTTATAAAATTGAGTTTCCCCACAAGGACAAGGTAACAGGTTTTTATCACATTTTTAGGACCAAATGTCCCCACAGTGTAATATGAGGATGACCCCCCCATACACTTCGATGGATAGAAAACACATCCAGTAATATGGACTCTGACAAGATGCTGGAAAAGAAACCGAGAGAGTTTTTTTCTTTTAATTGGACACCAACGGCACCACATGTAATTCGGCATGGCAGTACACTTAGTAACCATTAAAGAATTTCCGTTACGGCAAAGCCGAAATTAGTTTGTAGTATATTAGTTAATTATGTCAGATTTCATAGCCATTTATTAGGCTGAGTTGGTTAGTTTCATATAATCTAAAGTCTTATTATGCATAATTTCATGCCCCTGTGACACGTCGGTATGGTCTGTCTCTGTGCACTGGTTTCTGGCTCCACCCTCCAGCTCGCCCGTTACCTCGCCTCCCATTGGTTGTCCTGATTGGCAGGCTCTGACACAAACTTGTTGTAAGGTGTAGGCTGGCCCCTCACACTGCTCCAGTGAGAGATCACCCTGACTGACAGGGAGTTAAATTGGTTTTCTTATTTAATGTCAACAAATTGAGTGATAATGGAAATTAATTTGTCTCAGAAATTTTATGTATTATTTAAAAAACCAAAACAACACACTTGTGTCACAGACTGGAGAGAAATGAATGTTTACAGCTATTATTAAAGAGGAGGTGAAGAAATTCCCCAGACTAGCAGGGGAATCAAATGAGAAGATGACTTAGAAATTAGCCATTTTGTGAGGGATTCAGAGGATGTCTTATAAATACACATCCGGTATGTAAGAGCAACTGGACATGGTGCTGTGTGTGCATTAGCTTTTCTGACCATTTTGAAAAGGAAAAGTTACACAGTAGCCTGATCATGACCCATTAATCTGGAGAATGACGCTATTATCCACACGCTTCACAGTTGCCACTGGTCTCAGTAATATAACAGGTGCCATAACATACTTGAGAGCCCAGACTACCCCATTCCCCATTCAGCAGAGTACAATGCCAACATTTAATGAAATCCCGAAAAAATAAAAATCCAATCAGGTATTGTGCCCTGTGACATGTCGAATGCTGAAGGGAGAAGTCTGCCTTTCAGTCAATTCATTGCTGCAGAAATTATCTTCACTTCTACAAATTAAACTTGAGGTCACATTTACAGACCTCTCCCCCATTTAGGTGGTTAGATGCAATCTTTTTTAGGTGCGCTTTTCATTGATTAATCACGCTTATTAATTTAAATGACTCAGGTCTTTAATTACTGAGAGAGAAGAACTGTTTTTCTAGATTACGAATGACAGGCCTCATAAGGTTTATCAGGGATGGAAAAAGTATGCAGTGACTAACGGCTTGTTTTAAAACATTCCTCATTTATGCTCCTTTGTGTGATGCATCTTCTGTAATTCCTAGATAAAATTGACAAGGAGCAGTTTTTAAAGTAAATCAGCACTGATCCAGCTGCATTCCCGGCAGGTAGCCGTTGTCTAGGTAAGCCACCATGTTGATACGCTTCATGTTCATTTCGACTTCCATCAGCAAACACGCCACAATCCCCTCGTGTCTTTTACGCTCTGTAATATTTTCAGCACCTGATACAATTGATGGCCTCATTGACCGCTCGTCACAAAATCAACGTGCTTAAAATGAGTTTGCACGGGGGGAGATTCCAAATCTTAATTCAACAATTATCATCCATGGAAAAACCTGCTCTTATCTTGGTGATGCATTGTAATGGGACCAGCATAGTGTGAGGATGGATTCTGTTTGCTCTCCGCTGCCACGCCCCCCCCTCTTCTGGTCTCACTCACTCGAATATAGACAGCTATTCTGCATTGTGCCTTATGATTATCCCAGGCAGTTGGGTAATTCATGTCCAGAGAGTAAAAGTCCAGACCGGGATTTTGTTTCAACCAACCAGTTGTGACTGTGACTCTTTATGCTCAACTGGTTGGTTGAAACAAAATCTTGGTCTGGACTTTTACGCTCTGGAGCTGAATTACCCAACTCTGGTCCCAGGTACATAACTGGTATAGCAGTCGAGTTACCCAGTGCTGATCGGCTATGCTTTTCCCTGAATGCCTGAGCTGTGTCATGTGTGGTCTTATGTATCTCCCACTCCCCAGCCTGAGTATGACTGCTTATACCGCCACTTATATCCCCGCGCCTGCAAGGGTGCCAGCCTCCACCTTCACTCCCCAGGATAGACTCCCTGGTTTTTTGACCTTAGCATCCGTCTCTGACTTATATTCTCGTTAAGTGTTTTGGTTTGCTCTCCATGTGGGTTCCGTTTGCTGATCTGTCCCAGTCACCACCGAGGATGTCAGTAGAGGGGGGGGCGGATGATGAACTAAGTGTCACTGTTACACACTCATGTGTCATCTGCTGAGTTCAGGAAAGGATTCGGCCATAAAGCACCCTCCGCGTATCACCCCCCAATCCCAAATCTCAATAAATAGAGTGATGGCTCACCAATCTTCGTGGTGAGTTTGAGCAAATGCCTCGTTACTGCCTTCCGGCAAAGAGACTTCCCCCGCGAGCGTGCCAACGCAGCGCTGCCCTCGCCACGCGGGTGTCTCATTATTGCGGCGCACGCAGCCCGCCGGTGAGATCACACATCCACCTGTTTCCTGGCCCTGCGCTTGCATTCGCCACCAAACCAGGGGAGCCGGAGCTCAACAATGACATCATGCTGGGTCCTAATAAGGCCGCGATTGAAATAGCACCCGGCTGGGTTGCCTGCTGCTTCTCTCCACCCAGGTTCCACACAGGAACATATCCCAGGGGGCTGCTGCACATCTCCAACATGCATTAATTAGGATGTATGCTGTATATGCATGTACCTCCCACTAATTAGACAGCACAATCAACCCCAGGTGTACAATATTTACTGTGACACAGGAAAACAGAAACTACAAACGCAGCATGACATTAAAATGAACACCCCCCCACAAAAAAAAAACAAAATCAAAAACGAAACGGTCATAGACTGTTTCCCCCACAAAACACACTCCCTGTCTATGAGCTCACAGTACATCAAGCGCCTTTTCATTTTCACGCCACCCTCTTCCAACATACCCCCTTTCTCCCATGGTTCAACTCTAACCTATGAATCTAATTACGGAAACGAGCAAAAATCAAACCAGCATTTAATTACACCCTTAATTAATCATCTAATCTAATCCATAATGCTATGTATGAGTAATATGTGCTTCGGCAGAAAAATATCAAATATGAAGTCTTTTCACTAATTAAATTAAACTGATGTACTTAATTGGTTTAATGACTTTATCGGGCGCTGAGCTGAAGTCAATGCCAGTATTACACAGCGGACCCTCTGGAAAGTTCTGGAAAAAACTTTTATGTTCTTTATGCCGGCCACCCCTCCTGCACTTATTTGAAGCAACTTTGGTACTTTAGAAGTCTCACTCCTGTGTTCTAAGGAACAGAATTTAGCCTTAAAATGCACCCCCCCCCCCAATCCAGTAACATCTGGGTCATCTTATCTGTTCACCGTAGTCATGGCACACCTGTCCTCAATCGGCGCCCCTTGGGAAATTTTCCACATCCCCCCAAAAGTGTCCGACTGGCCAGTGAACCTCGCTGCTACTAATGGGTGTCACCTCTTGGCAAGATGAGCCTGCTCATGGCTTTCCAGGTGGCCTCAATAAGATTATTAATGGTTTTACCTTATAAAAGTCATCTTTACAGGAGGAGTAAATGCTTTGCCCTTTTGTGTGCACCCTGCCATTTATCACTTAGCACGGGCCGGAGCGAGGGCGGGAGCTTTACAGCTCTGTCTTACCCTTCGTAGGAGTGTGCGAGATCTGAACCTGTGATCTTTTCACAGGCGCTGTGATTGCAGGCCTTGCACACCACACCGGCCTTTGCTGGGAACAGGAAAGGCAGCTGCACGAGCAGCCCGATTGCATTCTGCCAGGACCTGATCAGGGGCAAGATGGAGCTGGGGCCAGGAGATCAGCTGGAGAAGCTGCAGGCTTCCTCGCTAGCACTGAATCCCAAGCTGAAGCTACTTACAAGCTTTTTTTTCCTTCTCCCTAACAACGCATAAATAGAGCATCTGCTGGCCCCCATTGCTGCCGATCTCTGCTGAGTTGCACCAGACGTGTGCTTCCCCGAGAACGAGCACTTGAATGGCATGGGGCCTCTCAGACCCCGACAGAGCCTCTCATGCACCTCGGCAGCCATGGCGGAGGAACAGCGTTTCCGTTCTCATTGCCGTCGGGATTCCCAGGGGAATGCCGCCATTAGCTTCCAGGCTTCTTAGATGCACCTCAGATCAAAAAAATGAATAAGAAACCTGCCGCTATGGGGCTGCATCCAAATGTGCTTAAGAAGTTCAAAGCAGATATTTTGGGAAGCACTGAAGTCTTTGGTGAAAACACCTGCACACCACTATAAAAAGACGCCATCTGTGTGTTTCTGTTCAGCCTCCAATCACGCGACTCGTCGGAAACGCTGAGGTGTGCGTCATGATGCCCCTCCGCCCCCCCCTTTCCCCCTGCCCTCCACCTCCTGAGGAGGGTTCTCCTCTGGCCTGAATCCCGTCTCCTTGCCCGCATAGCTTCATATTCTCCCAAAATGCGTAGGGAATGCCAGGATTCAGTCATGGCGTGAGCATCTGCCCAGCACAATATCAAAATGCTCCCCCTATAACCAAACAGGCTTTTCAGAAAGGAAGATCAGGAAGCTTCAGGAAGATCAACCCCTCAGGCTGCACACATAATTACACTTAAGCGGGAGATGTATTTTATTGTCTGGTCATCACTGATTTACACACTGGAAAACTCCCCCTCGACTTTATAGAATTTTCCATTTGCTTATTTTTTCGCACTGCAATCTACTGTCCTTCAGCTCAGTGCAACATACTGATATGGAGATTTTATAAACTGATGACAGGAATACAGGAAATAAAGTGCAAAAACATATGTGAATAATAAAACTAATAGCATGGTGGTGCAGTAACACTATCTCCTCGCTCACTGTGTGTGGAGATTGTATGTTCTCCCTGGGTCTTCTGGGTAGTCTGCTTTCCCCCACAGTCCAAAAACATGTTAATTGGAGTTACCATATTGCCCATAGGTGTGAGTGAGTGCATGAGTGTGCCCAGTGATGGGTTGGTGCTGTGCCCGCCTCCCCCCTGGTCCCCATCCTGAGTTGTTCCCTGCCTTGTGCCTATAGGTCCACCACCTGTGACCCCGAACAGCATTAGTGGTTTCAGAACATGGATGGATAAGACTAATTAACATGAGGCAGCTTTGATGCTTTGGAGACTGAATGTCAATCAGTTAAGTGACCTCTCATAAAGCAGATGTGTTGTTAGGAAAGGGCAGCTGTGAACCTACAGACTATCCCGAAAAAGAGATGCCAGTCTGTCCCAGAGGGAAATTCTTGTTTACAGACTGCCTGTTTGCTTTTATACATTACTGTAGCTTATTTATCCAAAGTGTTGGAGGTACATATAGGAGAAGCATGTCAGAGTTTGTTTTTAGGTTGGTTTGATAAACTCCCTACCCTCAGAACAGGCACTGCCACGACTACCCCACCTATCTGTGAATTACTTACGACTGGCTAAACCGTCGTAAACTGCTGCCATGTCCAGCCAGGCCTGCTGTAGGATCGAGACGGACTGACTGCGTGGGTTACCGGCAAATGGCTAAGGAAGCATCCTTTCTGGACAAGCATTGTGAGTGGCGGATGGCCCTGGGTCCCCTCCTCAGGACGTGGCGACAGCTTCCAGCGACGCCGGGAAGGTATCCCCATGATCCCTGCCCTGAAATCCTACCTTACGGTGATTTAAATAGGCCCAACCTACATTATGACCTCAAAAGCACCAAATATCAGGTCCTCTGAAAAAGAAGCAGGGCATGACTGTGACAGAAAGTAAAAAAAAAAAACACAAATACAATCCAAAAACAAGCAGATTCCCAAACATTCCACATCGGCGTAACAAGAAAACAGACGTGATCATTACATACATGAAGCCAAAGCTGCCCGTTTCACACAGTGGTGAAGTAAGGGGCTTTGAAAACGAGCCACATTCTTTTGTTCCTTTCCAGCTGGAGAGATGCTGTCAGAGACATGGTGATATCTGTCTGTGCTCCCCACAACCCCAGCCACACTGCCTGCAATTACATTACCATACCCCCACACTCACACCCCTCCCTAACATCCCGCTACATTAACAAAACACCGCTAATCAAAAGACAAGCCTCTATTTTTACTATAAATACTACATGGGGGGTGCAGAGACCCCACAGATACAGCATCATAACCTAAATTTAAAAAGACAGGGAAACAAACAAATAGAGGGATGTGATCTCCCCCCCCCCCCACCATTGACGGCCGGTCTTGGCCTACTGTTTCAGGTAAATGTGTGTCTAAGCTAATTAATATCCAGATTTCCCTCTGCGGTGTGTGTGGGGGGGGGGGGATGTTTTATGTGCCCTTCACCCAAAACGTGAATGCCATACCATCTGAATGTTCTGCTCCTTTGTTGGGGTAATTGGTTTGTATTTGAGAGGTGTCAGAACAGGCCCACAGTATAAGGTATTCCCCCCACCCAAAATTAATTGCAGCTCACTGGGAACCCAAAATTTGGAGCTTGAGTGGCTACTGTATGTGACTTATATAAATGAAATGATTTGTCACTATGCTGCACTTAAATATACATGAGACAAGGGCTAGACAAGGGACAGGTGCAGACCATAACCAATTAACCAAACACTGAATACTAGAGAAACAAGACGCAGGTGAGCGTAATTAATATGACTACAGATTCAAATACTAGGAGATACTAGGAACATAGGGAAACAGAAGGTAATAACTAACCTTGACACAGGAAGGGTAAATTAGAACCAAAGACCTAAACTGAAATACAAGAGCAATTAACCAAGGGGACAAAAAACTCCAAATATATAACAGCATTGAGGGGAGCTTGGCTTTCAGCTGCGCACCCAGGCCATAGAGTCATACGGTGGTCTAGGCAACAGGGGAACAAACTAGGAACAGGGGACCACACAAGGGGAGGGGAACACAAAATCAAAGGCCAGCGACACCAGCTGGGCAAATAGTGTAACAGACAAGGTATGGAGGAATCCTGACACATGCTAAAGTATCGTCTCCAACTGCACAATAAAGTATTTGTAACAGACATGTTCTGAGGTATGCTGATATATAATGTATGACTGATTTATAATGTTTTGAGGACTCACCATAACTTTTTAATGCATTGAACATTCATTTGCAGGTGTATATGCATGTTATGCAGTGGCAGCCAAGAGTTTTCTGAGTTTTCAGGTCTGACAATTTCACAATCAGAAAAGGCCTCTGGTGGAGATGCCCCCCCCCATCTGAATCAGGAGAATTTATGTAATACTAAACAATTACCTTAGCTGGTCACTCTGCTCTAGTGTCCTCGGGCGGCCTCCTGAACGAGGAGGAGGATGTAAGGAACACCTGATAGCTCTTTGAGCTCGGAGCTGTAGCGTGGGATGACAACCCCCCCCCCCCCCCCCGGTCCCCCACGGTGCCACGGGCGGGCCGCAAAAGCCGCATACTGATGCCAACGGAGGCTTTCTAAAGGAAACATTTAAATACCACACTTTACTGAATGCAGAGCAAAACGTACTTAAATCCAAATGCATAGTCACCCTAATCGGAAAGCCCGTCTCCTGCAGCTGACAGCGCTCTTTGGCTTATGAAAGGCACACTTTAAGGAAAATGACGCAATCTTCAGGGATGGCACTTTATTCGCACTGTTAAGTGCAGAGACGCCCAAAGCAATCAGTCAGAAAAGCATGTGAGAATGGAATAACTGTAGAAAACAATCAGGGGCACTAATTACATGCAGGGGACGGATTCAGATCGATAAAGGAGGGCCGTCAATGTGTAGGAGAGGGATGGCCAGGATGTCATCAGTGTAACGTCTCTTTAAAACAATTAGAGCACATCTTAATGAAGCTCATAATGGTACATGTCACGTCCTCCCTTTCTGATTCAGTATTGACCAGCGCTGAGGGGACAGCGGACACTTCACCGCCTCGTCTCCTTGACAGAGTGTCACACGGCATCGCTTTTCGGACTCAGACCTTCCCGGAATCTGAGTACTGACTCTGGGGAGTCGCAGCTCCCAGGTAACCAGACTCTGGCCCATTTATAACAGGTGCAGTCGACCGGCCGCCCTCTGGATCAATTGCGGGCGTCCCTCGCCTCCGCCTGGCTGAATTTAGCCACCCCTCCATGGACCTGGTGGCCTTTCAGTGCCTTACAAGTTCCTCCTTCTTGCTCTGTTTCCTCAGAAAGGGTGGCAGCAATGCTGTAAGGCTCTGATAAATATGCACCGTCAACCCACATTGGGTTTCCATGACGATTCCTATTGACCAGGTCATAAGACCCTGAGGCAGTTTCCACCTGTAAACAAGGTCAGTTACGCAGGAAACCACAGTGACAGCTACCGAAGGTGCACTGAGACAATAATATTTAAATTTAAAATAAAAAATAACTACTAACAAGAAAAGCAGCACAGCATTGAGATGCTAGTATGTGGAAAAGTAACTGCTAACGCGGAGCGATTTTCTTTGGTCCCAAGCGTTGTTTGCTTCCTGTCTTTCAGCATAACACGACTCTCCTTCCATTTCCACGCACACCGATGCCGGCAGCGGTGATTCACTCTCTAGAGAAAACTGCGTGAATCTGTCCTCGCTTTTGCTCATGCGACAGCCTCTGGCAGGAAGCAGGTTGCGCTGAACGTCGTGGTGAAAACTGGCCCATTAGTTAGCTAGAGTCCAAAAGCTGCATGCAAATGCCTGCATTTCGCAGAAAGGTGCTCGCTTTTCACAGCAGTTCCTTTTATTGATATTATAGCAAAAGCACAGAGAAGCACCTACACTCCAACCTCTACTGAGCTACCACATTAACATGTTTACTTTATTTGCATTAATAGGATAATGCATTCGTGCACATACCAATTTCACGCATCTTTCAGCACACTGGGTCCCACTTGCAATACGTGCAAGGTGCACTGATCCTTGGGGGAAGGGGGGGTGGGCAGAGTGTCGCAGTCTGATGTAAATAAATGACAGGTGTTGGATTTAATTTCCCAGTGATGACATAAATTAGGCTTTTAAGCCCACAGTGGGCGGGACTCCCTTGAGCTGTCAATTACCGCCACATTTAAGCCAATGGAAGCACAGCCTCATTTCTGCCATCAGTCTTCATCAAGCCACTGTTTAATGAAAATAAACATCCAGTATGGGGGGGTTCTGTTGTGTGTGTGTGTGTGTGGGGTGCTGAAAAACATAGGGTGGACAGTGGGTGTGAGGAACAGTGATGCTTGTGAAAGCCTTGGATGTAAGATGTACAGCTGGAGAAGAACGACCAGCTGGAAGGGGGTCACTGCAGGCCAGGTGGAAAATGACCGGCAGTTTAGTAGAGTGCATTGGGACGGCATGGAGCACAGCCAGGAGGCCAGGACCTGGAAGCGGGCAGCTCTGTGGCACCCAGTAATTAAAGGGCAGCACTTTGGAAGGAAAAGGGCATCATCTGCCTTCTGATTCAGTCACATTGTGCCCAGGAGCTGAGCATTTACCTCTAAAATCCAGGTGAAGCAGCTTTATACCAGAACCATAACTCTAAGCAGTTCAGTGCTGGGATTAAATTACCCTTTGCACGTGATCAGAGTTGCTGTGGACTGAGAAAAGACGCAGCAGTTCACAAAGACCGTGCTTCGAACCTGAGCGTCTGGGAGGCTGAAAGAGCGCCGTCGGGTGGGATGAATTTTATTTAATGTTTTCAGGGAGGTAAAGTAACGTGTATTTTCAAGTCTAATGAAAACATGAAGAAAAGGTTCAATGCGCTAGTAAAAAAAAAAGGCAAATTCTCTTCAGGAGGTGATGTAGGTCTCTCTAGTTTCACAGGCTGTGAGCTGATTGCGTTGACACTTAAAATAATGCAGATTACAGGGTTTTGATACCAATCATTTGACAGATAAAAAAATTAATTAAGTCTGACCTTTCTTTTTAAAATTTTCCTTCTCGGAGGCACTGAGCCTTTCCCACTCCAGGCAAATTATGGTGTTTTGGTCGGCTACAAGTCACTAGGCAACCGCTGCTTACCCTGGGGTTATTTAGTGCTGCCATAGGATGGTAAGTAGTTTTTCTAATTTATGAGAATAATAGGCGAAAAGTTTTCTTCTGACCACAACCACGTCCCCCAACAGGTTTCCCATGACTCTGCTTCCTTGAATACGTGCTGAATTTAATAAGACCATAATAATTTTTTATTCCAGTGATTGAGCTACATCACAGTCCTGGGGGAGGCCAAAGAAATACCCCAGAGGGACAGTTTATTGACCCAGATTATGTCAACTATTTCTATGAACCATAAGTATTACATAAACACAGATCTTTCTAGAAAATCCTGATGACCCTTCTTTAAACAGCTTGTGTTTCACTAGCTAATGCCACCCCCACAACCATCTTGTAGTTACAAAAAGGGGTCAGATATTCCCACCCCCCAACCCAAATTGGACACCAAATAAAACCTCACAAACGAGAAACGGAATACTGGAGTATGAAGTGAGGACAGTCGACCTTAAATGGAAGCCGTAAAAGTGGAACAAATAAACACTAATTTGGTTTCTACGAGCCGAGTGAGATGTTAGGTACAGATCTCAATCGTGAGGAGGAGGAGAGGGGGTGCCGCATGCTGCTATATCGGCTGAACAAGCCGGCAATCCTTTGATCCAGAGATCACATAGAGCTCCTTTAATTACACAGGCAGCGTGGGTAATTACACAGCACTCGGACGCTGCGGCAGCGCAAACAATCCCTCACTTTTCTCTCACATCCTGAAGAGGCGCCGGAGCCTAGCCGTGGATGGTGAAGGGTTAACGGCCCGGCGCTCCTTGGGTCCCGCGGCCACACGCTGTTCAGACACATGCCAGCGTGTTTCTATCCCCTGATTCCCGAGAATGCGGAGCCTGATTTCATTACTCTAGAACCAGGACAAATTATGCCCAAAGCCTGGGGGCCAGAGCAACAAGGTCTGGACCAGAGAGGCCAGGCAGAGCCGCCTCTTAGTAAAACACCTGCAACCCCCCCCTTCCCCACTGCACCCCCTGAGGAGGAAAGTACCGGCTGGACCACAAACATTATCTTTTAAACCAGTGTTTCCCAGTGGGGACCCGCAGTCAGTCCATGTTTTTGCTCCCTTCCAGCTCCTGGAGGAAAATTGTGGATTTTCTGGCAGGGAGCTAAGAGGAAGCAAAAACGTGGACCGTCTGTGGGTCCCCAAGGACCGGGTTGGCAAACACAATCTAAACTAAGCCTGGGATCAGTGAAAGGGCGCCATAGCAATAGAGATTCAGAATCCCTCTTGTGGCACCACTGTTGGACTCAGGGATGGCAAACGGCACACGGGCAGCCCTTTCCCCAGGGTACAGGTGCTCTGTGGGTCTTCCCTGCAGATTTGGAGCCAGCTGCAAAGTGACAAGAGTATAGCTAACGGCTGTAGAGCCATTCTCCAGCAGCCCATTTATTTTGCAGGAGACCACGGCTCCTTACTGCTTTCTGATGAGACAACACATTCTTGGCTGAATACTAAATCCATCTCCCAAACGCTTCCAACAACCCAAATAATCCATGTGTAAACTCCTGAAACATAAATAAGCTCCACCCTCAAGGCAAACATAGCCTTACATGAGAGATTTACTTACCATGGGATTTAAACATTGAATCAATACTGATACAGAGGCGTACAGATATACACAGGCCTGTAAATGCCGGTATTTAAACACACCCCTTCCATCACAGCACTGTATGTTTTGACTGGTACAGCACGGTTGTAGTAAAGCCATCTGGACTCCTTTTGGTAATAGAGCAGTTACACAGCCTGTCCTTCAGGGAAATAAGCCCCCAGCAAGATGTTATTACTGACATTTAAAATAGCAAGCGGCCAGAGCTTTCGGCTTCAAACAGCGCCTTGCCCAGCCCAGGCCATGTTGCCGGGCCGGGGACTGTGAGACGGACCGGCGCTCACAGGATCCTATCGCGTGCAAAAACATATCCGGCTCTGCCTTTATTACACGTCTGGCAGATAACCATTCCCAGCATTATCAGTTTATTCCCTGAAGAGCCTTCAAGGGAAGGGGCCCCATAAAGGTAAAAGGCTCGCTTTCGCTGCCCTCCCCCACGCCGTGTGCCCCCACAGCCCACCGCCAACTGTCCGGTCTGACAGCACGCGGTCGGCATGCCGTGTTCCTGCTTTGTCACAGGTCTGCTCTCCCTCCCACAGCCACAATGTTGCTGCACCATCTCAGTGCTCCTCTTACATAAACAGCATGCAAAGCATAGACTTTTCGGCAGAGACGCTTAGTTTTAATTAAGGAGTCGACTAGCATTTAAATGACCCCTTTGAACGCAAACAATATTAAAGGTGTGCCGTGAGCATTCGCCTGAACAAAATTAAAAATTAAAACACCCCAGTTAAGAACAAAAACACAGACTGGCAGAAATTTCAACAAGAAAATTCAGTCCCAATCAATACAGTGGTCTGTACATCAGCACAGCACCATGCTATAGCCCCAAGACATACCGAGCCAGCTGTTTAGAACCAAGAACCAAGAACAGCACCTCAACACTGGGCCAGACACAGAGTAGACCAGGGATCTCCAACTCTGGTCCTGGAGAGTTAGTATCCAGTAGGTTACCTGGCTTCTGATTATCCACACCTGTTCCTGGTATTTACTTGAGAACAGGTGTGGCTCATCAGAAGCCAGGTAGGATAGAAAACCTACTGGACAGTAGCTCTCCAGGAGTTGGAGACCCCTGGTCTACTGTGTGTCTGGCTCAGTGTTGAGGTGCTGTTCTTGGTTCTTGGTATGTCTTGGGTCTATAGCATGATGTTGTGCTGATGGACAGAGTTGGAGACCCCTGCTGTAGACGGTTCAGCACCATGGACACAGAGCAAGAATTCAGGACCATGGACACAGCAGGAATTCAGGACCATGGACACAGAACAAGAATTCAGAACCATGGACACAGAGCAGGAATTCAGGACCATGGACATAGAGCAGGAATTCAGGACCATGGACAGAGTCTTTGAGGTGCACAGTATATATCAGCCAGATCAGCACCATGGACAGAGACCAAGCTTTAAACCACGGCGATGGAGCGCAACAGGTCTGACTCTCCTAATAAAGCAAGAGGCCTGGAGACAACAAAGCAGGAGAAGCCTGACAGTGGCTGTAGAGTCTGTGGCTCAGTCCTCCCACTAGCTGTCTGCCTCCATCTGCCTCCACCTGCCTACATCTGCCTCCACAGTCACAGGAGCTGCAAGAATCCCTGAAGAAAAACAGCTTAAGCACCAAATGCTGATCATGTGCCTACCATCACCTGGAGGCGGAGGCCTGACACTAGGTCTGAGGGAACACCCCCAGTGGCAGGGGGTATGTGGATCTCCATGACTCATTCTCCTGTCAGGCACTCCCCCATTACCTCGGGAGAGTCTCCGCCCACTTGGCCATGCCAGATCGCAACACTAAGGGAGCCTTTTAGGGCCCTCTGATCAAATGAAACAATGAGCCTTTGCAGTCATATTTCCAGTGCATAGAACAAGCTAAAAAAATACTTTAATGAAATTTATATAATGAATTAGCTAAAATTCCTCTTTTGTATTTACCCACGTGCCTTGCTACTAACCGTAACCATACTATCTATGCTCAGAGAAAGAGTGTAAGATGTTCAGTTTTTTTGCCTGCCTGTGTTAGTACAACACAGGTCTGACAATGCAGTTCAGCGGCCATGTTATGGAAATGCACACTCAGCGAGCGCGCAGTGCTCCATCTGCATTACTACTGCAGGGGGAACTAAACTGAAAACTTTCATCCGCGATCCCTTTGTAGCGAGAAACTCTAAACACCCCCGGCGTAAGTGCGACGGGAATATAAACACCGGCGGGAAGAGGGACCAGGCTGTCGGTCACATGGTGCGCCTTTCAAAGGCTAAGGAGTGGGAAGACACTCTGAGCCTTTCCGCCTCACGGTCATCTGATGCAGCCTGACAAGCAAGGGAGAATGAAGCTGCTTTTTTGCCCAGGCAGAGGAACAGGGGAGGGTATTTTTGTGCAGCTCCACTTCTAGCCACCAGGGGGCCTGTACAGCAAACAGAAGGACGTTTTTAAATTCACCTCCCCAAACCCTTTATTTTAGATAAACCAAGGACACAGTGATTTACACACACAAAGGGAGCACAGTACATAGGGGAAATAACATGTGTATATACACACACCCACCCACACACACACACACACACACACACACACACACACGCACATGCACACACACACACACACACACACACACACACACAGGGTCCCAAAGTGTACGTTCAGTGTTCACCCTATCAGCGGTAGGCTGTGGGTTGATGAACCATAGCACTGTTCGTGAGGAACTCGCGATTCCAAACGTTTCCAAACGTTCCCATTAAAAACAAAAATCACACGTATGCAGTCAGAGTGAATCTCTGCGGAGTCAAAACAAGACACCGTGATCAAATGGAACAAGTCAGCAATTTCTATTTTTCGGTTTGATTCCTCCCTGACCTTCAGCTTCCCGCACTGCTGGCTTTCCAGCTCCAGCCTTTTGGGATGTTTTTTTTTCTCTAGCATTTAAAATAACAAGCACAGCCACTTCTAATCAAACCTGAACCTGCCAGGCAAGTAAAAAATGTAATGGGTTACTTATATCTAAAGAAATCAAAGATGGGTTTTAACTCTAAATTTGCACATCTCCAGCAGAACTCTACATTTAATCATATCTCAGAGAAAGGAGATTAAAAAGACTGAAAGACATTTAGACAGGAATCCAGTTACCACAGGGGCCACTCAGTGGTCCTGGCATCCGTGAATCTTGAATGTGCGATGTGAAGCCCCCCCCTGGTTGCATCATTTTTTGCGAGCAGATTAATTGCAGCATTTTTCTGTCGTCTCGGGAGCTGTAACATGTGCAGAGCGGGGATACAGATGCGTCTCTGGGAGATCAATGTGGAGACGTGTGCATAACCCCCCCCCCCCCAAAAAAAAAAAGGGCCCCTCTCGCTCTGTCTTGAGTGGCGAAGTCTAAAAATACAAATGCAGCTGCGCTCTCGACGTGCACGGTATTTAAGTTTGTCGAGTGTTTACCGCGTCTCAGGAACGCCGGTAAATGACACACCGCCATTCAGTGTGAGTCTCAGAAGCAACTCAAATGAGGCTGCCTCCTTCGCTCCCTTAATTCCACCCCCCCCCCCACCCAGTGTGCAGATCCCCCCCTCAAAATGTTACACAAGCGCCACACAGGAACCATGTATATTCAGAGACTGTGTGCATGACAGCAGCCGAGTACAAGAATGCTCAGTGCTCTGGCTGCTGTCACGCAGAGAGGCCGCCTCTGCTGGCAACCGTCAAACCATCCACGGTGATGATGCATCTCCCATCTCCTCACACCATCCTTTTAAACCTCAATCCACATCCAAAATCTCCCACTCCTCCCCCCAGTCTCCTGCACCCTTCATGAACGGAGACCCTTTCAAATCTCTGGATCTTTACCTGAGTTTGCTACTTGCTTTTCATCTCTCCGGTGACCGAGAGACTCTCACCTGGCCAGGATATCAGGGCTCCACCCTCACATGCTTTCCACGACGCCCTGATGGAAGCCACAGGGGCATTATTGACACTAATATTCTGGCTGTCCGGTGGGATTAATGCTCAGTTAATCAAATCAGCGCAAAAGGTTAAAGCTCCACAGATATTTCTTTACCACTCCTATCCATCTTCCAAGCTCTTATCCTGATCAGGGTCATGGGGGTTTTTGGAGCTTTTCCTAGGCAGTACAGGACACAAGGTTGGGGTACACTCTGGACAGGAAACCAGCCTTATCAAAACCACAGGACAAGAAAAAAAAATCATTCATTCACAATAAGGTTGACCCAGATCTGATATGAAAGATATCATATAGACAGGATCCCTCTAGAACTCCTGTCTAGGTCCTCAGACATCACAGAGCACATCACGACACCCCAGAATGCATACTTCTGAGAAACATCCAAATACTGTCACCCTAGCAGCAGTGACCGTGGTGATATCACTCCCTTTACGTGGCTGGTTCATGTGCCAGGAAGGAGCTCCACCGCTGTGCCCCACAGCTAAGCACTTAACCAGAGCCACGTCTGCAAAATGCCCAGGTGCCATTCTTAGAATAAGTGTGACCCGGACACTAAAATAACAGCACCCTCCCCAGTGTCATTTAGGAGTGTAAGTCAGGCTAGCGTGAAAACTTTAAGGGGAGTTCAAATGAAAACCCTGTCATACCGGATGTTCCCGGGTAAATAAAGCAGCTCACTGTTTATAGCGACCCGCTTCCCATCCGACTGTCAGTGGCCCCCTCAAACTTCAGAGACGCTGGGAAACAGAGAAGCTCAAAACCTGCCACCGGTATTGTCAGGGTGCCGGCCGAGGACGTCAGAGCGAGTGAGGGAGTGGAAGGCCGAGGACGTCAGAGCGAGTGAGGGAGTGAGGGAGAGGAAGGCCGAGGACGTCAGAGGGAGTGAGGGAGATGAAGGCCGAGGACGTCAGAGCGAGTGAGGGAGTGAGGGAGAGGAAGGTCGAGGACGTCAGAGCGAGTGAGGGAGTGAGGGAGATGAAGGCCGAGGACGTCAGAGCGAGTGAGGGAGTGAGGGAGAGGAAGGCCGAGGACGTCAGACTGAGTGAGGGAGTGAGGGAGATGA
>JAODJW010000113.1:1361727-1386927 GCA_026777045.1 Hyperopisus bebe
GTCAGAGCGAGTGAGGGAGAGGAAGGATGAGGACATCAGAGCGAGTGAGGGAGTGAGGGAGAGGAAGGCCGAGGACGTCAGAGCGAGTGAGGGAGTGAGGGACATGAAGGTTGATGACGTCAGAGCGAGTGAGAGAGTGAGGGAGATGAAGGCCGAGGACGTCAGAGCGAGTGAGGGAGTGAGGGAAAGGAAGGCCGAGGACGTCAGAGCGAGTGAGGGAGATGAAGGTTGATGACGTCAGAGCGAGTGAGGGAGTGAGAGACCAGTTGTGAGGGGTCACTTCTCACGCCTCGTCCCGCCCAGCTCTCCTTTGACCTGCCTGCCATCTGGCCCGGTAAGGACCGGAAACCTCAGTGCCATCTCCCAGTCCCGCCTGGCCATTTAACCCCCCCAACACCAAATCCATCCCTCCCCACTTATCACCCACAGCACACGGAGGGAGCCTTATGTAATCTGCACACGGGGGTGGGGCTTAACAGAGCCCACACCACCTGCGGATTTGCGAGCCGTGCCAGCTGTGACGTGTAGCCCAGCCCTAGCGGGGGCCTCCGCAGACCTTCCCCGCAAATGCGACGGCGAGCGCTCAGTCTGCATATAAATCCGTGTCTCCGGGAGAATGACACCCACCGACGCTGGGCTGAAAGAACGCATCCTCTGAAGTTCACGGTCTTAGGATTTCTTTGTCCCTGCCTGTCAGGCACCATTTTTTTCCCCGGCTTGATAAACAGGGTGGGCCTTCATTCCGCCGCAAATAAGGCGCGTCTCTTTTTTTCTGCAGTGTGAAGACAGCGTCGACGGCTGTATATATTCAACATTAAAACCGCATCGGTACACTTGCCAAGGCTTGATATTCGCTTTGGCACAGGTTGAGGGGAGCTTGACAATATTCCTACTGAAAATGAACAGCCTCGTTAAGGATGGGAAAGTTTGTCCTAACTCTACTAACAGAAAAAAGAGGAGAAGAAATAGAGAAGATATTTCTATATGGGTCTGGATAACTTCAACTGCCGGGTTAGTAATTACTGGCCAGTTTATTATAGGTAGACCTGCTTGGTAATGTAAACAGCAAATTGTGCCACTGAACAGAGGCAGCACACAGACAGGGTCAAGAAGCTCAGTTACTGTGAGGCTAAAGCATCACAAGGTCTAAGATGGCTGATCTAAGCGGTTCTGCGCTTCTGTGATTGTTGATGCCAGGCTTAGTTGTTGTAGAATCTTAGAAACATCCATCCTCCTGGGATGTTCGTACTTGACAGTACCTAGAGTTTACAGGGAATGGTGTGATGAACAAGAAGCATCCAGTCGGCAGCAATTCAGTTGTGGGAAACACCTCGTTAATGAGAGAGGTCAGAGCAGAATGGCCAGACTCGTTAAAGCTAACAGGAAGGCTGCAAGTGCAAAAGCAACAGCTCAGTGCAACAGCAGTGTGCAGAAAGGCTTCTCTGACTACACAGCTTGTCAACACTTGAAGCGGTTCTGGAAGCAAAAGTCCTACCAGGTACCACATAGGGTTACTTAATAAAGAGGCCACAGAGTGCTAATGTTCTGTGATATATACACAGGGTATGAGACCACAGCTGGTCAATTCCCACAGTTCCCACAAAACTTAGGCTCTAGGAGGGATGGAGAGCAGGGTCATGTGACATAACAGGATCTTGTTGGAAAGATGACAGAAGACAATTAGCATTAGCAAGATAACACAAATCAAAAACAGTCTGTGGTAGACGGCCTGGCCTGGTCTTGGCGTACAGGAAGCTTCACTGCAGGACAGAGAAGAGCAAAGTCATGTGTTTCCAAGGAGTGGCAACAATAAACAGGTGAACTGAGAGATGCCAGTGCCCCTCCCTTTCTGCAAAGCAAACAGATGCTGAAAATCTGGAGCGGCTGCTGAATCTATGCCCTCCCACAGATGAGCGACAGCAGCTGGGAGGATGGATCTTATACAGAGGCCTCCCTGGACGGCGTCAATGCGAGGGAAATCCGGGCCACGTGTTGAGCATGCATCCCGCTGTGGAAAAGAGCTGTTTAGATAATGAATCACAACAAGCTCAAATGCCTTCATCTGGTCTGTTGGTGGAAAAATATATGTATTTATCAAACGGTAAAGTTATAGACTATATGTGCCGGGGTGAATCTGCCCTCAGTCCCCCAGCAGGGGCATTTTAAAGAGCATAGGCCTAAACTTTGAGTCTTGCAGAGTCGTTAGTACAGTGATTAATTGGAGTTCCTTCTCAACACCGATAAAGTGGTTATGCCATAATTGTTTCTGACCCGTTACAGATGGAGAAATGAGCCCGTTAAGATACAGTGAGGTGGGGGAATTACTTTACATAGCTACATCATCACACAGCTGCAGAGTCACACAGCTAGAGTCACCAGCTACATCATCACACAGCTGCAGAGTCACACAGCTAGAGTCACCAGCTACAGCATCACACAGCTGCAGAGTAACTACCTTGGAGACTTGAAGACAAGGCCTGGATTTGGAATCGAGGGCCAGATTTGAATAGGGGGGGTCTAGAGGGTAAAAACCGAAAGACAGTACTGAGCAAGAACAATGTAACGTCAAGGTGCCAGTGAGCAAAACTGATGAGCGAAAGGAGCAGAGAGTGGAGCTATGAGGTAAGCTGAGGAAATCACTGATTGATGGCTACTACAGATTTTGGGAAGAAGCTGTTCTTATGTCTTGTGGTTCTGGTTGTTATTGCTTGAAAGCACTTCCCACTTGGAAGACTATGGAAAAGGTGATGACCAGGATGAGAGGGGTCGGTAATAATTTTTTGAGCCTGGCTGATTAGTCTAGCGAGGTAAAAGTCTTGTATGGGAGGATCTTCTCTGCTGATCTGACAATACGCTGAAGATTTCCCTTTGTGCTTGGCAGGATCGGCACCACACCATTATGGATGAGGTTAGGATGGACTGAATGATGGTAGGGTAGCTGCATCTGAATAGCCTGTGGAGGCTTTCTTAGCTGCCACAAGACAAAGAGCCGCTGCAGGGATCTCTTGAAAATGGAAGTGCTGCTAATCTCCCACTGTAGAAGTGTCACACAGCTACAGAGTCACATAGCTACGGCGTCACACAGCTACAGAGTCACATAGCTACGGCGTCACACAGCTACAGAGTCACATAGCTACGGCGTCACACAGCTTCAGAGTCGCATCGCTACAGTGTCACACAGCTACAGTCACACAGGCACAGCATCACACAGCTGCTGAGTCACACAGGCACAGCATCACACAGCTGCTGAGTCACACAGGCACAGCATCACACAGCTACTGCGTCACACAGGCACAGCATCACACAGCTACTGAGTCACACAGGCACAGCATCACACAGCTACTGAGTCACACAGGCACAGCATCACACAAATGCAGTCACACAACTACAAAATCTTACAGCTACAACATCCCACAACTACACAGCTAGAGTCACACAGCTACAGAATCACACAGTTACAGAGTCACATAGACAGGGTCCTGGGAGGGAAGTCAAAAATGGCCATGAACCAAGTTCTTACAGTACGTGTCAATATAAGACTACAGAGGAGTTTCTGCAGTGGGGCGGGGGGGGGTAGGCACACACTACCACAGAAGCAGAGAAGTCAAGAAACTGTAGAGGCCGTGATAAGAAAAAAAAAAGAGAAAATGAAATAAAAATGATTTCTCCTGTGGCAGTATCCGTGCCTTCTGTTAGAGGATCAGGCCTCCAGTGATTATAGTGAGACATTGGGGGGGGGGGGGGGGTTCAATGGTTTTATGACTGCTGAGGAAGTATACAAAAGGCTGAGGCCATCGGAAAACTCCTAGAAAAGTTCCTGTGAGCGGGACGGTTATGGCACAGGCAAGTGGATTTCAGTGCATGGGGAAAAACAAACAGGCTGTCATGGCGTCCGAGTCGTCATCTCCTGCTTTCAGATAAAAATCAATACGGCGAGATTGTTTCCCCTTCGGACGGGAGCAAGTGGACTTCGGGATTGATGACACGGACGGCTTCTCATTTATTGAAACAAAGCCGCATCCCTTCAATATTTAATAGCTTCCGAAGGCCCCTTCTGATAAATCAAAATGCATGTGTCGATATTTCCAAACGTCTCTCGTCTCAATCCTGAACTGAGCAGGCATTCCACAGGATGACTGTAGCGGGGGGCAACCCTCATCATTTTATTTAAGTGGTGTGGTCGAGGTCGGTCACGGCTCGCGTTAAGGTCCGCGGAAGCTCTCCGTTGGGCTGAAAGAGTCCTTGTGGCGACAGGGCAGGGCAGACACTGCGGCGACGCCGTTATCAGCCTTGGAGGGCTGAGTTACGGCCCTGCGGGTAAGGGTGTGCAGACGGTGCCGGCGCTGAGGCGGGCCGTTATCAAAGCACCGTCCGGGCAGCTCCGTACCACAGAAGTGTTGATAAACCTTTAATTAACAAACACCAAACTGCTCTGTCGTGATGAATTGAGAGGTCAGTGTACAAGGTGGGGGAAGAAAAAACATGTTAAATAATTCTGTGTTACAGGAAGGGCTGTCGTTTTAGCCACAGCCCTGGAGACGTGACGTGATATAAATACAGCAAAGGTAGGAGCCACGGCATTTAAATTTCCTGCGAAGAATATATATATATATAAAAAAAAGCACCCCAGGATCCTCAAATAAAATATATTAAAGGTCATGGAGACAGTAAAATAGAGGAATCAGTTTGTAAATGGTTTAAGCTAAACATTTAACAATTTAAAAATATCGATGCAGATGGGCTATTTTGGCTAATAAGCTTGCCAGGAACGAGTGGAGAGTGAGTGGCACGAGATACAGGTCACATTAGTCAAAGGAATTAAGGAATCAGTGTTTCTCTCAGTCATGGGAATGTAGAAGAGGAAAGCCAGAGTCCATCTGTGAACGAGAGATGTCTGATTGGTCACAGACTGCGGAGGAGTGACACTGAAGCCAGAATTGTAAGGACTCTTGTGGGTTTGTGCTTCCTGCTGTTATGGGGAGACAACGGGTCTCTGATGGAGGAAATGATGGCCAACCAGTGCACTGCTCCTGCATTCTGATCTGTTTGGCCCTGTGAGAGCTTGTTATTTTGAGATCTGTATACCCCCCCCCCCACATCTTCTGCTCACCACTAATTTGGGTTTTAATCAAAAAGCACATGTTGATATTTCCAAGCAGCCCCCGTCTGAATCCTGGCTCGGCCTGCAGGCACTGCACAAGGCAGAAGCTGAGGACAACCAGGCCAACCTCTTCTTGTCACGTCCCCGTTTCATTTAGCCATAATCAGTGGTGCAGCCAAACTCTTGCCAAGTAATCATTAATGAGTTCATGACTTAGTCCAGCAAAAACAGAGACGTTCATCAGTATCGATTCATAAAATTCTGGCTGTTTGATCGGAATCTGATGTGCCACTGGAAAAGGGAGTTGCTGTGAAAACCTGCATACACAGCAGCCCTTCCTGGATAAGACTGGCCACCCCTGGTCTATTACATTCAGGAATCTCCTTGAGGGGCAGAACATCCTGTGACTCAGATTAACATCAAGTCAAACAAATAACAAAGCTCAGCTTTTACAAGTAGTATACAAAATCAAAACTGCTCAAGTCAAGAGACACTAAAATGTGTGTGAGTGTTTTCTTTGGTAAGGCTTTTAATAAAACCTTTGGCACCCTGGTAAAACTCACTTGCTCCTGAATCTCTAAGTGTAACATAAACTTAATTTTGAACATCAACAGGGCTGAGTGGTGGAGTGGTTCAAAAGAAGAGGTTGTCTGCTGTCAGCGAGGAAACGCATATTGCAGATTCATGGGCATGTGGCAGGTTATCTTTGGGAGGACCTAAGTGATGGAGGGGCCATACTTTATACGTCTGAAGAAATTCCATTCACTAAAAAGGGCTTCAGATGAAAAAGTCAAACCATATGCTACAATCATCTGTGGTCCAGACAGAGCCTGGCAGTCTTTAGCAGTTACTAATCACGATTCAGATGCATAGAACAGCAAAACAGAACAGAAAGCATAATGCTGAATGCAAAGCCAAAAATTATCTGACAAGACCCACGTGACCACGAGAAGAGAAGGACACCAAAATGTTCTGGGGGTGGTAAGACCAGGAGACGATGCTGAAACCAGAGGGACTCTAATCTTTTGCCAAAATGCTCTGGGGGTGGTCAGACTGGAGGACGGTACTGAAACCAGAGGGACCCACACAAACACTCCCCCCGCCAGGTAAAAATAGGAAGCCACCACAGGAACCATGGCTCCCCCAGGATCACCCCCCCCCCCCCCATGAACATCTCCGCATGGTTTTTTCTTTCCCTCAGTTTTGCGGGTCCAACGAACAGTATTCATGTCCCCGCTATCAGTTACGGCACTAAAAAAGCACAGCCTATCAGGAATGCTTCAGTAACAGGAGAGGTCTGTTAAAGTTAATGTCAGCCTCTTGTTGGAGAGACCTATCTCCTAAAAGGCATTAAAAAGGTAACGCTCACTTATCAGCACCCCGCGAGGTTCAGGATTTTAATTGGTTTTTCAGGGAAATGAAAGACAGGTGGGGAGTGAGGCATGGCGACGGCGGTGCGGCGGACGCGTGAGGATGTGGCGCTGGCCCTGGGCTCAACCTGGGTTTAGGCACACGATTAGTACCGCGGCAGAAAGACGTCTTAAGTGGCCGCCAGGGACCTGGACCTCATCGTTCATTATTCAGGAAGGAGAATACATCAGCTTCCCGAAACGGTCCATACCAAAGGCCGCTCTGGCTGCAGTCTCTTCATGAGGCTCGAGAGCAAAGCGGATTATCCACCCCAATTAATGTCCAATAAAGCTTCGTTTGTGGGAAGCATTAATAAAACTGGTAGGCCAGAGAATTTCATAAAACTGGGAGTAGAGACACACGGACTGCCCTTGAGGGGTATCAAAAAGCAGGATCGCCTGTAACAGGATGTCTGAGTTTGCTGTTGGATGGGTGGGTGGCTGAGAGATATGGTGGGGGGGGGATTCTGAGTCTTACTTTACACTTTTACCTGTCTACACTGGGGCAAAGCACACAGGCAATTTCGTCAACCCACCGTGCGTCTTTGATCTATTTTGTGCTACAATTTTAATATTTTACGGGACCAGCATGGTGTCACCCCCTCCCTCCTGCCTGACATGATAGTGTGTTGGTGGGGGGGGGGGGGGTCAGTTCTTGTGAGAATGGGCCAAACACAAGACCATATTTCTGAGTAGAGAACACCCCCCCCCCCAACCTCTGCTGAAAGACAAGACCACATGGAGGCTCCTACCCAGCACCAGTGTGTTGGAACAGCACTACCCCCCCACCCCCACCACACCAGTCTTTGATTGTCTGTAACGGTGGAGCATCGCATGAAAACAGGGCGCCACGCTATACTCTAACAGCAGAAGAAAGTAGCCGTGTGCATGGGCTGTGGGCGGTAGGGGGAGCGTGTCACGGCGGGAAGCGGCCAAGCACGGCGTCCAAAAACCATCCCTTCAGTGTACGGCTTAAATAAAACATAACACACAAACGCTGCAGCATACATTATTCATAAATGCCAGACACTGGACACTGGACAGCCCAACTGATTTAACACATAAGACTGCCATATTTAATGTATACTGGATTTATGAATGTGTCTGTTATAGGCGGTAATACTAAAAATACCAAAACTAAAGGCATGATTGAATGAAAAGCATAAAAACATGACATCCCACAGGCTAGAGATTGACATCACAAGGCAGGACCTGTTAAAAGTATTTTAACGAAAATAATGATGATTGACAAACGTCTAAAATACGTTATTCTGTAAGTAGGTTATGAAGTAGGTCATGTCTTGGTGAGCTCTGCTGAAAATCCTTTTTAAGACCAAATTATTGGTGCTCCACGCCCATTAAAAGCTGTAAAATATCTTCCAAAGTATCTCAACTGTAATTGTGTCATGCTAACCCTAATATAGTCAAGTGAATGGTGAGCAGTTTGCTAAAATACAAATATGCAGGAAATTCAATACCCAGACCTAGTGTCCTGAGAGCAAGTAATTTGGCTGGGGAAGGTGGTGTCGATCCCGTGGGTGTGATGGAGCAGTGTTCAGTGGTCGCGACAAACTTGAACACCAAGATCCTTTCTTTGCTGAGAACGGATGTGGTGGTGTTGCTTATGTCTGAATTAAAATCTGTGCTCACTGAGAAGCCTGGAAGCATTATGTCAGAACTGCAGAGGGTACAAAGGGATATCCTGAACAGCACAGCAACAATGTGACCTAGAGACAATAAAAAGTATTGCACTGGAAATAGAACTTGAGAAAGAATCGCTCAGTGTATCAGAAAAATACCTAGATACGGATGGGAGGATACGAAGAACAAACATCTGTATTGTGAATGTTCCAGAAAGCCCTGGATCTTTCTCCCCAGTATGAATCATTAATCTTTTAAGTTAGGTACTGGTCATGGACATGGACATATTATTTGATAGTTTGCATAGGGGACTTCAGCCAAGCCAACAAGGATGGCATTGATTGTGGCAAAGCTACATTATTATCAAGTATGTGTCTTTGTGCTTTTCAGAACTATGGAACTTGGTGGTCTCCGATATCAAGGACAAACTCTTTCCCTTTTGCCCAAGTTCCCTCCAGATGCGGCACGTGCTAGGTCCACCTTCAACGAGGTGAAGGAGCCTCTCCACAACCGTGCTGTATTCGCTATGGTATTTTTGCATCCAGCTCAATTGCTTATTACACACAATGGGACTTAGAGATTTTTTCAGAGACCAAATAATGCGACGGATAAGTAAAGTCCAACAATTGTTACGAATCAATATGAGCTCGGGTGATTTAATATAGTTTCTGACTCCCCTTTGGTGATGGGAAAGAGGAACATAATGATACACATGTTTTTTTCTTGATCTTGATTAAAGCGTAAAAATGAAGGTATTTAGTCATAGTTTAGGAGCCTAACTATCATGTCAATTTTAAATCTAATGGGTACATGAGACTGTGGTTGGTTGACTATGGGGTTGGTAGGCACAGCAAAAACTTCCAAGCAAGTAGAGGGAACATTCACAAAAGTCCAACATTATAGGAAGTGTTCAGATAAACTACATTAATTCTGGTCAAGAGATCAGAAGACAGCACACTGCTAAGGTGGTAATTACTTTTGTGTTTCTTGTTATCAAAACAAAAAAATTACTTTGTGGAAAAATGACAAATTTTATATGTATCTGAGTGAAATATCGAAAATAATATAATTGTACCTATATTTTGTGCTAAGATTTGAAAGCCTGCAAACTGTCATGACAGCCTGGTATCATGAAATGCATACAGAATGTAGTTGGGGCTGTTTGGCACACAATACAATGTGTATTTTAATACTATTTTGTCTGAAAATTAAAAGCATGTTGTTTATGTCACACTCAGAACACAGCAAAGACAGAAGACTCAAATGCTGGAGCCGGAGCCGGGGTGGTAAATTAGGGAAATCGGGCAACCCGAGATGAAATCAAATAGCCAGACATAGTCGTAGTAATGTTATGGAGGGGTAGTCAATCCTAGAGATACACGGGAGAGGAGGAGCAGGAATATGGGGCAGAACAGGCAGGAGAGCAGGGCAGGACTGGGCAGGATGGTCGGGACACGCGATACAGGCAGTGCAGGAAGAATGATAGACAGGCGAAATGAAATGGTCGGCACAGCACACTGAAGGCACAATACTTTGCACCGGTTGTGCGAAATGGTGGCATCATCGGGCCTCCCCGGCACGGGCGACAGTTCGTTTGAAAGATAATGTGGAGTAAGAATGTAAGAAGATGACATGTTTGAAATGTTCAGTGGCCAAGATTTTATTTTTTTATTACTATTGTTATTAATCTATTAGACAGTGTTTAAATTGATTAGATAACTAGAGTGTTTAACACATTCAGAAGCACTATTTCACCGAAACTGGATGTTTGGTTTTCCTTTAGATTAAAGCGAAAGTTCTGGTTATTTTTTTATGATGCAAGATTCTTACAAAATCCATAAAATATTAATGCTGTGCCAACCAACATCGTGTTGGGGCTGGTTGGCACAGGTGCACAGCATATTTTTATAATTAAATAAACTATTTGTCATGTCCTGCCCTGCCTGATCCTCGTGTTTCCTCACTGGCTCTAACAAGTCACGCCTACTGCTCGTTTGTCTTACCTCTTGTTCCAGCCCTCATTTGATAGACTCCGCCTGCCTTTCGTTATATTCTTTTGCTACTCCTCCATATAAATGCTTCCCTGTCTTGTTCTGTCATGGATGTTGCGAGTCTCCGTCTTGTATACCTTAGCCTCTTCCATTTTGATCCACCGTGATCCTGTTTGTTTTCAGGTCTATTGAAGTCTCCCTTCCTGTAAATAAACCCGTTGTGTTTGCCCCTGAATTTCGCCTCACGCCATGACACTATTTGCAGTAACTTTTCCGTAATCGAATGTGTCCAGCTTTTATCTAAAATCTTAAAGATTAGTTTGCAGGTAGCTAGCTTATCATAATGTATTACTTGTCGGAGATATACAGTGCTGAAAGAAAACTGCGCCAACCAACCCCAGTCTCCCCTACATTGGTAAAATGGCATGAACCTGAGTCATCGGTATGTGGCTAGTCTGACATTATATGTATGGAAATTTAATTCATTTGTTTATTAATCACACTTATTCGTTTTTATTTTATCGACATGTTTATATGTTATTATTTATAGACTATACGAATAAGATGCCTTTTGGGCTTCATTTTGTATGCTGTATAATGTATGAATTGTTAATGCACAACATATTTCATTTTTTACTATGTACACAGCAGAGTTATTGAAACAAGTACCCCCCCAAGCACCAACACCTTAACGTCTGGATACTTTTTTATGGGGTGTCAGGCTTACCTGGGATTAATAGTTGTTAGCAAGTGGGTGGGTGGTTATTGTACCAAAATCATTTACAATACTAACCTTTACAACTTTTAAAAAATTATAATTATTTTCCTATTACCTTTTACTTCAAATTTTTTATCAGGTAGGGTCTTTCCTGAACTCTAGTATGTTTTTACCATTTTATATGAATTTGTCTTCAATCTGGAATATAGCCAATTCTTCCCAAAAGAATGAACCAAATGGCTGCCCTGTTGTTTTCATAAGGTGGGATGTTAAATCATTAAATTAACCTCTCATTTAAAATAGGTTTGGATAAATTCATATATTTAGGAATATTGGTTACTGCTGACTTTAGAACTCATTTTAAATGTAACTTTTCTTCATGAATGCATCATTTAATTATGGCAAAACCATGAGCGCTGGGACCCATTGCCTCTGTCACTGAGTGGTAGAATCAATGCTATCAAAATGTTTTGCTTAAATTGTTATACTTGTTTCAGTGTATCCTGGTTTATTTAACAAAATCCTTCCTTTTGGAATTAGATACATTTATATCTGAATTCATATTTAATAAGAAAAAAAACCCGTATACTTATGTAGTGGATTTCCCACCCAAATTTTTTATATTATTGGGCCACTAATATAAGAATTATATTATATTTGATGGATCTTCTGAAGACTGATACTGTACCTATGTAGCAGCTGTTGGAAAGTCAGCCCCAATGCATGATTTGCTCAAAAATTCTGCTTCCTGATTCCATACCTAAGTATTTATCAAATTTATTGTAATACAGTCCCTTAAGACTCAAAACAGAGTCCCTTTCATTTCAAAATCTCTCAGTGTTTGGCCAGTAGTAAAGAATCCTATGTTTACACCATCAATAAGAGAAGAAGCTTTTTGCATTTGGGCTAGAAGTGGACTTAATGTATTTAACGATCTATTCACTATAAATATTTTTATCTCTTTTAATGAGTTGCGGCAGAAATAAAACATCCTGTGCTCTCATTTTATTAGGTTTTTGCAGCTTTGTGGTTTTGTGACCAATGTTCCCAAATAACCACCCTGCTCTCTCCTAGACGTTATCCTAAAACTGAATTGCTGCTCTATAGGGTTAATTGGCATGACTTTCTCCTTATTCACTTCACCCAATTTGGAATCCTCTCATTTTGATTAAGGTATACAATTACCCAGTTTAAGTGTGCACTGGCTACACTGGACTAAAGCTAACTTAGCCAGACTTACACCAAATATCAACCTTGATCGATTTAAGCGATCACCAGCAAGACTTTGGCACATTTTGGTCATGTCCCATTTTGATTTTTAGCAGTTAATGGGAATTATCAGAAATCTCACAAATACCGGCATGAGCTTCCTATATTGCTGCGGTATTTGTGGTTATCTCACAGGAATGTGGTTGCTTTTGTGGCATTTATAGCAAGACAGCTGGTATTACTGTGATAGAATGAGATTTCCCCACCTACTTTCAGCCAGTGGGTTAGGGATCTGATGTATTATTTAATACTGATGTATTATTTAATGCCATAAGAGGGTGCTCACTGAAATTTTATAGTACCTGGCAGCCATTTTTGAACTTTGTCTAGAGATGGGACCCTAATAATATTTAATTATAAAATTTCATTTTTTTTCTTTCTTTAATTGATTCATCTATTATTATTATTATTATTATTATTATTATTATTATTATTATTATTATTATTATTGCATTATGAGACTTGTTTTGTGTTCACAAAAGCCTGGTGTATAGGACAGGATCTGTTAGAACAAGGTAAGGGAATTGGGGGAAGGGGGCATGGTTCTGCTTCTATTACATGTTTTGCGTCTATTCATGATACTAAAAGCTCATAAAAAAACAGTTTGAAGAAAAAGAAAACATGTCTCACAATGTGACCATAACATTCAGCTTCACAAAACAAGAGCATGTGTCTCTGGACAGGCTGAACAGACACAAAAGATCTGCAGAGATAGAGACTGAAGTCAAGCTGACTTCAGTTATGAGCAAAAGATGGGTGGGAGAGATTATCTTTGCTGAAAGGAGAAGGTTCTGGAAAATTATCTTCAAAGGGAGAGTGATCCTGGCGTCCACTGCACCAGTAACATCATACCTGGATATTTTTAGAGGGGGCTTCAAAGCCATCATGTCACCAAACACAGAGCGGTGGGCCTCCTCATTCTCAGCTAAGAAAATCCCATGGCTATCAGTGCACACATGTCAAGACATTTTAATTTTTTGTTTGGATGCGATAGGTTGTGTTTTTCCACATGGATGCCCCTGTTCCTGGAGAGGAACGCACCTGAGTGGCATAAAGCCATGTTTCATAAGTATGCATCTTAGCTAAACCCTTCGGAGCTGCTTTTTAGATCTATTTTTGTGATGCCATTTAAATTTTTATGTTTAGTTCATATGCCCCCTCAGGGATGGGTGCTGGGCAATGGCCCCTGCCCATGAGAAAAGCCCTAGCACAGTCCCAGGAGCCAGACACTCATTCCCTCAGCTCCCAGTCTAATCGCCCCCCGCAATTCCATCACAGAGCCGAAGCTGACCATTCTGGGGTGGCTCCCTTTACCCCTCCTGCCTTCTTTCATCCCCCATTTTCCCACTGCCGCCTCACCATCTGCTGCCTTTTGGGGGGGGGGGGGGGGGGCACAGGAGGAGAGTACTGCGCACAGCCCCTCCGCTTTGAGATAAAGCCGAAATTTGCCGGGGACCATCGCTGGCCACACGCTTTACGGCACTCGCTGAAACAGTGACTGCGGGGAAGAAGGCATCTATAGCAGTCCGGGGGAAATAAAAAGCAACCACAACTTGAAAGACAATGTTCAACGGACGGGAAAGCATGTGTTGGTGCTTCAGAGTCTGCACAGTGTGTTTTCATTTTCTGCAGAAGAAAGGGAATATTTTTATCCATGGGCAAGTGAAGTTACAGTCCATTATTTATGGGATAAAAGCCTTTATACTAATGAATAAACCAAATGTTAATATAAACAAATAGGTACACAAATAACACATAAGACCTCCATTCTTACGCAGTCTGTGGTTATGAAAAATGTATGTATCAGGAATGTAAATGGACAGGAAAACTTAAATAACCCTGAAACAACCTTCTTAGGTTTAATTTTTAAAATTGCATTATTTTGGGCTAGGACGACATGCCTTTCTGATAAAGTAAGGTGAGTGTCTGCTATTTTTGAGGCATTCGTTTCCATGGTTTCCATGGCAACAGAGGAGTTGGGGGGGGGTGGGGTGAAGTTGGAGCAGAGTTTAAGTCTTTTTTCCAAGGCAGGCACCCGTGATTCAGCCAGCACTCCAGCCAGCAGAGGGCAGGAATGAAACGACGGGGCCTGTGATCAGCGACGAACAAGCAGCAACGGAGAACCCATATGTGCTTACCATGGCTGATCATAGGCCATGTGTCACAGGTGGAGGACAGCAAGGTCAGGTGATGAGAAAGTCTAAAGATAGCGATACAGTGGCAGACAGGCACGGCTTGAAGTCTGACCTTGAGTATTAGAGCTGGGACGTGAGGAAAATAGAGGACTGGCCTTTAGAATTTAAACAAATATTATACTTGGTTGTCTTGCTGGTCCACTCAAAAAAGGAGCTCTATGACCAAACACAGACCTCTGTGGCTCAATAAATCTGAATGACACACCTTGGCATAGCAATAATCTCACCTCTGATTGGGAATTACTCAACATTTTGGTCATTGAGCAGGTAAAAATGCACCAATGTTATGTGAGAAATGAGAACATCTATGTGCAGATGCTTATGGCTGTATCTACGGTACTGTGCAAAAATCTTAGGCAGTCACAGAAAATGAAGTTCAAGTGATCTTCATGTTGGTGTAAAACTATGACATTATATCTCTCAATGTGTGTCAACTTAGCCATTTCAGAACCTCTCCTAAAATTACCACAGAATTTGCAGCAACCGCCACTATACCCATGTATTTTTTGACTCAACCATTACCTTGTTTGGCTAATCAATACACCATTGAGTTATTTAACAAATCAAGTTAATTCTTTAATAGAGCTGATGGTGAAATGTAATGAATACATAGAATGGCTGAGGTGCCCCAAAGGAGAAGTTTGGAAACCAAAGCACAGTTTGTCTAGCCATCCAGCAAGATATCATTAATGTTTTGGAGAACAGGTGAAATTCTTGTTTATTTTTTGTGTTACTGTTAATTTGCATATGTTATAATGTTAAATTGTGTTTTTTTTCTGAGAAAATATACACTTACTACCAAGATGAATAGCCTTAAACATTTTCTTTGCCTGCTGAAGACTTTTGCACAGTACTGTACCTTTTCACAGGCCCAAGGCATAGATTTCACTGACCACAGGTAGGGTGCGCTCCTCCTTGGTAGAGTGTGCCAATTGGGTTCTAGGTGGCTGCCTAGTTTGCCTGTACCCAAAACTGGTCCTGAACACTGCGAGCTGTTTCACTTCAGTCATTCAGATTTATGAATTCTTTCATGAGTACTGAGGGAAGACCTCAGCTATGCTTTGAACTGGCTGCCTCTAAGCTCCTTTATCGGTCCAACCTGAGTATGGAGTACTGTTCCCCATTACCCTGCAATGGGCTGTAACATGCCACACCATGTATTGGGGATGTTCAAACACCACTGCCAACAGGGGGCGCAATCCAGAGCACACAAGCTGAAGAACAAACATTAAAGACCAGAAAGGGGAAGAGAAAGTGAGAGAAATAGAGCGAGAGAAAGAGAAATAGAAAGTGTCTCCTGGAGAGTTCAGTGGACATGACATCAGTGTCGTACACTAAGGGTAGAAATTTAATGAATAAATAGAAAACTTCATATGAATAAGTGATGAGGCAAGCAGGATGTGCAAGGGTCTGCCTGGGAACTGGCAGGTTACAGATGCGTGGTGGTGACCTCCCCAGGCCACATGGTAGCTTTATTTGTGGTCAGGAATCTGGGGGTGTCAGGGACCTGCCAACAAGGTGTAACCGTGGCATGAGTCAGGCCCGGGAAGCCCGAGGGCCCGTGACCCAGTGTTAACAAGACACAGTGTTACCAGAACTCAGCAGAGAGGTGAGCAGCTCAGGAGAGCCGCTACGCCAGCCCTTTCATATCGTAATGTTCCTACCCAGAAAACCCAGCACGCCAAGTCTTAGCTGCGCGGCTGTGGGCCACCCCCCCGTTTCCGGGTCCCGGGCCTTTTCCCTATTGAGAAGCACCCTAATGAAGACCACACTATCCATCACTCCAGTCCCGGCTTCACCATTAGGAGGGAAGATGTCGCCCCAAATGTGACACGGGAAACCCACAAGTGCATACACACCCTTAGGTTATGAATTGATTCTGTTTATGGCCTGCTCCCAGGCAGAGCAAATTATTCTTGAGTTTGGGAGTCTGGAGGACGTTTCCTGTGCTTGCGTCCTGAAGCGTGATTAATCAGCCACGTCCCTCATACCCGCAAAGTGGCCAGCCGCCCCTAAACTGGTTGAACCGACTAACAGGTATCTTGAGAGGGGAGCCGAAGAGCACCGTGTCCTGACACCGCCAATGACAACCCATCAAGCCAGCCTACAGATTGCCAGATATCCCCACTTGCCGCTCTGCTTTACAGTGACCTCCAAACTCGAATATGACCAAAACTTTTGAGGAAAACTCTGTCTCCTATAAAGACTAATGTGGAGAGGTCAAATCCGTCAGCATCAAATCTAAACTTTTATCGCAAGTCCTGGCCGTATCATTTTGGTAGATCCGTAAATCTTTCTTCTGTATTTTCTCTGTTTCTTGTTTTATTTCTGATGCCTGAAGGCATATTACTTATGACTTAATTACTGATCGTTCAATGGGAATTAAGCGGAATGTGTCCCCATCAAAGTTCCGTAATTCAAGCCCAAATTATCTGCAGCAGAGCGGGACTGCAGGAGTGCACCGATAACTTTTAATTACGTGGCGGTTACGCAATGCGATTTCCCCCCAAAGTCGTCTGTGTGGGCAGCTTGCTTCCTGAGCTCCCCCTTGGCTAAAAACTGTGCTTCCCATCAGTGCGTGATGTGAGGGACACTTGCCCACACACACATGCATGTCAGCCCCCCGGGGGGGACTTCCACGTCAGCCTGGGAAACCCTGCCACAGGTTCACGCTCACACAATACTGTCAACAGCCCCTAACAGGAATAGCTGCCATAAGTGCAGCATAACTCCACGCTATGACTAAATTAGTTCCATAGACAGCAATTTTGTCTTTTCAAAAGCACAGGAAATCTGGCACGTCCACAAGAACGAATCAAGGAATCCATCAATCTTCCATTCCATTATTTAAGTAGAGGATTGCAGGGAGCCAGGAGCCAATCCCAGCAGGCACAGGGCGAGAAACAAGGGACACGCTACAGGGCCTTTCTGCAGCACTCACTGCCAATCCATCACGGGCCGTACACACACACAGACACACACACACACACACACACACAGACACACACACACACAGACACACGCACACACACAAACACACCCAATTTATATAAATATCTTTGTGAAGACCGTCCATTCATTTCTATGGGGAAAACTCTAATCCCAGCATAATGACCTAAACCCCCATCCAGCCCTAACTTTAACCATAAGTAACCAAAGCAAATACGAGACTCTTGGCATTTTTACATTTTTGATTGCATTCACAGACATTTGTGGGGACCAGAAAAGTGGTTCCCACAATGTCAAAAAAATCAGGTTTTTATCACATTGTGTGACATTTGGTCCCCATAAGGTAATATATATATATTACCACACACACTCTACAGACAATTTACAGACACTAACAATAGACAGCCTTTCTTCTCTCATGACATATAACGCATACCTGATGACAAACAGGCATTACAATGTGTAACACAGCCAGCGGGGGTCTAGCTTCAAGCGGCCGGGAACTGCAGGTCAACTCCTGACATCATTCAGCTTTGGCCATTACGAAGCGATGCAGCGATTCACTCTGCTTCCACTCTGCGCTCTTATTACGGACGTCAACGAAGACGTTTATGATGAAACCTACTTCCTGCTGCTTTCCCATTATTTCTGTAAGTTACCGTGTGGCTCAGCTTGGCATAACGGTGGTCATTTCCTTAGTGCTCACTCCTTAGAAACCCCCCTCAGTATTTTAGGCCCACACAGTGGAGCTGAAAGCAAATGAAAAAGCAAAGCTGTGCGGAGTCCCGCCCCCCTCAGGTCAGCGGCTTATCTGTGGAAATCCAGCAAACACAGACTCAGGCAAGTGTCAGATTCGGCTGCAGGATCCCAAACCAGTCTGGAAGAACCCTCGACACGCTAAAGCACTACTGTGAACGGCGACCCGGATCAGTAATGAGCGGGATGAAAGATTGCCCTCAAAATAAACGTTTACCAACCGCAGCGGAGCAGGCTGGCGGCATCATTAGGGTGACCCTCCGCGTCGCCCCCGGGCACACTCGTACCCACGCGGTCAAACTCATTTAGTCCCCTAAATGAGAAAAAATTAGATGGGGAAAATCTGAGTGCCTGTTCAGGATTAAGCGTGTAAAAGCCGGAAACATGGGCCCCACCATCCATGCAGGCGGAAGCATGGCAGATGACACCAGGGTATTATGTGTAGGAAGTGGGCATGCAAGTGGAATAAAATCCAACAAATTAAAAACACGTATGAAAAAGGACTGACCCCTCGCAGATAGAATGAACGTTTCTCCTAATGAGGGATAAGGTCAAGGACAGAGCACCCTGGACGCAATAAAGTCTGCAGCATTGTTATTGACGCAAAGGGCTTTTATGAGTAATCCACAGCAAACTCCACTGTTATGGGCATGCTGACACCCACTCCCTGCTACTCTGATTGCATGCTCTGAAACACACACAAATTTGACAAACTGTCAGAGTTCACCAATTCTGGGGTGTCATGGGGCACCAGAGAGCAGGACTGAACCCAACAAACACACTAAATAAAATGAGCCCTTTAAAAATGGTACAAGTACTCAACTCGAAAAAGGCAAAGGTAACACAGTAAGATCTAATCCTAGCAAACAAACTTCAAAACAGTCCCACCCAGCTGGCAGTGACACTTCGATCCAGCGTGATTACAATGACTGCACTCGTTTATACAGCTGGACGTTTTGCTTGCAAATTAGGGCAGCACCATGTACTTCCTGGCACAGTATGGGCAGCAATTTGCCACACATCTACTACCAGCCAATCAGGTTCAGGCTCATATTTCATCCCAGGGGGGTATTCCATGAAAGTAGCTAAAGCAAGCCAGACTTTCCTGAAAAAGTCAGACTCAAATTAGCGTCATCACTAAACTTAGCCTCATGTTGTTCCACTAATACAGTTCAGCTTTAACTAATCAAGGCTCATACAAGACAGACTTGCATAGTCTCACACCCGAGATATTTAAGAAGCATAAATGAATGGATGAATGATAGATTGACCAAATGAGCCAGAAGGTGTGTAAAACGAGAGCAGTGGTGTTTCCGCTGCAGAACAAATGCTGCTGATGGAGCTGTATAAAGAATACAAAAATTTAATCGCTAAAAAAGGCAATACTGTGGCCATAAACACAGCAAGGGAGTTGGCTTGGCAATGAATTGCAGACAGACTAAATGCATAAGTTACGTAAATGTTACAAGTGCTTAGTACAGTGGCATGGTGGTACAGTGGTTTATGCTGTTGCCTTACACCCTGAAAGTTCCTGGTTTGATCCCGATAGCCAACTATGAACTTTCTGAGTTGAAATACTTTCAATCGCATCCATGTGAAAAGTCCTGCACAAATAACCGTATCTTGTCTTTACTTTCAAAGTAGACTGTGACTAAACAAAATATAAAAATATCTTCTTGTTCATATTATTTTAACGGATTTTTTTCAATTTGTCATTGCATTTCATGTTTAACCTTTGTAATATGGGTACACTTTGGTTTTAATTATTTTGTAATTAATTAGAATGCTGAGATGTGATTTTTATATGCTTTATTATATTTATTACATGACATGAGTGGTGAAAGTGCGGAATTTCGTCCGACGGAATGATCTTTTGGGAATCTGTTCCCACATGTCGGACGTCCTTTGAGACAATGCTTAACTAACCGAGACAGTTAACCTGGTCCGGAGCGGACTTGTTCACTTGTGTAAGTTACCATGGTAGTTCAGCGGGGATTCATTTAAGACACATTGATGGAACAGAACTCCCACTTAAATGAGCCAAACTTGTCGATATAAGTCAGACTTTCCCTTAATCCTGCTTCGTGGAACACCCCCCTGCTCTATTTCTGTGAGAATATAGAAAAAACATCGCACTCCCTAGTGTATGATAAGATGAATAGTAAGGGCCAACTCTCTATGAATGGAGCCACTCTAAACGACACTCATCTGAGCTGCGGTCCAGCAGGAGGTGCTGTGAGCTGCTCGCTGCTTTCCTCAGAAGGTGATGTCATTGCAGAGGGAGTGAGAGAGACGCACAGAGAGAGACTCAGGATCTCTTATTAGGTCTGCCAACGTTGTCAAGATCCACCCCCGATGTACTTCTGTTTCCTACAACATTTGAATCATGCAGTGCTGTGCAAAAAGAAGGCCATAAATACGGGGGGGGGTGCGTAAGCAGAGGGGGGTGCGTAAGCAGACACTGGAGGCAGCCGCACTGCATTTTGCATGGAACAAGCCTCGCTTTGCGCTCCTTTGATCTTCCCTCTCAAGTGCCCTGCTGTGAGTCACCAGCCACGGTTCGACTTGGTGGGGAATGGTGCAGACGGGAGCTGGGGGCAGATGCTTCCCTCGATGCAAACAAACAAACAAACAAATAAATCAAAACAAAAATAAAAAATCCAAACAGAAAGAGAGGAACAGAGGTCTGCCGGGGGAACAGACCCAGGTTTAGTCTGGGCCGGTCTGGTATGTTGAGGATTTGGCACAAAATAGGTGGTCAGGAAATGGACCCCATGAGAAGTGGGATCACCCAGAGTGGCATCTTGATGACTGTGTTTCCACAGGAGATAATGGAGGGCTGACTGGACAGAAGACACATCTATAGTAGACATGGAGCAGATAAGCATGGAGGACTGATAGTCCTACGTTTTTATGGGAGCAGGTGGGTCCTCAGCCATTGGCTGAGACGAGAGTGCCAGTGATGAGCAACGCAGACATTGGCCACCTCTCTGATCAGTCTGGCCAGATTTTGCTACTTTGACAGCAAAATGGAAGTTTTCAATGTCTTATTTAGGGTCACTCCACAGAGGCATCTTGCATTGTTACTGGGAGGAGCGACAGCAGATACAGAGGATGGGAAAAAATGAGGAAGAATCCATCCTGCCTTCTATTTCAGTAATTCCATTTAAGAGTGTAATATTATTCTGCTTGGCTTGGGTTGTCTGCATGCCATTTGGTTGTTTTCCAGTTTAAATTAAACATGTTTGAGTCAAGGTCTAGCTAACTCAGAGGGCTTATGAGAAACAGGTTCCCAAGGCAACCAGGAGGGATGGACCAGCCGAAGGAGACGCCGCGTCCGGCTCAGAGGGGGGACTAGAACAGGCCACTTGGTTTGGAACAGGCCGGGTTTTATAGGGGGAGCCAGAGATAAAGCAGGGGCACAGGAACCTCGTTTAAAGTGAGGATTAAACAGAAGAGAGAGCACAAACAAAACTACGCAAGCCTTCATTTTGCGCAAGGTAGGCCGAGTTTGCTCTCTCTCTCACACATACACAAACACACAAACAAAAACAACTTTGCTCTCTGTCAGAATGATGGACGAAGCTGTGAACTCCGCTGGCGGGAAGCAGCAGAGGTGCCCAGGGAGAATGTGGGCAGAGAAATGCGCTGAGTGGCCAACAAGTATCTAACTCATTCCAGTACCAGATCACTCTGAGGTCAAGGCGGGGGGTAGCCACAGATACAGGGAGAATGAAGATATCTGGGATGTCCCTGAAAAAGCTAACAAGTAAAGGTGAAAAAGTAGGGCAGAAGGAAGGAAGGAGAAAAAAAAGAATTAAAAGCAAATAGTGACCCCTCACAGTAAAGGCTGGAAATAAAGGAAGTAAATGAAAAAATGAGAGGCCCAAAGCCCCTGATATAAGTTGGCTCAGGTCGCTCTTTGCACCCTGGAAAGGGGGCATTCGGGTGGTTCCATCATCAGCCTAACTCCCAGGAATCAGTCAGCTGATACCCGCGTTGCCAAAGCCCCATACCCATTTAATTCCCATTTAACCCAGTTGGTGGTTGACAGCTGGATCGGGAGCCTTGTTTACCCCACTGTTACCTCAGGCGGTCTCAAAGGTGGGAGGAACAGTTGTGGAAACAGTCAGGGAACCATAGCGAAGATGAGGGCGCTATACCCTCCGTAATACATTCACGGCGAGCCTCGGTCCATCCGGTTCTGATCCAGATGTCTCTCTCACTGAACACAAATTCCCCTCATTACCCTGGGGAGTTTACATGGAGGCATTATGAGCTGAACAGCACCCATGACATTTATCCATCCATCCATCCATTTTCCAACCCGCTTATCCTACTGGGCCGCGGGGGGTCCGAAGCCTATCCCGGAAGCAATGGGCACGAGGCAGGGAACAACCCTGGATGGGGGGCCAGCCCATCGCAGGGCACACTCACACACCAGTCCCATGACATTTATTGAATAAGCAAAACATTGGCAAGAAGTTTCCAGGAAGGTGTTACCCAGATCAGGTCTGTCAAAAGCAGGCAGATGAGCCGTAATCACAGCAGCATCTACAGGCGGCTGTCCCTTTGTTTTAAGATCAGTGATACTGTACACAGAGAATGCAGCTCATTCATTGAAGAAAGTCACCTTACACCTGCAGAACCAGATCATAGGTGAACTTTCAAACTACAGCTGACTGGCTTCTGAAACAAAACTCTGAGCTGCCTAAGCAGGAAGGGCGATTCTCCTAGACATCCGCAAGAGGCGATCCATGTACATGCAAAGAAAACCGGGACACACAGGCAGCGGTTCCACACATTCAGGAGACATGTACACCTACATTTTTAAGGCATTTGAGCTTTCATCAATTTATACATAACCTCACATAAAACCCATCTGAAATACATATTTATATATAATAGCTTTACATTACCTCTCGCAGTTATTGCCCATACATAAAATGCTACATGCGTAATGAATGGCGATTCATCACAAGCACTCACACAAGGTCCCGTTGGGTGAAATGCACGCCTGCATGCTTCCTATCATTCCCGGGAGACAGAGATTCCCAGTCCAGACAGAGAGGTTTCCTTCCCTCTATGGCGCTGTGGTTGATTTCCCCTGTTTACCTCTTGAATCAGGACCTGGCTCTCTCCAGCACACATAAAACACCAGTTATTCATTAATATCAGGAGATCATTTGGCACATTTGACAAAATAAAGAGGATACTCAATTTCCCTACTACACCTGCAGAATAGTAATCTGCACAAACAGCCCTTACAGAAACATCCAGTCACACTCAGAAATACGGCTACATGTCACTTTCAGAGAGAACATTTTAATGCATCTGAGGGCTGTCAGAAGCACACAGAATTGCTGTGTAAGAACATAATGATGATCATGCCATATAATATATATATGTATATATAAATAAAATATAGATATTGCACATACATGGAAAAAGTTCAAACATATATACGTACTCCCAAGCATCCACCCAGCCATCCATCTTTTGTAATTGCTTATTCAGAACTGGGTGTCAATGAGCCTGCAGCCACAGTATTTTGGGTGTGGTGTATTTTACATGGGGATACGCGATTGGGGTTTCTTCTGTTTAAGAATTGTTTTTCAATAACAAAACCTCCAAAATACATCCTATGATTCTGTGTCTTGCAGACGGTGAGATCCAGATCATACATACAAAGGGATTACATTACAAAAAGGAAGCGAGCAGAAGATAATTCCGTGTAAACGGCACCACCACCACTGCGGCCCGCCCAGCGATAAGCATCGATTTTCCATTCCCACTCCTGGTTCCCCGTAGGAGGAATTTCGGGGGCTGATAAGAGGCTATGAGGAGCTGTGCATGATAAATGAGAGATAAAAGGAGGAGAGAAAAGGAAGAAGCTCTATCTGTAATCAGTTAAGCTCTCCGGTTTCGACACCATTCCTTGACCTTCTTTGTTAATGTGTTGTACCAGCTTCCCTGTGGGGCTGTTGGATTAAGTCGGGATTAATCTGCTCACTCCCCTGGCTGAATACACACAGAGAAGCGGTGACAAGTGTCAACAACAACTACACAACTGAGGGAGAGAGAAAGAGAGAGAGAGAGAGAGAGAGAGATTCCTACAGGATTAGTGTGCTACAGTTTCCATCAAGTTAAGACACTTAAACCACATTATACAATCATTCTCAACACACACGGTTCCTCCTGCACAGTAATGGCTATAATTATGCAATAAAATTATACGCACCAACAGTAAAAGAAATGGAATACAGTTTATGTCTTATGACTGATGCATTATTCTGTGTCAAATCCAGCTTGAGTTCATAACGGCACATTGTATAAGAAAAAAAGAGAAAAACACCGTGTTGACAGAATTACATATGCAGACTGAAAGACCTTAAGTGAAAATGTAAGATCTGCCAGTTTGAGAGGATAAAGACAAAAGAAAAGATTCCTGTGAAGTCAAAAACAGCAATCATGAATGACAACTTACAAAGGGCATGTGTGATCTTCAAAAGGGTTAAGGTATGAACAGTTAAGTGTGTGTGTGTGTGCGCGCGTGTGCGTGCTAGTGGGTATACCTTACCTTATGGGGAAACAATGTCCCCACAATGCAACAAATGCCCATAATAATTTTTTTTTCTCAATTTAATAAAAATCTGTGACTGCAATTAAAAAACTAAAAATGCTTATGGTTATGGTTAGGGTTAGGGCTTGGTGGGGGTTGGATGGATGGTTCAGTGCAAGGTCACACAGGGTCATGCAAAGGCAGCCTATGCCTTGGCTGGTAGCCTTTCTGGACACTACTGTCCTCATGATGAACTTCAGACAGCACACCAACACAAATTTGCTAAAACCATGGAGAGAAACAGGAGGAGGGCCATCCCACTGATAGGAGAATCCTCATGTGCCATCTGGCGATTTTGGAAAGACGGGTGGGGGGGGGGCAGCCATCACAAAGGAATCTGTTTCCTTGCATCTCCAGGAAGAAACAGCCACCCTGGAAGGGTGTGGTTGGACTAATGAGTCATTTAAATAACGCCAGATGCACAGATTTTAAACTATCGCACTATCACTGAACGATAATATAATTATGCGATCATCCATCCATCCATCCATCCATCCATCCATCCATCCATCCATCCATCCATCGGTCCGTCCATCCATCCATCCGTCC
>JAODJW010000116.1:0-22431 GCA_026777045.1 Hyperopisus bebe
CCAATAATCATGTTTCCCCCGTAATGGGTGGAGACCTCAACCCCCCCAATGTTCCAGCCAAAGTTACGCCCTTGCTCGCGTGCATGCTCTTATTTGCTTGCTCTAGTTTCCGGGATATTTTATTCCATTTGTGGGCATCAGGGAGCCGCTATCAATATGCGGGAGACTCCCGGAACTTCCAGGAGACATGAGATGTCGGTCATCGAGGTATCAGGACATTTGCTGGGATATTTCTTCAAGAAACTGTTGTCAAAAGGAATCCCCTATTCCCCATTTCTTTATCAGTTAAGTACAAATTTTGGTATTCTTGCAGATAATCTGTGTACCAGGTTTTTCTGTGATGCAATATTACAAAAGGTTTTTTGTTATGGTTATTCAATCATTTGAAAACCCCGTTTATGCAGCAAACACTCCATACTGTAGACAACTTGAAGATCCCTTTTATCACTGCGGTCAAGCTATCCACGCTTTGCCGATTCACGGTTAAATGATCTGTGCTTAAATTGTATGGTGCAGGCATAGACATACCGTTACGGTATCAGCTGTCGTTTAGGAAAATAACCGACTACGCGATGGCACATAAGAAAAGGATGAATACTCATATGTATGAAGTAGAGGATGTACTTAAATACAATTAATTTCTTACTTTCCCATAATGTATAAACAAGTCATACAGCAACAGAAAGGCAACGTCCAAGGCTATGCCCAGGCACAGGAACCACGGAGGGCGGTGTCAGGGTTCGCGCCCTGTCGCAGGAACTTGGGGACTCGTGGGATCGAGGACCGAACGAGCGAGAGGTAATATGTAAGGTATGAACTCCTCTTATAATTTCTGAAACGTAAGGTCCAAGGCTATTTTCAAAGCTTTGGTAAACTTGTACTGTACCATTTTTGAAGTTGAACACATTTTGCCTTTCAGGTGCTGTATGACTTGTTTAGACATAGGAAAGTAAGAAAATAATTGTACTTAAGTACATCCTCTACTTCGTACATACGAGTATTCACCATTTTCTTATGCGTCATCGTTTGTAGTATGTTATTTTACTAAACGCGAGCTGATACCGCAATGTCTACGCATGCACCATACATTTTAAGCGCGGATTATTTAACCGCAGTTAGTTATCTGATCTACATCCTTTTTATCTTAACTTGGAACCGTCAAACGTTGAGAATATTATAGGTTACGACATCATCCCTCCTAGGCTGGCCTTCGCGAGCACAGAATTTCATCTCTCATTGGCCCAAGCTTTCATTTCATTGGCCCAAACTGTGAACGCCCCCTCTGCGCTATTGGTTAAATTTCATATCAGTTCTTTTAAGTCTCGGAAGGGGTGGAATACAACTCAGAGAAATGGCGCCATGTGGATTTCGCTTCTAGTTTCTTTTTAATTGTTTGCAATATTACCATAATTTAGATGGCGAGTAAGCTTTTCAGAAGCTTACACAACGTCGATCATAGCTAGACTTGCGTGTTGGGTGGCTGTGTTGTCATGTCGCTTGTATTGTTTGTAAAGTGTTTATTTTTGCAAATTCAGATGCATATCCAGGCTTTTAACGGATACGGCTATTTGTAACACTGCTGAAATCAGTTACTTTATAAGAGGCATTTTAAAATCCGTGAGTATAAAAAATCTTTTGCCTTTAGTCCTGATATAGAATATGATCATTTGTTTTCATTATTTTATTTAAACCCATTTAGCATAATCGTTACATTGTATTTTGTTTTGCAGACACTGCGCTTAGCGGCGTGCCTTGGGAGATGAATGGCAGAGTGATACCCAACACGCCTTTGGCCGTAGACTTCTGGCAGGTGCGGAAGTGTGGCCACGTACGTCTCTTCTTCTTATCTCACATGCACAGTGACCACACGGTGGGTTTAACATCTTCGTGGGCTAACCGACCCATATACTGCTCTCCGATCAGCGCAAAGCTGCTCAACCTTAAATTGCAGGTGGGTTCCCCTGGGCTATAGATGGGGTTTCTGGCGCTGGTGTCGGGAACCAGCATATCAGCACGAGAAAGAGCTATTTCAGCAGATCAGTTTCGCTTTTCGGAAAAATTAAATGCAATCACGTTCATTTGTCAATTCTTGCTTAGTATTGCATATTTACAAAACAGGTACAGTCCCACATTACACTTTGAGTACTTTAGTGGTATTCGAACATTTATTAATATGCGTTGGTTAATCATGCCCCCAGTTTTTGTTTAGAAAAATATAAAAATTCGTCGTGAACTTTGCCTTGTATTTCAGTGTAACATTTTAGGACGTTTTCTGAAGCCAAAAGTGCCCTAGAAGTAGTGGCTCCATCAGTACTGTTCCATCAACTTTTTTTCTTGATAAATAAGGGCATAAGTCTATAGAGGTTTTAGGGAAAAAAAGTTATCCGTGCACAAACCTGCAGTTTTGGAGAAAAGGGGCTAAAGTTGATTTTTAAAAATACTAATTTGGGGTCTATCTGTGGATCCCCAAAGGGTTAGCTCTCTGGATGGCTAGACGTGAATTAAGATTATGTAGAAATTTATACTTTTGTTAAATGGAGTGTAACAATAAGTTATTCTTCAGATCTTTTATTTTCATTAATATGTCATGCAATGCATAGAACTGGGGTCTCCAACTCAGGTAAATACCAAGAACTGGTGTGGCTCATCAGAAGCCAGGTACAATAGAAGGCCTACAGGGCAGCAGCTCTCCAGGACTGGATTTGGAGATCCCTGGTTTACAGAATTTGATATGGTGTTCCAATTAAATTAAATTATGATTAAAAGAATTCTAAAAAGGAATTGTAGCAGTTACTTTGTAACAGCTTTGTTACATCTCCTTCATTAACTGTGGGATATATCGTGGAGAACTTTTTGTAATAGGATAGTAATGTGTAAGGCAGTGTTTCCCAACCCAGTCCTCAGGGACCTCAGACAATCCATATTTTTTTCTCTCAGCTACCAAAATACCAATCCAGGTGTTCTGAGTTCTTGATTGGCTAGAAGCTGGGAAGGAGAAAAAATGTGGACTGGGTTGGGAAACACTGGTGTAAGGTATGCATAAGATAAAAATTTAGCGCGAACGAACGTAAACGGTACAGCTCTTTGACTATAGTCTAATTTTTCCTGGTGTGACATACTTAGCTTGTAATTCAACTTTATTTTACTGTCCTTAGTGTGAAATTGTATACATTATTTAAATGCTTTGAAAGTTATTGTTTTTCATATCTATTGAAAACTTCTTTTACTGCAAATGCCAGTATATATAAGACAACAGGAAACGCCAACATGCCCATTTACAGTTTTTTTTTTAAGGTCTTTTTTTCCCTCAAATCGCATCTCTGCTTATTTAGACCACGTGCAGGTGTTTTGAGTGCATAAGACCAACAGTTTTGGATTGTAATGTGACATTAAGGTTTCCTTTTTGCCACTCTGCCAGCTGTTTCACCGTACTAGGTGAGGATGGTGTTCTTGTAACTTAACCCAGTCCAGGGCTGCTGCTATGTCTTGCATCCTTCTGAACCACAGGTAAGAGAAAAATGGATCCATGCTCTGGAAGTGGGCGAGGCACACAAGCTCCCTCTAGATGACATGGGGAAGGAGACGCTAACGGTTACGCTCATGGAAGCCAACCACTGTCCCGGGGCAGTCATGTTCCTTTTCCAGGGCTACTTTGGCACTATCCTCTTTACAGGTGTGTGCGCCGAGGGGGGGGGGGGCACCTTCACATTAAGAATTGTTTTTGTAATTTTTTTTCCACAAGCTTGTCATGCTGGATTGTTTGAAAGAAAATACCCTGATTCTGTGAAATAAGATGAAGCTTTATTTGCCATTTGCAAGTATGAGTAGATTTATGTTGGAATGCTTATTGTTGGATTTTCCATCTTGCTCTCCTGTGAGTGGGCGGACACACACACAGGTGTGAGCGAAGCTTGGCATCTATTGGTCATTTATCTAGTACCCCCGGAACATTTGGGGGCCTTGCTCTAGTACCCCCAGAATATTTGGGGTCCTTGCTCTAATATCCATGGAACGTTTTGGGGCCCTTGCTCTAGTACCCCTGGAACTTTTGGGGTCCTTGCTCTAGTAACCCTGGAACAAGTTATCAGTATCTTAATTCAATGGAGGACTAGCATATCCTCTGCAAAAGAGAAAAAAAACGTAGCCATAGGAGTGAAGGTCATGTGTTGTAGGCCGTAGGCCACGATCCACCCATGTGTTATGCTGTCATTGATGCAAGTGACCCACGGCCGCAGGGGACTTCCGTTACACGGCAGCCATGCTGCGGCAGCCCAGCCTGATGAACCACATCAGCATCGACGTGCTGTACCTGGACAACACGCACTGTGACCCCACTCGCTCCCTGCCCTCCCGCCATCAGGCCACCCAGCAAATCAAGGAGATCATCCGGGCACACGCTGGGCACGATGTGGTAATCGGTGAGATCCCCGCTCCTTTCTCTCTCGGCTGTCCGTCCAGTTCTATTCTGCCTTCCTTCCAAGACCATTCGAGTCCTGTTTTGTTTCCTTTTGTAATAAGTGCAGTCATCTGCTTTTTAAAGATGGGGCAATTATGGGTTCTTGTGTTGATTATATTATGTGCAGTGTGTGGTGCAGTTAGTGGCCTGTGAGGTCTGACTGTGCCAAGCATGGTTGCTTTGACCCAAGTCCTGCTCGTAGTGTCAGAATAGGTTTGCCTCTGCAATTAGTGGCCCATATATGCCTATTTATTTGCATGCCCCTACAGGCCTCTATACCTTGGGTAAGGAGACCCTTTTAGTGCAGCTGGCCCTGGAGTTCAGGACTTGGGTGGAGGTGAGCCCCGAACGCATGCGGATTCTGCATGTGCTAGACCTGCCTGATGTGTTTACCACTGAGCCTGGCGCCGGTCGCATCCGAGTGGTGGACCATTCTGAGGTATGTGCTGCGAACCTGGTGCTCTGGAACCGGCAGCGGCCCACTATAGCCATTCTGCCCACGGGTCGACCGGTAATCACCACTCACCCCAGCATACATGTTGTGCCCTATTCTGACCACTCCTCCTTCCAAGAGCTGGAGGACTTTGTCTCAGCCCTGCAGCCAGCCTCTCTGGTGCCCATAGTAGGGCCCTGTGTGCCCCGCCTATCCACTTTAGTGTCGCCCCGCAAGCGATGCCGCCCCATTATCATTCCAGAGTCTGTCCGCCTGGGCATGATCCAGGGACTGGAACGGGAGTCTGCCGTTTGCTCCCGCTTGGCCATAACGGCGCGTCCTGCTGCCAGCGGTGTGGTGTTTGAGTCTCCCCAGAGGGCACAAGCATCCCCCTTCAGATACAAGCCTAGCCCCGCTGATGAATGTGACTCAGATGTTGATGAGGATGGACAAGGTGCTCATTCATCCCTGCACCACACAGTGTCGGAGTTCTGCCCTGAGGACACATGGGTGCCTAACGGCACCGCAGGACTTGTGGGTGACTCGGAGATTGCTGAGAGTTTTTTCCTCAGCCAGCTCACTCCAAGTGACTGGATGCTTTACCCTCCAGGCCCCCTGAGGAGCCTAGGCCCATCATTGAAGCCTAAGAGCAGGCAGCCTTCACCCAAAGCTAATGGGTACCCTCAGCCGCCAACCATGTCGCCAGAGAGGGGGAGGACAATTCCTGGCTCTCAGGGGGCCCATGGTAGTGTTGACAAAGACCCAATTCCTTCTAGGAAACTGCATGACCCAGAGCTGATTCTGTTAGAGGAGCCCTTGACCTTCCTTGATGAAGAGATCTATGGAAGGTTTGAGTGTATTGGGTGTGACTCCATAAACAAGTACCGCCTAGTCCCTTGGAGCACATGTCCAAAAGGATGCCGCACCTTCCACGTTGCTGTGGAGCACTTCCTCATGACCTGTAGAAATTAGGTTGTAGACTGCTGTCATTCTCCAGGTTCCTCGGTGTTGTGATATAAATCATTGTTGGCCAAATTCTAATTCAGGAAGCTCACCGTTTCCACGATCTTTTGGTTCACAGTGATATAATTCATGTCGGGTCATTCAGGAAGCTCTTAGTGCCAGTAATGTTCCCTCATTTGCAAAGGAGCAGGACATCATCCTCTCCGAATAGTTGTATTGTTTCTCTACATTAATTCATTTGTTTTTTGGAATACAACATGGAAATGTCCAGACACTAACTACCTTCACATTTTTATGTTAGGTGAAAAACTTAATTGTCCAGGGCACCTGTATTGTTTATGCCTGTAAAATGTATTTAATATTTCTTGTCTTAATAAAGTCTTTGTCCCATGTCCTGCAGTCTGAGCTAAATAATTGGTTGTTTACGTGCCAGCTGTGGCCCTGACTCTTACTTTGTATTATTAATAACATGCATTTTCTAACACTTGCTTGCATTATGAACAGTGACCTTGTCATGGGATTCCACTTATAACATTAGCTTGTTGCCTGAGAGTGCTGGTAATAACTCTGTCCTTGCTGCTACATAATGACATTTTCGCAAAACAGCCTACAGTAACCTAGTGATAAAAGCCCTCAAGTCTGGGCCCTTTTTCCCCTAGAGGACCAGCTGCATTTTTTAAATAGTTTTACAGTGCTAAAAATTCCTGGTATTTCAGTTCTGTTTACATTTGTACCTTGACATTCAATGGAAATTGGAAATTGGTTACTATTAATGTAGGATACTATACATTTTCTCTCAAGAACATAAGAAATTACAGAAAACTTTATATATACACTTCGGTCAAGTAGTGGCGCTGTTACAATCCCAGGTCTAGGTTTAGGGTTAACATTGTTATTATTTTGGGTTAGGACCTAAAATGCCACAGACACCAAAATGTAAGATTAAATTAGAAGATATGCATTTATTAATGTGTGTGGCAAGCAAAGTGACAAATGACAAGGGCAAAAACAATACCTAAGCAGCGGGAGGCTATGGGCGGCGTCAAAGAAAAGAAATAAGCAAAAGGGTCTAAATAACCTACCTATCCATTTAATCCCCAAAGGAGAACTACTCTGTCTTAACCAAAAGTACATAAGTTGCGCCTGGTGTGACTAGACAGCCAGTATTTCTACGTGTGGTAAATGTACATGCGCGCACATTCTAAACTGAGCCCCACCACATTAGGAGTCAGGTACCGGTATATTGGCTACCACAATGAGCAATTCGTCGTTTATTATAAAAGTCCTCGCACTTAAGCTATCATGGTGTAAACGTGCACCAACATCAAGCACATCATACGAGCAAGAAAGCATTTGCAGGAATCAAAAGGGAGAGTCAAAACTAGGATCAAGCTTCTACACAGACTTGTGAGTGATTGGTGTGTGGTGGTTCTGTAAAGTGCTTTGGGTGTCTTGAGAAACGCTAATGAAAATGTACCATTCATAAATTATAATAAAAATATGAAAATGTAAATTTTATCATGCACTTTACAATTCAAGTCTGTTCAATACTTGCATGGACTGGGTGTTGGGCAGGGTTGTGCGGTTCAGCGGCTGTGGGGCATCTGTTGGTGAAGAAAGATTCACTGATCTTGACTTTACCAACGATGGGATCTTCACCAAATGAAGGCCCTAATCAGGGCTCTCGAGAGACTGAGCAAGGAGTCCGAGTGTCTTGGCTTGTGAGTGGCCTGGATAAAAACCCAAGATCCAGGCCTTTAATGACCTCTGTCTGTCTGCAGAGAGGATGTTGACTGCATCGAGAGGTTCACTTACCTCAGCAGTGACATTCATGTCTCTGGTGACTCTTCCTATGAAGTCAGCAAACGGGTTGGGAGAGCATGAGGGGGTCATGAGGGCACTGGAAAGGGGTGTGTGGCACTCCTGATATCTTTACAAGAGGACGAAGGTCCAAGTCTTTGGAGTCCTGGTGCTCCCTGTGTTATGGCTGTGAGACATGGATGCTATCCAGTGACCCGAGATGAAGACTGAACTCCTTTGGTACCGTGTCTCTTCAGAGAATCCTTGGGTACCGCTGGTTTGACTTTGTGTTGAACGAGCAGTTGCTCAGGGAGTCCTGAATGAGGCACGTTACCTGCATTGTGAGGGAGCGTCAGTTACGGCACTACGGTATGTGGCATGATTCCCTGTGAGGGTGATCTGGGTCGCAGGATCCTCATTGCTGAGGCCCAGGCAGCTTAATCAGGCCAAGGGGATGCCCATGTAATACCTGGCAGTTGCAGATAACAGTCATTTCAGGAGGATGGGACTGAACCACGCATCTACCTGGAGGGTCATCAGCCAGGATCCCAAGGTGTTTCCTCATGTGGTGGGTATGGCAACACGGTGCACCAGTGCATGTTCCCTGACCTGATTTGAGAATTCTCAAACATGTTTGTAGCTTTTAGGTGATATGCTTGATGCATATTTTATGGTGACCATGCTATTTCAAAGATGGAAATATCACATAAACATGTTCCTTACATAAGTGGTTTGCATACTTCTTGTTTGGGGATCCCCCCACACATGGGCTAAGTCTTGTGACCCCTTTTTGAAATGAATAAATTATAAATCATGATAAATTGGGCCATTGGGGAGTATTCAATTATAAAATTTGTCAGTGGATTGCCAACGATAAGACATGTGGTACCTGACACTGACAAAAGATAATGTAAAACTTTTTTTTTTTTTTTTAAGTATTCTCAGAAAATGATCTCACCATTCATCCCAGTTATTGGGCAAACTGTTTGAGAACCAGTGCCTCATGTGGTGTTAAATTCATTGACGGTACATCCTCCATGCACCACAAGATGGCAGTAGTCTTTCATAGCAACAAGGGCTGCTCCCATAACAGTGTGCACTTTTGAAGGGTTTGTGAAACACTAGCTTACAGTACATTCAGAAAGAATGCAGATCCCCTAACTTTATCATTTTATGTTGCAGCTCTGTACTAAGAAAATTTCAGCTTATTTTTCCCTCACTAATTTACACTCAATACCCCATAATGACAAAGTGAAAATTGGATTGGCAAATTTATTATAAATAAAACACTGAAACATCGTATTGACATAAGTATACAGACCCTTTGTTACGACGTTTGAAATTTAGCTGAAGTGCATCTCATTTCCATTGATCATTTGAGATTTCTGTTGACCTTTAAGAGGATTATTTACCTTGTTTGGAATCCACCTGTGGTTAACTTAACATGGTTGACATGATTTGGAAAGGAGCACACCTGTCTGTAAAAGGTCTCAGTTAACAATGTATTTCAGAGCAAAAACCAAGCCACGAAGTCAAAGGAATTGTCTGCAGAGCTCAGTATCAGGATTGTGTTGAGGCACAGATCTGGCAAAGGCTACAACAAAATTAGCAGCATTGAAAATCAAGAGCACAATGGGTTCTATAATTCTTAAATGGGAGTAGTTTGTAACAAACAAGACCCTTCCTACTGCTGCCTACCCAGCCAAACTGGGAAGTCAAAAAGGCAGGACCTTGGTAAGAGAGGTACTGAGCGTGGACTAATCAGGGGGAAATGAATTTAAATGTTATTATAAAGGTAAAATAAAATGTGGAAAAAACAGGGTCAGTATATTTTTGAATACAGTGAACAGTATGTAATGATTGCATTCTTATGCTAAACTGACGTGAGCACTTATTTAACATTGGTTAGGAAATCTGCATTTGACGTTTTAAGGAATTGTTGAGTTTTCAGGATAGGGGATTTAAAAAAAAAAAATAAGAAATGGCTTAAATCAAACTTGAAATGATTTCAGGAAGCACCTTATTTCAGATATGATGCTTAATTCGAATTAAATTTTGTGTGTTCTTGCTTGAGTTAAAACCTTAATTATCACACTACCATAACATTTTTTTTCCAAATTAGCATTTTAAAGGAACTTTTTTCCTCAGCAATCGATGGATAATTAGTCTGTTAAATATTTGTGCCTGTGCAGGACTAGTAAATTGTGTAACTAAACAGCGGACTGTAGATATCTGTGTAGAAGCGCACATGACTAGTGACCACTCCAGCGCTTGGTGTTAATGGCAACCATGGCTCTGGCACTCTATTGCATCATAGAGGGATTTACTGATCTATTATGAATGGTGAAGGGATTGGAGGACCAGGGCCCAGCAGACCGCCAAGGGGAGAATTCTGAGCGAGTATGCACGTGCACACAGAGGATCGGGTGGCCTATGTGTCAGGGTGTGCAGCAATAGAAAAAAAAAGTCCCATTTAATCCATCTTGGCACAGTTATAACTTCACCAGCCAAAATCTTTGCCTTTGTTCCTCCCACAGAAGACAGACTTGCGTCTTATCACCTGGCTATCGCCCAGGCACTGATTTTGCTGGTGTTTCGTCTCTTCTTAGGGTTATTACCTTCAAGTTAAATCCACTCCCCCTAAGTCACAAATTTTGATTTGCATTACCACTTATCTCATATTTTATATGTTCTCTGTGTACATCATACAACATTTGACCTATTTACACTGCTGGGTGGTGCCATGGCTCATGCTATGATTCCTGGGAGAGGCTTGGGTCTCACTGGCAAGCCACACTGGATCAGGTGTATGAATGGATGTTACTTCAGTCATTCAGGGTTAATATTCCACTAAAGGCTCTAGGGGCTTCTTCCCTTCCTGAAGCATTTAACCTGACTGAGCAGCAGCTGGCTTTTCCTGTGCGAGCGATACTCGTTTTGGAGAGGCACCTCCTGCAGAGTCTGATTAAATGAAATAGCACCTGAGGTATAGCCCACCCCCTTTGCAGGAACCCCCTTCCTTCTCAACCTGAGGTATAGCCCACTGCCCCAGTAAGAACCCCCTTTCCCTTCCATCTGAGGTATAACCCACCCCCCTTGCAGGAACCCCTTCCTCCTCCACCTGAGGTATAGCCCACCCCCTTTGCAGGAATCCCTTCCACTTCCATCTGAGGTATAGCCCACCCCCCTTGCAGGAACCCCTTCTTCCATCTGAGGTATAGCCCACCCCCTTGCAGGACCCCCCCTTCCTCCTCCACCTGAGGTATAGCCCACTGCCCCTTCCTACTCCACCCGACTTGGGGTTCATGCTGTTCACACTGCTGTGCTTCAGAATACCCTGAGCAAAAAGAAAAAAAAAAAAACTGAATGCAGTTGAAATTTCCTCCCACCCCCAGTCGTTTTCTGCCATTGCTTCCTCAGGGCTAATGATGGATTCTGCCCAAGTGCATTATGGGTAGGGTGCTTGCTTCACATCTTCTGTGGTCATGTGGTAGCCCCGTGTAAGACAAATGGGTGGTCTCTGGTATAAGTGGGTTATTGCATTCCAACCCGTGCATTACATGGTTTTAAACACACTCCGTGAAGGCAAGCGCCCTGCACCACGTGCCCCATGATTCTTTACCTCTGCAGCATGTTTAAAAAAATTATTCATATAATGCATGGTTTGCCATGCATCAACTTTTACTTTATTTCCTTAATATTCTTTTTTTTGGATGTTTAGTATGTCTGCACTTTGCATACCTTGCTGCTGTACGCATAGGAAGTTCCCCCAGTGATCAGTAAAGTTCATCTTATCTTTTCTTAAGCACTCATTTTCTACAAAACCTGGAAGCACTCAGCTTAATAAAGGGAAAATCCTTGATGAGGTGCCAGTCCATCACAGGGCACATTCTCACATTAATAGGCACATACCAGGTGCAGGAAGTGAACCCACAGCCCTCGAGGTGTAACGCTATCAGGCTATACAGTGTGCCATAGCATGGCACCGTGAAACTCAAAATATCCATCAAAAGATTTTGATTTAAAAATATGTCAGACTATGGCCAAATACTAAAAGAATGCCTTTTGTGCATAAGTGAAAGTTCCCCCCTGGGTCTCAGAGCTGAAAATTGCTGCTGGCTGTAATGATAGTGATTCATCGACAGGTCCCTCATGACCCTAACCCTTACCCACCGGGCCTTTGTCGGCTCCAGTCCTAAACATCAAATCAGGTTCACTACAAGGGGGTGGAGGTTTGTATATCTATACTCACACACAGCATGACTGTGAGGCAGGGTTGCCAACTGTCACGCATTTGACGTGATCCTAATGCTTTCAGACTCTCACACTCGCGCAAGAAATCTTACAGCAATCCGTATTATTCCATTATAAATGTAAAATTAGCTACATCAAAAGCATTGGGGTACTTTGCAAACTTTACAGAATATTTACAAGGTAATACAACAGTTACATACATGTAAATGCATGTGTATGTGTGTGCAGACTTGTCTTGAATTAAAAATCTCACTTCAGCAAGCCGACCAAAGTTGACAGCCCTGCTGTAAGGATTCCCTCCTCTCTATGGCAGAGGGCTTCCCTAAAAGGTGGTTAAAGTTGCACCCTTTTTTAAACCAGGGGCTGAATGCATTTCGGTCAAGGACCTTGACTGGTATTCAGCACAAAGACTTTTAAGCAAGGCATCTAATCTCTCTGAAGATGTAGTACCTTTTATAGCCAACATGATCTTTATCAAACTAAACTTTATAAACATCCATCCATTCATCTATCTAATCTAACATATGCACATATTTCCTGGCTCCCCAAGGTTTCTTCAAACCTGGAATGTTGGGCCGTTACCTAGGACAGTGCATGACTGAGCAGTTCTCTTGGCATGGTGACACTACTCACTATGAGGTGAATGCATGGTCAGTGTTAGTTGTCAGTTTGATGCTGGAGCTCCCAGGAAAAGCCCTTTTACTCTGTAAGGTGGAAAACCTTCAGGGACACAACAAATCTGACACTTGGCTACCCAGATGGTCATTGGTTAACAGTGTCTTGGACAGGGATCGCATCTTCTTCCAGTTGCTTAGACACCCTCCTTAATGTCACACTAGAGCCTTGGACAGTGACTACAACAACCATCACAGACTTAAGCATCTATCAGCACCCTGTTCAACAACTTCTGTTACTCCAGTTCTGTTCTGATGCCTTGTTGATAGTATGACTTAAGCATGGATTTGTGGTTTAATAAGGGTCTATTCTACACCGTAATGAGTGTTATGCTGGGGTTTAATGATGGTTTGATCAGGGTTTTATTACTTGCCATAATAGGAGTTTAATGCCTGGTTTTAATGCTAGAGTGTAATGCAAGTTGGATGCCAGGGTTTAGTGGTAGGGTTTAATAAGGGTGTAATAAAAGGGTTTAATGAGGGTTCAGAACTTCCTTGGGTCTTCATCAGCTGAACAATTATGTTGGCTTATAGCCCATCACAAACACACATGGTCTGCCTTTGTACAATTCACCAACACACACAGAGATGTTTGAATATAAACAGGAGCTCCCTTACATCTCCTCTATTCCAGTCTAGTGTTTAACCCATTTTTCCAACACAATGCCATCTCAGTCAGAGCCAAAAAAAATGCAAATTATTATGGGATCATGATTATTTACAATTAATGACTTTGTTTTCTATCTAATTAAATAATGTCTTTTATAAAAGAAGCATTTCTTTCACAAATGGACTTTAAAACATCTATAATAAAAACACACCTGGTGACATGCATCTAGGGGAACCGACTTGCATAAGTAGTTGCAGTCAGCGATGACTGATAGCTGAGCCTAAATGGCCACTGTAGCTGCTGCTTCTACTGTAAATACCATGATGTGCATCATTTTCTTCACAGCAAACTGAATGAAGTAATATGGACATTTGTCTTTTAAATAAATGATGTCTATATCTGATCCTCCTCATCTCAGGGAAGTTTTAGGGAATCCATTTTTAACATGTGCATCTCAGAATTTCCTGGTTTATGTTATAGCGAAACAGTAAATTAAAATAATATGATGGCATGCCCCAGTGACCTGATATGTATGAGGTTCCTACTAATGACAGCTAGTTATGCTATGTGTTCTTATTTTAAGTAGTTCCATTTTAAAGCCATGATGTTTTACTTTTCTAAATCTAATGGCAAAGGTGCCGTCTACAGAAGTGAGTCCTTTATTCTTTACTTTCAGTAACATAGATGTAGATGATTTGGTTCCTCGAGTCTTGTGCTGGTAAGGTGAGCAGTAATACAAGTGAATACAATAAAGAGGGCAGCAGAGACAGCAGCTATTACATTCTGAGTGCTGATCTATTCATGGAAAAACTTTATGAAAACAAATCAGAAATGCAGTAATGGGCAGTAACAATAAACTGGCACAGACTTGGCTAATAAGCAGTGTGGCTGCCTGCTAATAATAAGCCTATTTCTGTGAAAAGCACAGCGGCCAAGACCTGAACAGGCACTGCTCTCTCCGTCTGCCAAGACTGCAGTGTCACGGCTTTCAATAGATATGCTGTTTTATATAACATTTATATCTAGAGAGACCCCAAGGTCACTCAAATAACAGTCGTTAATTTCACTTACATCCATGAATCTGGAGCGACTTTCACTGCCTTGCAGGCTCTGCCTCATTCCCCACCTGGCTGAGTTCACTGCTTTCTCAAAGTGCCCTGACTGGCCATGTAAATCATCTGGGCAGAGAAGAAAGTTTGCTGAGGGACTACAGGTCACTGAATGTTTCATGCTGTAGGCTGGAATTAAGAGTTTCAGGCTAAACCTTAAAGCCTTGCACAGACCCTTTGGAAAGACACATCCTAAAAGAGTTGTGATGAACTGAATCTTTAGTCCCCTTTGCCTCTGGGAATAACAATTTGTTACACATGGAGTGTAATTCCTTTTGCACTGATTCTTACTCCCATCAATAGCAAAAATGTTCTAACTCTGAACTGGCAAGATTATCAAACTGGCACGGTATGTCTTGCCATGGCCTGTATTGTATTGTCTTTGAAAACCCACTTTAACAGTGGAAGCTCATGAGTGGCCCCCACCCAGTCATACTGGGTGTATCTGCATTCGCTTGTTATTACCCACAACCCTGAGTTATATCTCTAATGACCTTTTTGTTTTCAGTCTCTGTATTGTTTCTTAAAGATTTTTGGCTATAACTGCAAAAATGATTGTAGTTACCCGATTTACCTGTGAGCCCCCCTGCCGGAAGCTTCCACTGCATCCCTTCTTTCTCACGAGTGCAGTTTTCTGGCTTTAATGAGATGCTTTGCTGGTAAGTCCCATAACTCGCTAGGGAAATTCTCGCTGCTGCCGTGCTGTAAAGCAAACGTCACGCTGACTGCACTGCTCACTTTGCCAACACGGTGAAACAATAAGGAAGAAAGACAAAGCTACTGAGAGCAAGGCGAAACAGCAAGTTTGGACATGGGGATTTTACATAAGTGGAAGGCTTCAGGTCTTTACCACAGCCATTGAAAATGTGATGCTCCACATTTTGGAGGCGTTTATCTCTAATGACTCAATTACTCATTACTGACAGGCTGTTCAACATTATTTTGTAGCTGTGGTTCTTTTATTACTCCTGAAAGACATTTTCTAAAATTGCAGATTTTTCTGGAAAGTCATTATTGGAGTCTAGAGGTGTAAAACTGTTGTTGAAGATACTGGTTCATACATTTTCCAGGGTGCATACTTGGTGGTGGATGCTTATGGCGATCACTTCGGCACTTCAGACACTCATGGTACATCATAGTGCTGACCGAGGATTTTGACACCTTAATTTGTGTATCCTCCATAGGGGGGTGTCCTAAAGGCTATCCCAGGCAGGGGATAATAGGATGCCATTCCATTACAGAAGAACATGAAGCAGGGTATAAATCCTCAATGCTGGAGGTGATAGTGCTACCACTGCACCAGTACAACTTAAATAGCAATTAAGAAAATTAGGACAGGGGGTAAACTGAGCGTGAAGCAGGAACCAGGTGTTGGGGAAAATGGGAGGAAAGGCAAGCTTCTCCAAGTAAAAAGCAATGACTTTTCCCACAGTAATGTGTCTTTGACTCTGTTTATCTTTCTTTGTGGAACATTTTCAGTTCTTGTATTGCCTTTGAATAGCAAGTGGCCGAACATGATCTGGGTGTTGAATAGCAAATGTAAAGCAGCATGTTTAATAAATCAGAGGTCAAAGGTACAGCTTGCCTAATGTGCAGCTTTCTGGGCACAAAAGTAATGAAGGCCTCCCTGAGTTTTCCTGTGATGTTTGTGAGTCTAAGGTTTTATGGATTATGCCGGGTAACAAGAGACTCGTAGAAAATGGTAAAAAAAAGAATCAGGAAGGGGCAGAGCTAGAGCAGAGCATACTGGCTAATTGATGAGGGTTCAGTAAGACAGGATCTCAGAAAGGAGGAGTGGGTCTCTCCAGGCATTGAGGCTTGCTGTTTTTCATTACAATGGACTGGTGATCTGCTCTGCTGTACCTTGTAGAGTTCCCACCCTGGTCCGAAAGCTGAAGTGCAGGTACACTGCCCAGGTGCTACCTGCCCCAGTGCACTGACAGAACCACATCCTGGGTGTGGGGGTTGGAGGGAGGGCTGCCCTGTGGAATGAAAACCAGGCATTCCCACCAAGCCCCCAAAGGCCATCACTTTGTCTTATTCTGTTTAATCCTTTCCATCCCACAGACAGCTTTCTGAATTAATCTGGGAAACAAGTATTGATTTATTTAACTGCCTATTTAGCAGAAGTTCCAAGGACATACCCATTAAGAAACGTTGCTGGGAAAAAATTAAGGAATCTGTCAATACTTCTTATGCAAACCAAAAAAAAGTATCTGTAGTACTGGAACTTAGTTACAGATTCTTTAAAGAAGTTGCTGTGCTCTTTGAATGAAGTGTTAATCACTCCCATGAGTAATACTTAAAGGGTGATGCGACGGTCCTCTGAGAATCCATGACGCTGATCACCTGCTGCTGGTCCGTGACGCTGATCACCGGCTGCTGGTGCATGACGGATTCTCAGTGGACCGTCGCATCACCCTTTAAGTATTACTCATGGGAGTGATTAACACTCCAGCAGGGGGTAATCAGCATAAGCGGTAAGAGTGGCTTCCTTGCAGTCAGTCATCCAATAAGATGAGGCTGGGAAACAACAGTTGCCCCAATCAGGAGACATAACTATTCCTCAGCAAAGGTTTGAAGCCCATGCTGGGAAGAGGGTAAGGGAGAAAGGGAATGGCAACCCAGGTGTATGCAGTCAGTGCCAGCTGTTGACGCAGTCTGCCAGCTGTCTATGCAGTCTCTATGAGCTGTCTATGCAGTCCCTGCCAGCTGTGTATGCAGTCCGTATGAGCTGTGTATGCAGTCCCTACCAGCTGTGTATGCAGTCCGTATGAGCTGTGTATGCAGTCCCTGACAGCTGTGTATGCAGTCCGTATGAGTTGTGTATGCAGTCTCTGCCAGCTGTGTATGCAGTCCCTGTCAGCTGTGCAAGCTCACTGAAGGATCTGGACCTGGACTTGTGCCTGTTTGAGAGAAGAGGCCCCCCTCCAGAATGCATATTTGTATAGTTTTCCACATTACCTAATTAAACCTCACCCCCCAAGAGGCATTTGCTTGCTCCCTTGTCCGCTGTGCCTCCTTTCCTGTGTAACACAACCCATGGCACCAGTTGTATTTTTAAGTTTCTATAAAAACCTGAAGAGGGCAGCATAGTTAACAGGGAATTATGGTATTATAAAACACTTTACATTTTTAACTGAGCTATAACCAAAACAAAATCACATTCAGTCTCTTCACAACTGAGACAACCTTAGATTGTTTTTAGTGGGTCTTATAGGACATGTATGTGTATGAGGAACATCTGAATCATGTTTAGCCTTTTGCCATGTATTTTAGCGAGCACCAGTGGAATGCAGTTCTGCAGAGTGGGAGGGGGGTTATGCAGGTCACAAACAATCTGACAGAACTTGCTGAATTTGGCATGGGTACCATTTAGGGGTAACATTTGGGGTCAATTTCATCTATGACATCTTCTTACCTTCTCTCTCTCTTTCACACACACACACACACACACACACACACACACACACACACACACATACACAATTCTTCATTCCTTATTTATTTGTAATGTGATAGGGATATATGAAGTGTGCCATGATTCTGTATAGCTGAAGTGTTACAATCTATTATTTAGTAGAGTAAATATTTATTAGAAGCTTAGACCATGGAAAAGTTCACAGAGAAAGGATTCTTTCTTATGTAGATTTCTATGTTTAATGCCATAAATACAGAAAATCTCTTTAAGAAAAACCGCCTCTTTAACTTTTGTAAAAGGAGTCTTTTATTAATTTTCATTTAAGGCAATCCAATACAAAGAGTTTCACATCGCACTGTATAACAATGATTATTTACGTCTGATCTAATGAATGAATGAATCATGCAAATAGGATACCATAAAGTGTAAGCTGAAGAACTGGGAGAACAATGGGAAAAACACTGGTGCCTGTACGAGCTGCATGCTTGGCAATGGCAACTGTCTATTAGAAGGATCTTGTCAAAAACAAAAGATGATTGGTGAGTGTTAAGGGCTATCAGTCAACTAACACTGACATACACACTGTCCACATGGGAACACGTATGCTACACGTGTTGGGCGCTTGGGGCGTTGAAGGCTACGTATGTCTCAGCAGGTTCAGACTGCCACATGGGAACACGTATGCTACACGTGTTGGGCGCTTGGGGTGTTCAAGGCTGCGTATGTCTCAGCAGGTGCAGACTGCCATGTAAACGTTTTCCACGAGACAGGGTCTGTCATGTCCCATGAGACAATGTTTTTTTCTTTTTACAAGAAACCAATTGTACCAAGTATACAACTTCAGTTTTTACTTGACAAAACAAACTGTTTCCTTAGTATTGATAGCGACAATAGAACAGAAGATACAAACAGCTACTAGTTTACAATATATAACCTTTGTCCTGGGTCTAAACTAGGAGAACCAGAAAATACCAAACATTAAAAATATATGAGTTACTTAATTCACATATCACTATTTTTTAATTATGAACACCTGTGTGCTTTCCTTTACTGGCCCCAAGAAATATTTGTTCATTGCTGTAGTAAAAATTGACCATGTGCGTTACATAGCCCACCTGAATAAAAATGTGCTCCAAGGCTACAAGAGAAATCCACAGCGTCTTTGATTCCTTCATTTGCACATCTGTAAATGTTGGCCTTTATTCCTTTGCCATTTCTTAGTAAACTTTACCCAGATGTAGCCTAGTGAAAATGATTGTGATTGTGTGATGAGCTCCTGGAGAAAATGGAAGGTTTCACATGGCAGGAGGAATAACAATAGCAAAATTTTAAAGAGCTATCGTTGTATTAACTTAACTGACAAGAGTGATACGTAGCATTCCATCTATAAAAGGGTAGAAGTTTATACAGTGCAAGTTAAAATGACAGTCCACCTAGGTCCTAAAAGGAGGAGAATATATCTCTCAGAAATTCTGAGATACCTTCCAGGATGCTCAGATTTCTTTTACATTGAGTCAAGGCAAGATCAACAGCTGTCCTAACAGCCATACTGTCTACTTAGATGGGCCTCTCTGCCATTAGCTAGCAAGGCTGATGCTATCCCAGTTAAGTATGCAAAACTGCACTAACATCTGCTGAGAGCTGGTGAGGCTATTTGGGACAAAAGAGTAGAAAAATCCACACCATGGCATTTCTTTTTCCTAGTAGACTGTTACATCAGTTGTTTTATAGGTCTAGGAAGGCATGGCAACCAAGACGTAGGGGTCTCTAAGGGCACTTTTCCACTGCACCAGGTATCATACTTTTGGTACAGTACTTCCCCTTTTCCATTGACTTCTGGTTGGGTCCCAGTACCTAAAGTGTCAAACCAGTCTAGGAGTGATTAGTTAAACTGATTTGTTAAACATAGAGTAGACAATCTTGAAAAAGAATCATTAAAATTGCCATCTTTTGCCAAGTTTTGTTTCCTGTGAGAGTAACGATTTCCCCCATCTGACTGTCCCAGTCCTTGCAATGTAAGAACTGCATGTGCATAACATGCGATGCTGGTAATAATATCGCACATCGTCCAGCCCTATAATATAGTACAGCCATTTTTCAAATTCAGTACAAAATACCCCGCCTGGTGTTGTGATGTCATTCACCTTGAAATATCTTACTTTTGGAAGTTTTTTGAAGCACCAAAAGTACGGTACCTGGTGAGGTGGAAAAATGCCCTAGTAGCAGCTAATGATATGAGGAGCTGATTCTCATTAGCTGGCTAGGAGCCCTAATCTTGGACTGTGGGCCATGCCTAATTTGAAATCCTCAAGTAAATGATCTGTCTATCTTGCATATTGCTTATCCAAGGTTGTGGTAGGCCTGGAGCCTATGGTACAGGATGCGTGGGATGGGACACCCTGGATGGGATGGCAATCGTGAAACAGTGCTGCATAAATCAGTAAAATAGTAAATTGCTTGTTCTTCTAAAAGGATAGCTGGGCCAGCACCATTTGTGTTGTGGGCCAGAGGTTACGACTAGCATTGGTGTTAAATAAGAGGTTCACGGATAATAGAAGAAGAAAACAAGCAATGAACATTCTTTCCTTTAAGGTTAATGACTGATTAGGATTCCAGATGCATGCTTTCTGGATTGCTTAAGAGTCTCACACAGATGTCACATATCAGGAATAGCACCAGAAAAGGACCAAAACCAACAACCACCACAGCAAGAAAGCTATCGACTAAACTGCTAATAGCCACAGCAATGAGAACTGGTGCATTTTTTCTTAAAACTTTTGTGCTATGAACAATACCCTAGAATGAGGGAATATGGATATGATGTACATTTCTGAAAGATTGTTGCCTAATGGTTAGGGAAGCACCCTTGTAATCGAAAGATTGCTGGTTCGAATCCCTGACCAACAACGTACTGCCCCCAAGTACTGCTCCCTGGGTGCTGAATTAGCTGCTCCCTGCTATGCAACGATGTCACATATGGGTTAAATGCAGAGGACACGTTTCGTTGGTGTACACTGTGTGCTGTGGTATGTCAACAATGAATAATCACTTCACCTTAGACCTAAACAGAAACTTCATGCAGCTTGGAACTTAGAACATTATATGGTTGGATTTAAAGAGATCACCTTCTGACCCGACTGAGGCAGCTGACATGAGAGCCCAAAGCCTTCCACAGCAAGGTTCAACCCTTTTAGGCAATAGGGGGCGCTCTGTCCAGCCTCCTACAGACATCTTGGTGAATGGAGGTCCTCACAGATAAAACTGAATCCCTGAGTCCTGAAACAAAATTTTTGTATCTCGGATTACAATGGCCTTTTTGGGGTTTCGTTCAAATAGAGATTTTCAGACAATAGCATATCTTTTTTTTTACTTAGTATTTTTTGTGCATGAAATAATTTCATTTATAAATGAATATTTATATGAAAGTGCATTTGCATATTTTATGTTATATTACTATAATATGAAGCACTGTTGCTATACTGGTGTCCTGGGTCTTTTTGTAAACAGTTGTACCTACAATGTGTTTACATATCACTTTGCACTTTTGTACATTTGCACTTATAGCAAAAAGCCAATCGCCAAACCCTTTAGCTAACCGATTAAATATAAACTTTGGTAAGAGCTCATTTTACTGAGGTCATCAGGCTGTCATACTGATAGATGGAAGATGGAAGAGTTAAAGAAAAATGAACAATGGTGCTAGAGCCTGCTGTTGAATGAAGAGAAAATAACTGCAAGATAATTAACTTTAATTTGTTCAGTAAAACATCAAGGATACTTTACAGAACAAATGTGGTGTAAAGATAATGCTGCTGATATTTTATCTGGGTTAGGCTGGAAGAAAGATTATGAAAATTTAAAAAACAATAAGAAGAGCCAGGATAACTAAGCTGAGCTGAGAAGACCTCAGCAGTGATGCAGCTTCAGAGGTGGGTGCAGTGAGATTCTCTGTCAGTGAGGGCTCCATGTGATGGTGCAATGTGACGGTGCAGTGCGATGGTGCAGGGCAGTTATGGGGAGAAGCTGGGGTGCTAAGGAGGGATGATTGTTACACACATGACAGGTTAGTTACAGGTTTCAGAGTTATCAGGTGTCTCATGGAAATCCACCCTGACATTTTTTGGGGAAAAAAGAAACCCACGCTTGGGTTACACTTGATGAAATTCACACTCGCTGCAATTCACGCTTGGTTAAATTCATGCTTGATGGAATTCAATTAAGGGGCAAAATGGTAGAGTGAGGACAACTTTGCTGCGTATTCAATCCGTATGCTTCTCAGGTTAGACTCTGTCAAAGAGCTTAATACTGATCTGGTGGTGATGTCATCTGCCTGTTGATAACAGACCCATAACCCTAAAACCCCTGTTTCCCCCCATTTCAGCCTAGCTGCTACCACACTGCCTTTTACGTTTCATTTCAGTAAATAAACCTCTCTGATAATAACCCTGTTACATAAAATGCCCCTAAAGTCTGTATCCCAGGCCAGCATTTGCTGGCCCTTTGTTTTTAGATGATCTCATTTTCTGCAAGGTGACTTTTACAAGCAATCCATTTAGAGAGGTAGATATTTAACTCTTTAGTGTCCATGCAATTAAAACATTTCTTTTAACCATAGCCTCACACAACTGCGCTCCCCCCCCACAACCCCCCCGCATGGACCAGAAGACGTCATGAAGCAAAAGCCGAGGCTGAGATCAGGACCACGAACCTC
>JAODJW010000116.1:22531-46063 GCA_026777045.1 Hyperopisus bebe
GGCCCCCCCAAAATGGGCCCCCCCCCCCCCCCCCCCGGTGGATGTGAGCAAACTTGCATTTAAGTTTGCATTCCCTAATATCAGTCAGACTTTACCCACTTTTTCCACCACAGTAATTAATCATCTAATCAAATTTATTAAGGCTGTTTCTTCCTAACTGGCTCTTAACCACAACTGGGTTAAACAGCTAGTTATAACAGCTATAACAGCTAGCTGCCACATTGAGCTGTACTTTGTTGCCCATTTGAAAGAGGGCAATAGCTGCCACAGCCAGGATTCCTCAGGAAAAGCATGTATACTGAGGCATTTTGTCTGAGTGTCCTGCTGATGATGCTATTAGTGGGCCAAAAGCAAACATCGAGCAACAGTAAACATATGGAGTCCGTGCTGGGTCACGAGGGCAGGAGTTAAAATCGAAGTGCACTAAAATTTGGTTATCTTCCAGCGTCAGCAGTAGCAAAGGTCATTAGTCACAGGTGGATAGAAAAGTCAACAATAACAAAATAATCACCACTGATATTCTTCATGTGGTGGTTGCTGCTTGTTTGTTTGGCTTAGATTATGATGATGTAAATAATAATAAATAATATATAATATAATAATTGTATTTTTGCTTCTTTTTCTATCATGACTGCTCTCAGGGGCAAAGTAACTAAATCGGTAATAACTGAGCTTACCGTTTTCAATATTTGACTCTTATCATGGGATCTGTTCTGTTTCAGGATAATTACATTAGAGAACAGCTAAATGTTAGTGGTCCAATCCATGCGTGAAAGTGATATGAAAAACAAATGAAGACTCTTACTGGGGATTATATATAGTTCCAATACAATAAAGATATTCTCATACTGGCTTGCAAAAATATTGAACCCGCCCTTAAAATTGTCAGATATGAAATTTGCCTGAAATACTACATATACACAGTCTTCCTGTCAGTATTATTTTTGGTGCAAACTCATAAATCTTTCAGAGTAAGTTTTTCAAAGTCAAATCTAAAAAAAAATGTTGCTCCCCTCAGTTTCACTATCATTTGAAAAACAAAAATTAAGACTTAACAGAAGTTATAAGAGTTAGAGATAAAGTAATTGAATGCCATCAATTTAAAATAGGGTACAAAATATATCCAAGAGGTTGGACATCCCAGTAGGCACTGTTGGATCAATACTAAGAATGTTATGGAAGCCAAACCACACCTGTCTAGAACAGGCTGTTTTTCAGAACTGAGCAGTCGTACAAAAAGGAGACTGGTGAGGGAAGCCAACATGTAGCCAACAGTCAGTCTGAAGGAGTTACAGAGTTTACTGGCGGAAAGTGGAGTGAAGGTGCACCAGTCCACCATGCCAAGACCATACTGCATACCTCAGCAGTACAAACTACTGGCCTGTATGTGCAGGAGGCCAGAGGAAAGACAAGACTCAAGAAGAGATATATGAAAGCATGTCTGCCTAAAGGTATGGGTGAACCAGCTAACATATGAGACAAGGTTTTGTGGTCTGATGGGAGGAAGATATTTGGCTAAAATGCCATCAACACACATATGCCGCAAAGGCTACCATACCGTCAACATATGTGTGCCGCAAAGGATACCATACCGTCAACATACATGTGCCGCATAGGATACCAAGCCATCAACATGTGTGTGCCACAAAGGATATCATGCCATGAATATCCAAGCCATAGGAGACCATAATATGATGATCAAGCATTCAGTAGTGAAGTGGCCTGGTTCAACTCATGATGCTTTCATCTTTAACACAATGTGGCATATTATTATTACCGTTGAGCCTTCTGCATCGTGACTTTCCCCATTGCGATTTTGATATACTTTGAAGGCAGCAAGAGAAATTAAAAAGAAATTTTCTAGGATATTTGGGGATTTCTGCAAACGCTGCAGATGACACACAAAAGTTAATAACTCATAAATGTAACAAATCTATGTACAGTGCTGGTTCGGAGGACTCCAAGCATGTTTCACAGCAGCCTTTCACATTATTTTTCACAGTAATCTTGCAGTGATCTTTGTGTCTCATGTTTCTCATATCTTTTGGCTTTTCTCTCCAAGGGGACCAAAAACTTTAATGTGATTTCTTCAGATTGCGGGAGGCCTGTGGCTCTAACTCCGTGCTGTGGAAGACTCCACTGTATTATTATTGTTATTTTATTTTTATTTTTTTAATTTAAAGATCTTATTGCTGGTTCTTCTTTTTACTGCACAGTCCAGGAGTGATTTAGGTGATACATTTCACTGCATAGCAAGATCAAATAAACTTTTACATATGGATGCTCTTTTTTTGAGAAAATCTCAATAGCCCCACAAGAAAAGCAGCATCAGTTCCTAGATGATAAACATAATAGTTGATAACCAATGTTGAGTTGAGTACAGTGGTACCTCAGTTCTCGAACTCATTAAAACTCGAATTTCTTAAAAGTCAAACCAACCAGTTTGAAAAAAAATTACCTAGAGCTCGATCTGAATCTCAGAAGTCAAACCGTGAACCCTGACCTAAGATAACTTGTACGCGTGGGGAAATGAGTTACGCAGCACGTCTCTCAGTGGAAACAAAGGGCATAGCTTCAGTCTCAGCCTCGCATTAGCTGTGATAGCATCGTGCATGTTTACACTAGCTGAATACATGTATTTAGGCAGTAAAAATACATTTAGACAATGATAGACAGTAACAGTAATTATTATTATTATTATATAATAAAATACATTTTAAAATAAAGATTTCTTATAAAATATTTTAATATCAATAATTAACCATTAATATGTTTAATTATAATAATATTGTTGTGCCAAGCGGGGACAGAATGGAGACAAAGGCACAGACGTCAGGGTATCAGGGAATACATGGTTTAATTACAGGTAAGGCAGGCAAAACGCAGACGGACAATACAATGGCCGGAGTGGGGAAACAAACTGAAATGCGGACGAAATACAGAGGGCAACAACCTGAAAACAACCTGAAACAGCTGATCATACGGGGATTCCACATGAGATTAACAAGGGGGCGTGGCATACGGAAGGGGCGGACGATCGGGGCAGGACACATTGTTTGGATACATTTATTTTCTTACTGTTTTGATAAATGTGCTTAGATGTGTTTAGTACAGCATATGCTCTTCTTGTTTTATCTGGTTCATTTTGCGTTTAAATGCTAAAAAAACATATTTAGGTGTAATTTTTTGTGGCTGGGAACCAATTAATTGGTTTTCCATTATTTCTTATGGGGAAAATTTGATCACAACTCAAACTTTTTAGGATTCGATGCGGAGTTCTGAACGGATTAAATTCAAGTTCTGAGGTACCACTGTATTTAGGAGACAAGATACAATGAAGACAGGATGGGATTCCTAAGGTTAGTTACAGTAGGATTTTCTTTTGTAATAACAAATTATTAAGACTTCCTATCTTAAGACTTAAAACAGGAAATTTCAGTAATACGGCCCCAGATCTAAATTCCTTAGAGCACCTGTGGCTTTTTTTGAAAACTGCAGTCAACAAGCAATATCCAACCAACTCAAAGGACTTGGAGAATGGGCAAAATAGCTCCTCTGAATAGTGTAAAAAGCTGGTAGCTATTCATCCCAAAATACTTAGAAATTATGATTTATTTGGACAAGTACCTCGGAAGGCATCTTTTTACATTCTTTCCTTTGAGACACACACACTTAGCTACAGTTAAGTGTAAAAGATATGCTGACAAATAAGTGCTTTGACTTAGACTTGGTATAATATATGTATTATTTGTAATTTAAGCAAATCTGATCATTTTATGGGAGGGTTCAAGAGATTGCAAGCCACTGTAGAAATTACATTTCAAGTTCAAAAGATTTCATTAATTTACCATCTACCACCCCAGTGAGCACACCCAACGCAGTCATGTAAATTGCCTTCCCCAAAACAAGAAAAGTCCCAAAACAATCCTACTTAGGAGCCAAAACTATGAATTGTCTACCAGCATACTCTTAAATCAGAATCACTCAACTCAAACAACGATTTCTTAAAAACCTGTAAAAACCAGCAACTAGCAATCAGCATTGGCTTAATGGATGTACAGGCCTGACTGTGCCGACTTCTCACTACATGTTACTCTGTTACTCTGAGGTACTTTACATCTTACCATGGTTAACTGGCTTCCTGTAGCTGCCCGCATCAGATTCAAAAGACCAGCACCCTCCTGCCTGAAAGAACTTCTCACCCGACACTGCACCACGCTCTCTCCGATCCTCCAGCACTGTTTGGCTGGTCCCACCATCTCTCAAGGCGCAAGGAAGACATGCAGAGACTCTTCTCTGTTTTGGCACCTATGTGGTGGAATGAACTTCTACTAGATGTCCGAACAGCAGAGTCATTGGGAGCCTTCAAGGGACTACTGAAAACCTACCTCTTTTGGAAGTACAGTGGTATCTTGGAACACAAACTTAATCAGTTCCAGAAGGCAGGTCGGGTTGCGATCTGGTCGAGGTCCAAGTCAAATTTCTCCATAAGAAATAATGTAAATGAATTCAATCCATTCTAGACCTAATGATTGCCTAATGTAACTTATCTATCTACCTAACTGACAAAAAACAATCAACATAAAACTAATACACACGAAAAAGCACACATTCAAAAGCAATAAACATGAAATTAATGACAATCCCATGCTCGAAGCAAGAGCAGACACACAATTCCATTTTAAGTTGTACAGTCACACTCACTACTTTCCTCTTTGGTTTGCTGCTATCACTGCTCACTTTCTTAGGGGCCATGATTACTATATCACTAAATGTAATCTAGATAAAGCACAATAAAATTCACCTCAAGCACAGGAACACAGCTTTCACACATCAAACTTGGTTGAGAGGTACTGCGAGACTGAGAGCGATTCATAGGCATCAACATCCCAGTAGGTCCATTTGCCTTTGTTTCAGCCCATCAGAGACGCGTCTCGATCCACACAAGTTTTAGGACGTTTTGTTTTGTCGTATTCCGAGTTTTCGGTCGAGTTAAGAGGCGTTCCAAGGTTCCACTGTACTTGGATTGACACTTCCAGTATCATACTCTTATTAAAAAAAAAAGTATTACTTACCAAAAGAGTTTTTGTCTATTAAACCAGTATCATAATGTATTCACTGATGAGACTTCTAAGCACTTATGTAAGTCGCTCTGGCTATGGGCGTCTGCCAAATGCTGTAAATGTAAATGTAAATGACTGAACAGTGCAGCTGACTGCCTTTGTTGTCATCCCAGGAGCAAAGGCTCAGATTAAGATTAAGGTTAGGGTTAGGGGTAGATGACTGACTTTTGGTGTCTCAGGAGCAAAGTCCTGTTCATCCTATGCAGGTTAGGTGCTGGCAAAGGTACACCATTAGAAGACAGAGAAAGAAGCCTACCTGGACAATGTCTCGCTCAGCAAGCTTCCCTCGTGAAGAAATCCTGATGTCATCACCGTCCAGTTCCACCATGGCTGTAACAAAGTGTGATGTGTTACACACACTGAGCAAAAATAGGTGTCTCCACTGAAATTTTTTTAGCCAAGTGCGTCACAGTATTTCAGTGCTGCACATTTGAATTCAGACACTCCTCACTTAATGACCGTGCAGACTTACACGCATGACCAGCTCTCCAACCAGTTGGTATTGTATGCTGCATGAGAACTTTGGTCATGGAAACAGCATCATGGTGTCTCAGCATCAAGTCTCTTCCTCGTTTATTACCAGCCTACCCAATAGTTTCACTTATTCTTATTGACTAAAGCCCTTCCTCCCTTATTTATTATATTTATGATACCCTTGCATATACCCCCCCATGTCTCTTGTACCTATACATTGTGTATATTGTGTTTTTATATTGTTTTTATATCCTGTACTGACACTGTCACTTTCCTGCATCTTTGTGGTCTTGCCAGCTAATTTCATTGTCCAGGGAACTGTACAATGACAATAAAAAGTCTTGAAGTTTGGCCATCAGGTGTTGCTGGCCGTCTTGTTGCCTCCTCTGTCTTCATACTGGTCTGTAGCTCAGTGGGTGGAGTGTGTAACTCAGACTATTAACCCTCTGGTCATGGGTTCAAGGCTGGCCAGAGAGGTCAGCCTTATCTGTTATTTTGTATTTATTCTGTTTCCCCAGTATTTATTACTTTCTATTTGCTTCTCTGTGATTGGTTTGCCCTTTTAGTGTATTTGTTTTGTACCTTTTCGTTCTACATTGACTAGCTTTGCATTGTATTACTAGTGTCTCGTTTATGTCTCCTAGTTTTGACGTCTATTAAGCTTTCTAGTTCTGTTAATCAGCCCCACCTGTTGCTCATTGTCCTGTGCTTTTATTGATTGGTTATTTGGACATTGTTCTCACCTGTTTTGCACTGTGTCTTGTTAGCTTTGTGTGTTTCTAAGTATCTACACCTGCTCTGCTCTTGAGTCAGTCATTGTGCTATTCTGCCTGTTTACCTAGTTCTGTTCCCTGTGTTGCTCACAGGTTTTTTTTTTTATAGTTCTGTTATTTGTGTTTCCCCTGTTTAGGTTTTGACCCCTTGTGGCCCTTTGTCTTGGCATTTTTTTCCCCAGTGTGTTGTAGCTGTGTCCAATAAACCCCTGTTGTCTTGGAACCATCAGTGGATCGTCACCCTTGTTTCTTCGTCTGCACCATGCCACACTGTGACGGTCAGTAAGGGGAGGCTCCTTGCTTACTGACCAATTCACTTAACGATTTAGTCACAACAAAGGACCTTGGTTGTTAAGTGAAAAGTGTCTGTACAATAGTATCAGACTCACTGCAGGATGAGATTTAAAGCTTCTGCTTATAAACCCAGTGCCTTCCCCTTCATGCCTCTCGAGGTGCAAAATGACAGAATCTCTGCAGCAGCTGTTGGTGGTCATACTCACTTCAGGGCACATGGAGCAAGTCCAGTAGGTCGACATCTTGTTATTAACCACACACTTTGTGGATGATGACAACCTCAGCACCCTCAAATTAACATCCAGTCACACTGGCGGCTTTATAAGCTCAATAACCTGCTCTCTCTGCCCCTTCACATTAAAGTAGATGCTTAAATAATGACACGGCATGTTTGTTCACAGGAAAGTCTGTGTGATGATGTCTGAATGTAATGTGTGGCCCATTTCAGGCAGAATCAGCTAACCCTGCTAAAAAAATTCTTGGAACATTTACAGAATGTTACAGTTAAGGCATAAAAAAAGTTCAAAGTGTCCAATTTTCCTGATGTTCTCAGAATGCTATCCCACTACTACACTAAGATTAATAACGTAAAAATAAACAAAGGGCATGATAAAACTGCGGGTAACTGTCGCTTTATACCCCTACAGTCACAGGTCTAAAGCTAGACAGCGTGTTCTCACATATAACACTTTCATAACATAATTTTATCATAAAATAATATTTTGAAGATTGATTACACTAAAAGGATGTTCAGGTAATGTAATTGTGCTGACTGACAGTATCTTTGTTGAAATGTAACATGGAAATAATATCTGCCAGCTTTAAGAAGACCTTCATGTAATGTTAGGTAAAGTTCTCGGGATGTTCCCTGTTAGCTGGGAAAGATGAACAGTCCCATGTTGTTGCTAATTGTTATCCTGGGAATGACACACAGCACCAACAAAATAAGTAGGATAGGCCTTGGGTCAAGTACGATCCTATTACCCTGTCATAGAAATAGGGTCTATTTTATAATATATAACTGTTAACAGATATGAATGTTATAAACAGGTTTTTGATGATGAATTTTAGGTCTTCATCAATAGGTTCCACAAAGGTGTGTGTGTGTTTGGTTGGGGGGGGGTTATATTATATATTGCATTTTGAGGACCAAATATCCCCATAATGAGATAAAAACCTGTTATTTTGACATTGTGGGAACCATTTCTCAGTTTTATGACAATCTGTGACTGCAATCAAAAAACTAAAAATGCCAAAAATCTTGTATTTTATTTGGTTTCTTATGGTTAAGGCTGGGTAGTGATTAAGGTTGTCATAGCTGGGATTAGGGGAATCCCCGTAGAAATGAATGGAGAGTCCCCACAAAGATATGAATATATGGACTGTGTGTGTGTGTGACAGAGATATAAATAAGAGGTAGTAATATGATTTAAAAGCTGATATCTTACCATCAAACTCTGCCTGTCCTACTCCAACAATGATGATAGACATTGGAAGTTTAGCAGCCTGGAAAGAACAGAGCAGCAAAATATAACCATACAAACAGCTGCTAGGTTTTGGAAACTAATGGGGCTCATTTAAGCTTTACAAAAATCTTTTTTTTTTCCTTGAAGAAATTTTCAGCTATTAGAGAGATAATGGCAATCTGCCAACTATGCTGGGCCACACAAAATGCCTTGCAAACAGCCCTCGTGTAACATATGGCTGCCTATTGTATGGCTGATGGTAAGAATTACATGTCAAAGTGCAGCCATCATGCTTTTATTCATACTTGGCATTCATATGTAATGCAATGGCTAAGATAAATATTCCTGCCTTGAGAAATGTTAATAGATTATATTTGTTGAAATTGTCATAAAGTAACACCCACGGCCAGTCAATACTCCCAGCAGCCACGCTCAGCCAGGCCACATCCTGCTTCATGTGAGTATTGGACACCTAGAGAGCAGGTCTTTCAAGGAAAATGTTTGCGAGGTACTGTCCTTGTTGCTGTTCTGGTGTTCTGATTTTTGAATTATATTAGTATTTTTAATCATTGATGTGGACTTGGAATCTTTTGTACCTGTCTTCCGACCCAAGCCTAACCTTTTGGAATAAAAATTGCTAATTATATTTGGCTGTTGATGAACTTTGTTGTACCACTAAAGAATTTGCTCAGTAACACTTTACTTAAAGCAGTCATATAACTGCATTATAGATACGTTCATAATGCATCGTAATGTATTCATAAAGTGTTATACAGTTATAAATATTTAAAAAAAAGGCATAACACATAATAGCATTGTTTATTATGCATTATAAATACCTATAGCTATAATGCATCAAATACCTTCATACTGCATTATAATGGTCAGTATAATGCATTACAAAGTTATTTATAGTGCACTATAGATACATTAAATAATGCATTATACACACAGTATCCTCTCCCTCAATGCTGGGTCACAGTATCATAAACTGCAGTGCTTGCTAGTTAGGCGACAAGCTATTAGAATATACTTTTATTCTGTGGGAACTGCTGGGTTCATGCTCTAATTGACATACTGCGGCAGTCTTCATAAAATCTGGATTATAAAAACAACTGCCAGAAGTTTTTCAAGGTAGGTTTATCAAGAAAAAGGGGGGAATTTGTGTTATCTTTAGGAGAATACACAGTCTTTTACCTAAAAAACATAACAGTAGTAAATAAATGACTTGGGCACACATGCAAAATAATTTGCAAGGAAGCTATGACTGATATGGACCTTGTATAGGGAACAAATTGAGACAATACAACCAAATTACAAGCTTGTATGAGATTATATTTCACCTTCTTTGACCTCCATTTTATCGGATTTAATAACGATAGCATTTTGTTCGAGAATTGTTAATGTTTCCAGTGCAATTTCTGCATAAAAGCAGAAGGTATAAGAGCGGCACATTTCATTCACTTTCTGAGAAACTGTTGAGCAGCTAAAGTTGTGCTAATCATTTCATCTGGTGCTGGCTGAGAGGAGGATGTGGAAAGAGGAAGGAGAGGTTGAGTCAGAGATGGAATCATGACAAAATGTGAAGATGGACTAGACGAGCAAGAAAGAGGAAGACGCCTGGCCAGGGCGAGATAGAGCAGCAGACAAGATCTTAAAAGGAAGGTGTGGCTGTTCAAACAGTTTGACTAACAGTCGCAAATTCCCTTTAAATCCAGTCTGCTGGGTAGTCAGGGCCCCCTTCCATCCTGGAGAGATACAGGCTTCTCCCACGTTGGCTGAATCAAAACAAGCATGATTTGGGATCTGAGCAGACTGAAGCAGCCATATGGAGCCGGAAAAACTGCAGAGGATGGCTGTAGAGAAGTGGCCCCCTAGCACATAAAACATGCAGATGGTAGAAAACTGAGGAACTCACGTTGACAATAGCCTCCTTGGTCTGGGCCATATCCGATATGACACCATCTGTGATGATGAGGAGGACGAAGTACTGTGAGCCGTCCTGGACTGCAGAAGCATACCTGACAGGGACACAAGCCTTATGTTAACTTTGGAAAGCAGAGACCTTCGATATATCTTGATGAATGCCATCATAATAAGAGGAAGAATAATGACAATAAAAGTCATGGAAGACCAATAAATATTAGGACTGTTGCCAATTTTTCCATTAATGAGCCAGGGGTAACATGGCAAAAGCAATGTACACATTTCTTCTTGTTTGGTGGTAATGTGTAAATGTCGAAAATGATTAGTGGGCAGAATCAGGGAAAAGCTGTCAGCAAGACTACACAACTAAAGAACGTTTCACAGAAAATGACTTGGTACTTAAGGATATGAACATGTAATCAGAACAATAGGTCTTCGTAGCCCATGATGTTTCTGACATATTTGATCATGAACTAAATATCTGGGGCTTATGATCAGGCCTGAGGGGGGAGATCTATGTGAAGGACCCCTGAATTATGGGGAAAAAAGTATAGACTGGTGTGTGGTGGAGCATTGTGGTGAGAGGGTGTGTTTTAGGCTGTACGTATGGCCGTGTCCAAAGTTCTACCTGGCTACATGGTTGACAACTGGAGCGAAGTTTGTAGGTCCATAGAGCTGTACCGTCTTCAGGCTCTGGTGATAAGCCTCCAAGATGCCCTCCATTCCGCTGCAGTATGGGTTCTCTGTATTGCCGTTCTGCAGATGAAATTAAAATGCTGACTTAACACAAGTCAAGTATGATTTTAAACGTTGACATAGGAGGTTTATTCATTTGAGGCATAATCACTGTTCTGATTTGACTGGATTGGCTTCACGGTCAAGGATAAGGTTTGGCTTGTGGGAAAGCCACCTCTTTCCAGGCAAATGTGATGTTTAACACTCAAAGACGGAGGACATGAACCTTGAGAGAGTGGATCTCCACTTAGCAAGCTGGATAATAATGAAACAGTAGTAGTTGTGCCTGCACAGACTGTTTGTTTCAAACTGCCTCTATGATGGCTTGTAGGGTGATAAACCTGCAGTCAAGGCACTTTGGAAAAGATGAGGTCCCTGTGAAGTGATGGGTTTCCTTATTCAGGAGCCAATAGGAGTGGGATAGAGAAGCCAGTTTGCCTATTATTTTATGACAATAAATATATCTAATAATAAATATATCTAATACAAACATGTATACACAAAGAAAGAAAGAAATTGCATTTGTTTTTTTCCTAAGTGGACTGACCTGATAGCATGCTTTGAAGAGCAGTTTGTGAATCTAGATGAAATGAATGGATCATGAGGATGGGAGTTCTAAGATGGACGAAGGGATTATTCTGAAGAAAATCAAGAAATTGTGTGGATGTTCCTGGAATAAGTTAAATGACTGTCAGTGTGGGTGTTTCACAAAGGAAGAAACAATCACTGCTGTGATGACACCACAATGACAGCCCCTTCTGTAAGGGTTCACATCAACTCTCCCTTATTCTTTTGTAGGGGTTCTTCTTGCCGTCCTTTTTTCTCTACAATGAATTCACATTGATAATCCTTTATCCTTTGGCAAGGATTCATACTGACGTTCCTTAATGCTTCTGCAGAGATTCTCATACTATTAAACCCTTCCATTCTTTGTTCAGGTTAAATGAGTTATTTTTGGGAATCCAGATATGAAACAAAGGATTGTGGGCATGCATGGTCACAGGCGTGCATGGGAATGGCTGTGTGGGGGTGCTGTTAGTGTGCATGATCGGGGTATTTACCAGCGGAAATTCATGGGACACCCGTCCATCAGGGGGCAGCTTGGCACCAAAGCCCAGAGCGGGGAACATCTTGTCACTGTCGTAGTCCTGGATAATCTCGCCCACAGCTTTGAGGGCCATGGCGTAGGCATTCATTTGATAGGGGTTCATATAGTGCAGTGAGGTGGATTGGGAGGGGTTTCCTGTGTGGGGAGGGGAGGGGGAAGATAACTTCAAACCTTTTCAATTCACCATAAAACTGTCCTCTGTTTATTCTCAAATATTTCCATTATTCTATTATTTCTATAATAATTTCTATTTTAATTTATTTGTTTGTTTGCTTCTTTATTTCACTCCCTACATGAATTGTTTCTCTATATTTCTCACAACCACCTACTAACCGCACACCATCCACCCCAATTCAGCCTTAAGCATTTACCATTCATTTCCTAATTGTTTCCATTTACTTCAAACCAGTACATTTTTACTTCCACAATATCTCTCCTTAACTCCCATTTTCCCATACCACTCATCTTTATTATTCCACACTTATCTCAACCTCTCTTTTAAAAAACATTCCAAAGAGTGCTAGAATATAGGGAAAGACGGCGAGCAGAATCTGTCCAGCCATTTTTGAGGGTAAGTGGTTCCCATCTGTAGTTTCAGATCAGAGCCAAAGCATTTCACAGAGAGGAGGGAAACTTACCATTGGAAGCGGTAAAGTCAATAGCCACAGTGAAATGGATCTGGGTGCTAATAAAGAAGACATAGAGAGGGAAAGCAAATGATGAAAGTTCTACTGTAGATCAATCTAGGGTCTAAACTGACATGAGATGTGAATAGGAACTTGAACAGCCAGGCCACAAATAACTTACCAGCCATTCCTCCAAGCAAACCAGCTTACAGAATTTTAACATACACTTTTAGAGGTGTATGGCTTCAGTTATGATACAAGGTGTTTTACTGTTCAGGGTTAGGGATACGAGTCCAAGTAATTTTTAAACCAGTTTTTAAAGTTGGATTGGAAGCGTTGATGCAGCATTGATGGCTACATTCCTGCTTTGTTGTTGCTTCCAAATGAACATGCAAACAATGGGTTCTGAATGGATATTCACTCAGATGTGAGGAATGACTATAATGGCACTGCACAGCAGTATAGTGCCCCTGGACAAGAGAACAATACAGAGGCAAGCCTGTTGCTGACGTGTCTAAAGGCACTCAATGAGATTCCATGGCAATATACTGTCTACTGCAGACAGACAAGACATCTGTTATGGTTCTGATACATGTTCTGATATAGTTGAGATATACGTATCTCAAAGGTCTCAAATCTTTTGTTTTTGCATAATCACAGAAAATAATTCAGAAGGGGCATTTCCACCCAAACACAACTACTGCTTAAAAATGACCACACACAATGGAACAGAACACTGTGATTGAATCACCCAAGACCTCCACATTTTATTTTGCTGCTAAAATTGCTACATCTCTGCCAAAGATAGATTCTATCTCAGCTCATTAAGTGAATACTACAACCATTGTACCCCACAATTATCTTCCATTCATGGGTAGGTTCTATCTCAGCTCATTAAGTAATGACTCCTCCATAGTACCCCACAGATATCTTCCATTCATGGGTAGGTTCTATCTCAGCTCATTAAGTAATGACTCTTTCATAGTACCGCAGGTTTCTACCTTGCTGTAAGTGATCCCCCAAGACTACAGGACTGGCAAAGAACTTATTGGGGCTGTGTTTGTGCTTGTGTTTAGAAGGTTGCTGGTTCAAGCCTCGCCTTAGCAGAATGGCCATGGGTCTGTGGGCCCTTGAGCAAGGCCCTTAACTCCCAACCCCAATGGGTGTTGCACTCTGGCTGACAGTCCACTGTGATCTCCAAGCTATGAAGAGCAAGATGGGGTCAGCAAAGAGGACGAAGAGGACTACTGCAATAATCAATACCTTCACTCCAACTCACCACGGATTTGTTTAAAATACCCCCCTGATTTCAGAACTCACTCAAGCCTAGTGGATAAAGCTACTGTTTTCAGCCAATCAGGAGCGCTGTGACTACAACCAGATGCAGCGTCTTCATCTACAAGGACGAATCATTCTCCTTTGTTACTTTGTATAAATGGTGCCCGATGAACAACCTTAGAGTAATGTGCCAGTAAAGTTGGTAACACTTTACCCAAGTCCATCTTTTTAGTAATTTATAAACACATTCATAATGCATTATAATGTATTCATAAAGCATTATAAACATGGCTATAAATATTCATAAAAAAGGCATAACACATTATTGCCATGTCTATAATGCACAGGGATGGACATAACTAGTACCCAAGTACGCATTCACCTTTAAAAACAATATGTGTGACAATTGATTGTTTGCAAAAGTGCAAATGTGTACTTATTTTATGTGCATTTGCGCTGCTATGACAAGAAAATACCTTGCATTTTAACCTGCATACCGCAAATGAAGTATAGTCAGCATATAAATATTAAAATGCATTATATTTTGTTTTCATATCAGCGCAAGTGCACATAAAATAAGTATGCATTTACACTGTTACCACAATCGTATGTAGCACGTATCATTTTAAAAGGTTAATGCGTACTTGTGTACCAGTTATTTCCATCCCTGACAACGCATTATGAATGCCTTATCAAATTCTCATCTATAATGTGCTATAGATACATTTATAATGCAGTATAAATGCTCATACCCAAATGCTCACGCTCAGTCCTTAATGCTCATACCAAACATCATAATCAATAAAAAAGGTATCTATAGTGCAAAAAAACTTAATCAATGTCTTTCCTGCATTGCATTTTCTTAGGAAAGCAGAAGATGGCCAAGGACACCAATCATGTGGGTAATTTGTGCTTTAATTCAGTCATAGCAATAAATCTCAAAACAATACAGCTTTTCTTTCTTGTCAGAGGATGTGTGCGAAGAACACTTGAATGCTGACTGACAGTTCAAGAGATGTGCATTTTGATAACCCGTGACAGCGGTATTGTTTCATAGATGTGTTTTTAATGACTTCTGCTAAGCTCCATTTGAATAAAGATTCAGTTTCATCTGAGTGTTTCCATCATTGTGATTATTCAGTGAAGTTGATACCCTGATAAGCTCAATAGTATTGAGAGCTGAATGATAAATAAGTTCATAATTTAAAGTATGCATTAAATCTGCAGATCTGCAGTGCTGAGTTTGGTCATCTTCAATGCATTCATTTCAGTGCAAGGAATAAAACATAAAATAACATGCTTAAAATGCTGAGGAATTTCCAAACAAATCAGCTTCATCAGCTTGTAGCATGTAAGATGTGAGTAGCGATAGAGTAATTATGTGACAGTGATAGAGACACTCTAGTCTGTGACAGCTGTTACTCGCTTACAAATGTGGACAAAGGACCCCATGGCAGCTGTTTGCTGGCTAGCTAGCAGGCTGACTCATATAAGATCCATCTCTCGGCAGCCAACCATAAGGCGTGTGTCCTCTCTAATGCAGAATGAGAACTAGAAACAAAACAGATGACCACACATACCCTCAGATACTCGAGCTGAAAAATTATGGAACTATCATCGGATTTCGTGTCCAGATGACTGATGGGCCCTCACAGACACGCCATAATCAATTCGATTAGAGCTTAGCGGATGGGGAATAGCAGAAGACATGCATTTCTGCTGGGTGAGCCGCACCTCATCAACATACATTACTATATAATAAACTCACCCAACTAAACAGGCTGTTAGCCAAATTGTGTTTTGGTTGGTCACACACATTACAATACAATGTGGAGAAGTAAAAAAAAATGAACACTAGTTGACCCATGCCTTCTTAGCACTGAAGACTGGTAGTAATCCTACTTTCGGAAAACTTTCAAGCTAGCATGTTGAAATGCATCTTATTTAATTCAATATCTGAGCACAACACACTCACTCCACACAAAGTTCAGATGCGTCAGGTGCCCAGCCCTGGTTTAACATGGATGAGGGACAGGATGTGGGAGACATGTAGAAAGGTGGATGTATCAAAAGGCAGGTGTGTGGAAAGGTGGGAGTGTTAAAAGATGAGCTTGTCAAATGCTTGGTTTGTGAAAAAGGTGCCTGTGTCAAAGATGGTATGTGTAGAAAGGAGAGAGCAAGCTGGACGCGAAGGGCAGCCACCCATAGCAGCATCCAGGGAGCTGAGGGTTAAGGGTCTTGTTCAAGGACCCGCAGATCTGCTGAGGCTGAGCTTGAACTGGTGACCTTCTGACCAGAGGCACAGAGGCTTAGCCCACTGAGCCACATACTCCCCCAAAAAGAAAGAGATCAGACATATAGGTCAGGCAATGACAGATATAATGATAAACATATATCTATAATTAAATGCCTGCTTCATATTTGATTATATTTGTCTTGTGCTTGTTAACACTTGCTGCCAATCTTCCAGAAAGTGCTAAGGAAATTACATACATGATTCCACCCACTTTGCCATACTCTCTTCCTGTTTACATACCTTTCTACACACATACCAGCCTTTCGACATGCCCACTATTCCAGCCCGACCTATACTTGACCTACACTGGGCCTCTCTGGTATTACTTTTGGGCCCTTGAGCAAGGCCCTTGACACTGTCCAAGGGGCACAGATGAACATCTGACCTCAAGCTTTGCTCTCCGCTCTGTATGCGTGTCTCTCAGGAAGGGTGGGACATGCAGCAACTACCGAATACCTCCATGCCAGTATTGCTGCTGCTATTATTATTATTATTATTATTATTATTATTGTGTGTGGGGGGTTTGGGCTGATTTGGTCCCTACCAATACTGTGGGAGTACAGTGTTTGTTAAGGAGGGTGGGGGTTAGGGGCTGATTTGGACCCTACCAATATTATGGGAGTAGTTTGGGTTTAAGGGGTGGGACATTTAGGGCTGATATGGTCCCTACCAATACTGTGGGAGTACAGAGTGTGTTAAGGGGGTGGGGGTTTCGGGCTGATTTGGTCTCTACCAATACTGAAATCAAACTTACAGCTTTATACCACAGATCAGTCTGCTAATTCCCACTGTCCATCCAAACAAAAGACCACCATTCTACTACTATCTTTCCAAACTTCTGAACTTTGTAGGGTTAGCATACTCCAGCCATTATGATCTTTAATTTCCTCCCCTCTTTTGACAAGCCCTTTTCAGCTTACTATTACAGTATATATATTGACTGTTGCATCTTTTGTGCATTTTTTGGTATATTTTGCAAGTGCTTTGAAGTAACTGTGCTCATGAGTGTACCTTACAGTGAAACTGGACTGAAATCAAATTGAAACAGATGAACTGAACAATCCCAATTTGTGTGACAGATTCTGAACTGAAAATCAGCCAATGAGAAAGAGAAAAAAAAGAAAGAATCAGAATGCAATTGGATCCAAAGGCCAACATGCTTCCAGAAAGACGTTGTCACAACAACTAAAATGATTGTTTTAATTAAAGGCATTACCTTAAGAGGGTATCATCTTACTTTTCATTCCCTAAATTAAGAAGGAGTCCTGTCTGTTTCCACTAATCATTAATGGAATGAAAGCAAGAGAGCTCAAGGAAATTCATTTCAGTGTGAGAGTTATGAAGCAATAATATTCAATGTACATCTGCAAAAAGGTGACAGGGTTTTCATTAACCTTTCTAGTTCAAACATGAATATGTCTGTAGCCTCTTTCTGACCCACAGAGCCATTCCGCCCCATTAAAAAAGTCATAAAAACCACTGAAAAACATATTAAACAGTTCCTGTACATTTGAAAGAAAATCTTATTTCCTCACCATACAGGAAGCCGCCGATATGACCAATGAGCTTTTAATCACACTGCTGTGTGACTCAAAGGCAGACTGACATTTCTGTGTGAGACTAATTAAGGGAAATTCGTTCCTCTGCCATCACTGCTCTGCTCACGGTGACCAATTTTTCCAGAGATCGCAGCCAGCTAGAGATGGAAAGATTGCTGCATTTGAACAACATCAACTACTGTCAGGGAGAAAACCCAAGAAAAGTCCTGAGCAACATACCCCTGGCTTTCGAACCGAGAAGAAATGCATCCTCTCTCGGGTAAAAGGCTGCCTCTGAAGTGTGGCATGAGGCAGAGCAAGTGGCTGGAATGTCCGCTGTCATCGGCATCTCAGGTGCAGACGGCTGCCAGGCCAGCAGACCAGCTTTTAATTAACAAAAGCCTTTTTCACTGAAGAGCAAATCATGACATGAGAGCAGGAAACGCCCCTAAAGCATTGCTGGGAATTCCTTAGTTGACGTGCAGCTGTGGTGGAGCTGAACTTCTGAAAAAGCTCCTGCTCCCAGCAGGGGCAGCCAGCTTCATGTGTGAGGGATTACTTAAGGGTACTTAAAAAAAAAAAAAACATGCAATTAAATTGTAAAATTCCATTGAAACACCCAGTGGCACAATTGGGTGATTTAATACTGCCAGCTTATTTAAATTGTTTTAATTGATCAATGAATCATTGATAAGCTTTTCTCTAGTCTAAGCATATTTCTGTACATTTACCATGGCCCACTGCATGGCTGCGCTTTAAGCAAGATGCAGTCACATGCCTGACATCTTGGCCTCCTATGACATCTGCAGTCAAAACGTCCAAGTGTGCCATGAGAACTGGGCAGTTGTTTTCCCAGTGACCTGAATGTCGCTGAAAGCATAAACCTGTGTGGATGCAGAACTTAAAGGTCAACTCACTTATGGTGGCCCAGCACAAAAAGACCATCAACAATGGCACTCTTTCCCCTCTATAGGTAAACCATGATGCAGTTAATTGGACTCTGCAGGATTTCCAATAAAAATGTGTGGCATTACTAGCTGCTAGCTTGCAATAACCCCTTATTTCAGTAGCATAAAGTAAATAAAAATTTCTATTTACTCCAATCCACAGGGAAAAAAGAAGTTTCAGCAAAGTGCAGCTCTTGAGAGAGAAAGACCAGTCAGAATGAGGTAAACTCATACACCAGATGACTGCATACATATGGATGAGGCAATGAATTCCCTTTCAGTGCATGGAAATGTGTGCAGACCAAAGCACAACACCTGCTGCACACCTTTAGCAGGACTGGTGCCAAGTAATTTAGAAAAAGCTGAAGGGCAGAAGTGAAGTCACAGAGAATGTGACTTTGCTGAGTGGAAACAGGAAAACTACAATCATAAGATGCCATGCTGCAGTGATGTGCTGACCACCAGTCTCCATAGAGCTTCCCCTCGCCATTGCGGAGCCCAGAACATACGGAATCGAGTCTGCACTGCCCTGAGTGTTCTGAGACCTCTAATACGACAAGAACCAAAGGCTCCCACAATCGCCAGTGAGTTTCCTGTGAGCTAACGTTTCTTTCTGTCAGAATCCATTTTCACCCCAACCTGCAGTCAAGGAGAGATAATCTCAGACTCCTGACTTACATTGCTGGCTGTTACTCTCCATTCCTGCCTGTGCATAACTGTTCTTTACAGGCTGACATAGGAGGGCTGGAGTCCAGCACAGCATTAATATAAGATCACAAAGGAGATGTTTGTACGCTAATGTCTCTTCCTTTGTCTGACTCACCCTCCTTTGATGTAGTCCAGAAAGGTGTACTCTGACTCCACTGAGAATGACAGCAGTGTCACCTGCAGAGCAGAGAAGGAGAGAAGGAGCAGATTAACCATTCAGACAGTAACCCTGACCCTAACCATTCAGGTAGTACTGAGACATCATGCTAAACATGTGCCCTATGCTGCCAGGGATAGGTCATAGGCTGCTCCCTGAAACCCTGAAAGGCTCCACATAAAGAGTATGAAGACAGATGGATGGATGGCTAAGCATTATGGGAAAGCATTCTTAGAGCCTAACCCTGGATAATTCTTACAGGGACTTAAACTTGAACTTAGTCCGAGACTCATACTAGAATTCACACTATACCTAGTTAGTATTGCGACAGTAGGAGGTAGATTCGTTCACACAGTATGATGGAACTACCTGTGAGAAAGTAACCTTGGCAGCAGAGATAGCAGTAACGTTATTCAACATGACATTTGGTTAATAAAATCATCCTAGATAACGGAGGAACAGTATGCGGCAAAGACACAGCAGGAACCTTATTAACACAGACAGCTCTGAGAGATGCTCTAACATTAACTACACATTGGCCTTTGGTTAAGATCAGGGTAAGAACCCAACATAGTGCTCAATGCTGCAATATGCAATTCAGTCTGCTGCAATATGCATTGCAGTCTGCTGTGGTTTAATTATTATTGCAGTGGAGTGTGCAAGATATAGCATGTGCTACTGAAACAGCTTGATTAATTTAAGATTTTCATTTGCCACTGGTATGAATGTACTGGTACACCAGCACTGAAACAAAGTTGCAGCTACTCCAAACTGTGCAATAAACATGGATTTCCAAATTAACATTAATGAACAAAATAAGTTATAAATACAGAGATAAAAAGTACAATAAAGTCAAGATAAAAGTTAGAAAAAATATGAGAAAATATTCCGGTTGCAAACCAATTTAGGGATATAGTATGTTGAACTGAATTTTACTGACTGCAACTCCTGTGATACAGTTTGTACCTACAGTGTATTAGTTTGTAGTACAGTATAGTACATACAGAATTACAGGACACAGCACATTACTGCTGTGTAGTGATTAGTAGATGGCTGAAATAATTTCTGTACATGGAATTGCAGTATGGAGTCTGCTGTTGAATGTATTTGTAGTTCTACAGATTATTCTGGTTTTTTTTATATTGGGGGAGTTATATGGCAAGAGTATCTCAGACTGGTATATCAGTGCATTATGTGGACTATAACCACCTCATCTTCACAGACATAATCCCAAAAGACACCAAAGAGATTGGAATATTATAAATCCTACAGCTAAATACTCACTGTTCCAGAATTGATGTACTTCTTTTTCTTCATTTTCTTTTTGGGATTCACCACCTAAAGGCCAAACAGAAATGAAACAGTGATGAAGATGAAAGACTGTCTACTTGCACTGCAGCAGAAATGAAGGACAGTCTGTACTTCCCACAATGCATCTACTGACTGAGGGGCTGCATCTGGGCTGCCTTAAGGCACCAGGCTGTCCCAATGCACTGTACTGGCCAGATGCAACAGGCCTGCCCAGCACGATATTTTCCCAGCCTATCACTGCCCAATCTGCTGCTGTCCCAGCGTATTACTGCCCAGCCCTTTGCTGTCCCAGCCTATCACTGCCCAGCCAGCTGCTGTCCCAGCCTATTACTGCTGGAGCCGTTGTGAAAGTGACCATGTGCCTCCATGACTGGCAGCTTCAGCTCGGGGTCAGCCTGAACCCCAGCCTTTCCCTGCCTTTCCTGTTGTCTACTGTCTTCTTCGTTTTTCCTCTAAACTTTTTTTTTGTGGCATAATAGTATCTTTATGCCAATCTACAAGCATCCATTGGCTCCTTTTCAGCCCCTGCCTCCTGCCCTGTGCTTCCTGGGACGGCCCACAGCCTCACCTAAGTGTTGATATTTTTATATAAGTACATGTGGTAATTGATGTCTTCACAACATTGAAATGAAAATAAAACAAAACTTGACAACACAAATCTGTGCACACGTAATTTTCTTTACAACATAATTGACTGTCTTGTATCAACATATCCACCAATTCACCATATTGTGGGCGATTGGACATTTGGAACACAGCCTATGACATCCTCTCTTGGGATTCCTCCTGCTCCGCCATTTCAGGGGAACAAAAGTGAAGCTACAGTCACACTGTGTCCCCTCCAGTACAGCTTAAGGATTGACTCAGCACAGTATGGCAGGTTTTAGCCGTGTGACTGAGCCCAGCTCCCACAGCCCCCCCGCAAAGCCCGCCACACCCCACCCCACCCCACCCTCCCACCTCATTCTGTGAGAATGAGCTCCCTACCTGTGATGACAGGATGGAAATGTGGGTTAGGGTTACTGTTAGCCCACCATACCCCACCCTCCCTCCCTACCTGTGATGACAGGATGGAAATGTGAGACTTATTTAAGCTAAATGGCTGTGTGGGGATCCGCTGAGTGGCAGAGCTCACCTGGTACATATTTAGCTGGCTCTGGCCCCGGGCCAGCTCCCTGTAGCTGGTGCTGAACTGGCCAATGAAGTCGTGGCTGAAGCACAATAGAGACACACAAGGGCTCCCGTCACTCTCACCAGGACATTGGAATTACAGATGAACGTGCCTCTGCATCCTGATATCTCGTGACGACCCCCCCCCGGACGGATGCCTATGCAGAATAGCTTAGAGAAGGATTTAAAGGGGGCCACACTTCCGTATTCAGAGCCTCTTATTTGCAGCTTGAATATTAATGACTGGTGACTGTTGGACTTGCAAATAGCACTCAGAAGGCATCTGCACACAAGGCGTCAGAAGTAATGCATTAATTACTACCTGGGAAATCTTCCTAAGGACCTTCAAGCAAACTTCAGCTAGTGAGATGCAGGGCCCTGCCCATGCAGACAGAGACAGCAGCCACATAAGACAGGATTTCTCTGCTATGAAGCCCAAGAGATGAAAGCCATCCTCTTCCAAACAAGCCAATGAGCTTAGGCTGGTTAAAGGCCATTTTACATACACTGCCCTCACTCCAGCTCAGCCTGCATCCATCTCCTCACCTGCCATCTCGGTCCCAATCGTAGACCTCCACCTTGATCAACCTAAAGGCAGGAGAGAACAGGAGTAAGCTGAGCAAAGATGCATTTACCAGAGTTGTGAGTTCTCGAGATGCGGTCTTGGTCTCAAGACTGCACTACCTGATCTCAGCCTCATCTCGGTCTTGAACCCATTCTGTCTTGGTCTTGGCCATAAGTCTCAAAATATTACAAAACATATTCAATATGCAAATATACTTCTTTCCCCCTACTGAGCGGAAATTAATTTTCCTGTGTTATCCTCTTCTAGCAAGGGAGGCATGGTGGTGCAGTGGTTAGCGCTGTTGCCTCACACCTCTGGGACCTGGGTTTGAGTGTCCCTCTGGTCACATGTGTGTGGAGTTTGCATGTTCTCCCCGTGTCGTCATGGGGTTTCCTCCAGGTACTCCAGTTTCCCCCCACAGTCCCAAGGCATGCTGAGGCTAACTGGGGATACTAAATTGCCTGTAGGTGTGCATGCGAGAGTGAATGGTGTGTGAGTGTGCCCTGCGATGGGCTGGCCCCCCTGTCCAGGGTTGTTCCCTGCCTTGTGCCCATTGCTTCTGGGATAGGCGCCGGACCCCCCGCGACCCAGTAGGATAAGCGGGTTGGAACATGGATGGATGGATGGATCCTCTTCTAGCAGCGCTATTAAAAACGTACTACATATCCCAGCTGCCCTGGCAGTATAACATTATTGGATAGTGCAGGGGCTGCTGGGAAGAGATAGGGATCGAGCGTGCCTTTTAAAAATGAACATGAAAGACGTCGGGAAGATGGCGATCCTCCGTTTGTTTGTAGGTTTCCATTACAGTTACAGTTTCCATCTGGATGTACACTCACCTAAAGGATTATTAGGAACACCATACTAATACGGTGCTTGACCCCCTTTCGCCTTCAGAACTGCCTTAATTCTACGTGGCATTGATTCAGCAAGGTGCTGAAAGCATTCTTTAGAAATGTCGGCCCATATTGATAGGATAGCATCTTGCAGTTGATGGAGATTTGTGGGATGCACATCCAGGGCACGAAGCTCCCGTT
>JAODJW010000116.1:46163-62319 GCA_026777045.1 Hyperopisus bebe
GATTGGTTGATTAGATAATTGCATTAATGAGAAATTGAACAGGTGTTCCTAATAATCCTTTAGGTGAGTGTATATGCTGTCCTGTGCCTGCTTATCCATGTGAGTTTGAGTGGATACATCTTTGTCTGGGGAGCACTGCCAATCAGGGCCAGCCAGATATCAGGACACCAAGGTCCGGACCTTGGTAGTTTTTTTTAAAAGCTAAAAATAAAATTTGAAGCTAAATAGTAATGAAAATAAAAATCAGCAGTTGAAAATGTCTGTGGGCCAAGTGCATTCTTAATTCAGTTTGAACATGCTATTATTCATGTCTGCTGTGTGAGAGAGAGGGAGCTAGAGCATTCACGTTGAGTTTTGATTGCAGGATAGTTTTACTGACAGCAGTTCGAATTCACGTTGTGTGCGTGTGACTACACAGCATTGTGAAGGACTGTGCACAGGCAATATATCATTCAGAAAATCAAAACAATGATCATTATACATTAAAAAAAAGTATTCCAAAACTTCAACCTGTAAAGATAATTGCATGAAACCTATTAAATATAAGCGTAGGCTGGACTACTCTGGCCATGTTAAAGGTTGGGTTTCTTTCATATTACACATAATGGGCAAGAATAGGTTAACTAATGTTTCACATAACGTCATTAATAAAAATATTAAACAGTTTATGGGGATGGTATCAGTAATAGTAATAGTGTCCATAGGAACACTTCAAAGCCAAATCTGGCAGTCAAAACAAGTGTTTGATGTTGGCTTGTAATGGTCTGTTGATATCAAGCATTTCTCTTTCAATTTTATTCTTATATATGGTTACAAATTACTTTAAATTACATACTTTATACCCATAATATTTTACTGCTCTGTAATGTTCTTATGATATAGGCCTCAATTCATTCAGTAAGGCACATTCATATCAATTAATTGACATGAACTCTCCTTTAACACTATTCTTCAGAAAACAAGCCTCCTGTATGTTATGTGTGATTGATGAGATCCACCTCCCTAACCCCCTCACCCCTGGGACCCAGACTGCACTATTTTTCAAACCCTGGCTGCAGCCCGGTTCCCAATCATCTCATGCCGCATCAGAAACTGATATGTTCCTTTCGGAGAGCTGATCACAAGATATTTCTTTCACTCATCCATCATCAACTGCCTCTGTTATACTGGACTGTTTTGTACATTGTTGATAGTGTTTATTGTTTAGTGTTGATTGTTAGAGTTGTTGCCGTCAAGGAGCTGGGGGAGGGCTTTGTGTATATGATTTTGTTATATTGTGTGTTTTTTATGCATCTGCATTATTGTTTAGAGTATGTGAACATTAAAGGTTTTCAATAATAGGGTCTTTTGGAATTACATAAATGAAAATATAGCCCCAACATGGGTGCACTCTACCAAAACAAAAAAAAAAATCAAGTCTTGGTCTTGTTTTGGTCATGATTAAAAGTCATGATCTTGTCTTGGTCTTTGTTCGATGGGTCTTAGTCTTGGGTTAGACGAGACTTGATCTTGAAACAGATGGTCTTGAACACATCATTACCATACAATGGGGCTTCTCGCTATGTCAGGATGGCCTCTGATGGCACTGCACTTTCTGTAATAATTAAAAAGGCTCAAATTAAGACCTCAAACACTTCACCCTGAGAACAGGCACAGGCCTGTACAGGAATTGATGGAACCTAAAGCCTTCACAGGCAGATATTCTGGAAAACTGTGAAGAAAAGGGAACAGAGGCGAAGGGATATTTTCAAAAATGGAACCCCGTTTCCTAACATTGACTAATGGGGTCTGAAGGTCCCAGAGAGTTAATGAAGTCTTTTAGCCTCAGAAAGGAGCCACAGGAAGTATCAGGCATAACCCAGGACATGGAGAACAGTGTCCTGACAAGTGACACTCAATCATGTAAAACAATGTTTCCCACCCCAGTCCTTGGGAACCCACAGATGGCCCACATTTTTACTCCTTCCCAGATCTGTGCAGGGCAGTCCACATTTTTGCTCCCTACCTCAGGGAGCCCAAACACAGAACCCTCAGTTTATGTTCTCTCCACCATCTTTGGCTCCCCAACCAAAAGTAGAAGGTGTGTGATCGCGGGGCACCAACACTAACGGCCATATCTCAGTGGCCAGTGAAAGCTCCACTGTGTGTCACTCACCCCACATATTAACAAGATGGCACCGCTAGGACTAAATAAACCTGCTAAACCGAGATCTCACTAATATAGGCTAACAGACACTAATCTGCAAAATGAGTTATTCTCACAGAACCCTTCAATACATCAAACTAAATCTGTTCACAAGTGCATTAAAGTATACCTTTAAATGCTTATAACAAGATAAATGTCTACCAGTGTAACAGAATTTGCATATATCTACAGATTTATTTATAAAAATCCCCAGCACATTCTTGCATTACTGATTGTTTAATCAACTAATCCTCTGCAAAAATGCCCACTTTTTTAACAGACTGTTTTACATTTTGAAGCTGATGCTTTGCTCCAAATCAGCTTACTTATTTTCCACTTTATGCTCCTGGATATTTCACTGAGGAAATTCAGATTATATCCCGTATGTCCTGATTCAAAGCCATTGCCTGCTCTGTTGACATTACCATCCTAAATGCCATATTATACTTTACCAATGTACTTATTACACAATACCCACAGTGTTGATATACATTTTGAAATGTGTTATTTTGGTTAAATTGTTTCTAGTGTATTTTGGCCACTACCTTGCTTTAAAAAAACGAACAAGTAAAAGAGCTATGTGTTTGTACAGCTGTTTTAAAGCACTGGAATAATTCAGTTCCTGCTAATTATACAGTATGATCCTAGAATACCCTACCTATCTGCCTTTATAAGATAACCCTACCTCCCTGCTGTTTGGCTTCCCCTATGATTCATCAGGCATACAGATATTTTTTCTTTTTTCATCTTTGGCGTGAAACAGTGGCTTATTACTTCCTGATTATTTCTGAGAAACTGCTGAAGTGCCCAATTTCCGCTGGACGGATCACTTCTCTGAATGCGGTTTCTGTTGATTGACATTGATTTATTACATTTGGCATTATCAACGTCTTCCCTAGATAAAGAAACTGTCTACATATTGTCAGTGCATTACCCATGTGTCTCTTTCAATATCAATAAATACATCAGGGACTGTCCCCCTACAACCAAAAAAAAATAAATACTAAAGGTAAACTGAATCGGTGTATGTTAGAGCTAGACTTTCATCTTGGTTTATCACGTTTCCTACATTTGTTTACTTTTACATGTGCGTTTTCCAATTTCGTCCTATCTGTCCTGCTACACATTTGACTGTCATTGTCACCAGCTTGAATTGTGCAGCTGACTGATTGTTTCTGGCAGATTTAGTCTGGAAAGGATGAAATAGGTGCTATGCTGAATTCCCACCAGGATCGCCGCCAATTGAGGATGGCATGGGACTCTCTTACACAGTACTGCCTGTTGTCATACAAGCCAATCCGGTTTTGTCCGCAGCAGTTTTCTGTTGCAGGGAACCATCAGAGCCAGAGATCAGGCCATTCTGTCAGTTTAATGCACAATCAGGAAGAATAATATAGAACAATGTTTTGTACAGTGCTTGTAGGAAGTTTTCCACTCAAGAACAGTGCTTTTTGATAAACAATTCTACAATTGTATAACTACCATGGTTATATGATTATTGCAATAAAAATCCAAGGCTTTTAGCCGAGATAAGCCCAGTATATAGGCTAGTTAGGCTACTTTTAATTTAGCTCATAATCTACATCTAGCAGGTACTCATGTATTGAAGTTTGTCGAATGTTATGCCTTGGGAAAAATTAGCAATGAAGCAACTAATCATTTTATTTAGGATCAACCCATTACTGTTTCACCACCATACAATCAGCACTGTGGTCCGAGTTCCTGAATATTAGAGAAAGCAAATAATTCACCCTGATTTGGGGCCTTGTACCCCTTCATTACAGTCCTTGGCTGGTAGAATGTTGGACAATGGCTAAGTCCCAGGGGTAGTGGGATTATTAATAAATCCCACTTCTCCTTAACAGAGTCAGAATTCTCCTCTTAGCTGGGTGCAGAAAAGATGTCAAAACATGGGCTGTGACAAACACAAAATGATCATGTATATGCCACTAAGTAACATCTGTCCATTTATTATGCAGACTTCAGATCTTCCGAAGATTCTGAAAGGAAAACATAAAGGATAATGTTTAACTAAAGAAAGAGATGTGAGCTTCGGCTCTGGGGATTAGGAGAGGCCATGGGGACTAAATATAGAGACAGATGCTAAGATGACATGGCCTTTGATGCATAACGGGAAGCAGAAACAGAGAGTTGCCCGTGGCAGGCTTAGATTCACTGCCAGTGAGGCTTGTAATTCCACATAGAGAGAATAAGTGAAACTGGGGGTCTTTGAGGGAGGGGCGGCATTCCAATGATACAGTCTTCCAGTTCTAAAGTTAGCAACTGCTATTTAGCCATCAGCCAGAGAGCTTCAGAAGCGGCCCCCTGCTTCAAGCGAGGCACATTCCTTTTGTAACATGGTCCTTTTAGTGCATTATCCTTGGATGGGTGCACCTTTGCCAGCCCCTGCTCCCCCCCATGTGGGGGCTGGAGAGACATTGAGACAAAGCTGAAGCACTCATGCCGACACAGTGGGGCTCACCGAGCACACCGGGAGCCCTCCATATGTAAATACAGGCTGTGGAAGATCTAGGACCAGCAGTCACTATGTGCTTGACCTCTCCTGGGCACACTGCAAATCGCTGTGCTGATTAGCTGTGATTTAGAAATGTAATGGACACCCTGAGGACAGGAAAATTATGGCTATGGAAACCGTTCACTCCTGCCCAACCTAATATCCACTGTAGGCAACAGTGAAGGACCACAGTAAAAAACATAATAAAACTATGGGAAACATAAATTCCAGAGTTGAACACTGAATGTTAGTGACTCGCTCTGATCATTCAGTGTCCTCTGACCATGTACATACAGTCCAATCACTAGCCATACCCGACCGACACTCGCACTAGGACAGTTACCACATACCCTGACTGTGAACCCCCAAACCAAACTGTAACATAACTTCTGATTGTACTCTGCACCCACCTTGAAAACGACATGTCACGGCACCCTAACTATATTGGGACCATTACGTAAGCGCAATCCACACCACTGCTGGCCTTCTGCCCTCTTGGCATCTGTCACACCATGTTAGCCAGACAGATTGGTTCTTGACCAGTGACCTAGCTCAGAGGGGCAATGTGATGTGACAGGGAGACCACCCTCAGCCAGTCCGTGACGTGGAACAGGCCCTGGGATACAGCTCAGTGCTGCCGTCTGCACAGAGACACAAGAGGGTGGTGGGTGGAGGGGTCTAGTGCTAAACTGGGTTCCAGGCTCCAATCCCAAGACGAACCTGCAGGAACTGCACTGGTGAAACGCACAGCTGTGAATGTATGTGATATAACTAATGACGCACCAATAAGGAAATTTCTGGCTGATACCGATAGCAGATTATTTCGAAAACCGATGGTTTAGGAGGTTCTGCTTAAATAAGTTTTAAGGGACCCAAATAAATTGTAAAAAAATTATAAATTATATTCTAAAAATATAAACAAAAAAAAATACATTTCTGGTAAGAAAACACCAACTCTGGCATACAACAACAGCCCCAGAGAACTGTATTTTATAACTGTATGCATCTAATACATTTATAATAGAGACAGGCTGGCCATCAAGTGTGATAAACTCCATAATTTTCCAAGTAATATCTTTTGATTCTTCACTAAATTTTCTTCTGCTATCAAATGATTGCATTACTGGTGGATTAGTTATTCGGCGGTACTGCAGTCATCTTTATTGGAACAGATTTTTTCCCCAGAAACACTTCACTGTCTCTCCTTAAGGTGACCAATCAAATTTGCTGGGTTGAAATGTCTATTAGTAGGTCCTCGTGAAATTTTAGCTGAACAATATTTGCAAAATGCATTTCCAATGTAGTTTTTGGTAACATTAAAATAATTCCACACAGCAGACATTTTTAACCGTTTAATATGTGGGTGTGCAAAGCAATATGGGTCACCATTTGAAAGGGAATTATCGGTGGTAAATATCAGCTCATCTTTAACCATTGCCAATGGCTGATTGTTGCTGTATCAGCCAAGGTTGATAGCTGGCCGATACAATCAGTGCATCTTTATATATAAACATGTGTACCGTGACTGGTGAGGACATCTAGAAGGTGAACCTCATTGAGGTTAAAAGAATCTTGACGATGATGCTGGTGACCTACATAGCTTCACTAATGCCATCCTACAAAGCCACACTGTGTCTGTTCTCACCCCCACCCACATCACCCCCCCTGTCTCACTCCACCCATATCACCCCCCCATGTCTGGTCTCACTCCACCCATATCATCCCCGTTTCTGTTCTCACCCCACCCATATAACCCCTGAGTTCTGTTCTAACTCCACTCATATCACCCGCATGTCTGTTCTCACCCTACCCATATCACCTCCGGTGTCTGTTCTCACTCCACCCATATCACCCCCATGTCTGTTCTCACCCCAACCATATCACGCCATGTCTGTTCTCACCTCTTCATATCACCCTCGTGTCTCTTTTCACTCTACCCACATCACCCCTTGTGTCTGTTATATCACCCCCCATGTCTGTTCTCACCTCACCCATATCAACCTCCATGTTCATTTTTCAAGATGGCAGTTGTATTCTGTTTCAGAGGCAGGCTAATTGCATAACTAAATGAAATTGTTTGCAAGGTCCACCCCAAACTACCGCAGTACCAAAAAAGTACCCCAGCTGGTTTGGTACTTTAGGTATTGGAGTCAATGGAAAAGCGAAAGCATTAAAAATTCTGTATCAAATATACGGCACCTGGTGCCGTGGAAAACGCCCTAATTACATGCTCATGGTTCACATTCATCCATCCATCCCCCAAACTGAGGAGGCCCTATTTCATCTCCACAAGTACTGTGTGCTCTCTCCTATGTATGGAAGATTAGGGCCACTTGGACAGCAGAGGTGTTAGCCTGCCCAGGTCAGCTAACAAACGGCCAAGATTGTTACAGTTATGGCTTAAAAGTCACGACAGGCTGGGGTAATACCCATACAGTCACTGAGACAGGCTGAGGTAATACCCATACAGTCACTGAGACAGGCTGGGTAATATCGACTCAATCACTGAGACAGGCTGGGGTAATACCCATACAGTCACTGAGACAGGCTGAGGTAATACCCATACAGTCACTGAGACAGGCTGGGTAATACCCATACAGTCACTGAGACAGGCTGGGGTAATACCCATACAGTCACTGAGACAGGCTGGGTAATATCCATACAGTCACTGAGACAGGTTGGGGTAATACCCATATACTCACTGAGACAGGCTGGGGTAACACCCATACAGTCACTGAGACAGGCTGGGTAATATCCATACAGTCACTGAGACAGGTTGGGGTAATACCCATACAGTCACTGAGACAGGTTGGGGTAATACCCATACAGTCACTGAGACAGGCTGGGTAATACCCATACAGTCACTGAGACAGGTTGGGGTAATACCCATACAGTCACTGAGACAGGTTGGGGTAATACCCATACAGTCACTGAGACAGGCTGGGTAATATCCATACAGTCACTGATATACCAAATGTCCCCCACAATGTAATAAAAACCTCTTCTGGCATTGTGGGGACCATTTGTTAAGTCCCCACAAAGATCTGTAAATGCGATCAAAAAAAGTAAAAAATGCCAAAAGTCTCGTATCTTGTTTGGTCACTTATGGTTAAGGTTAGGGCTGGGTAGGAGTTAAGGTCATCATGTTGTGATTAGAGTTTTCCCCATAAAAATGAATGAGAGTCCCCACAAAGATATAATTACAAACGTGTGTGTGTGCGTGTGGTGATGCAGTGCAGCAGACCATACCAGGCAGGTCAGGTCAGGAATTACTTCAGCGAAAATCAGGCTCTTTAAATGTATAAAAAATGATTAAATTGAATGAGACCCATCCAATTACAAACCACACAAGAAGAATACTGCCTATATGCCACTATCTCATACATAACTGTATTTTATATACATATATAACAAATGTATAAGGAGATGACTGTACAGTACTTTAACAGGCTTTATTGAGTTAACGATAGAGACATTCCACTATTACTATGTAGATCACTCTGGAAAAACAAAATGGAATTTGCAAACACAGAAAAATTGTAACAGTACCTCTCATAGTCACCATTGCAGAGTGCCCGCACCGGGATGGAGAACGGCTGCCACACTGGATTCAGTGTGGTCTTCACCACCTCTGTCTTATGGCAGATGGTGAACCTGGATACAGAAAGCATGGTCACAATGATACGGCACTAAGTCACAAACAGTGAGCCTGCATACAGAGAGCATGCTCATGGTGACACAACGCTAAGTCACAGACGGTGCACCTGTATACAGAAAGCATAGCGGTGGTGACACGGCTCTAAGTCACAGACAGTGATCCTGTATGGTCAAAGCATGGTCACAGTAACACAGCGCTAAGTCACAGACAGTGATCCTGTATAGAGAAAGCATGGTCACAGTGACACAGTACTAAGCCACAGATGGTGAACCTATATACAGAAAGCATGGTCACAATTACACAGCACTAAGTCACAGTGAACCTGTGTACAGAAAGCATGGTTGCAGTGACACAGCACTAAGCTACAGATGGTGAACCTATATATAGAAAACATGGTCGCGGTGACATAGTGCTAAGCCACAAACGGTGAACCTGTATACAGAAAGCATGGTCGCAGTGAAACAGCACTAAGTCACAAATGGTGAACCTGTATATGGAAAACATGGTTGTGGTGATACAATGCTAAGTCACAGACAACCATTAAACCATGTTGAAGATTATCTGATATGGCACATAGAGCCTCTTTATAGAAGCATAAGGCACAAGCCAGGAAATACAAACACTTCTCTTTGGACTGTGGGAGAAAATCAGCAGACCCAGAGTAAACACAAAAAGCATGGGGAGCAGCACAGACACAAAGCCGGGACAGCCCACACGGCTGAAGGCGTGAGGTTAGGGAGCCTCTGAGCCACACTGCAACCCGGCTGTCAGGGAAATCCAGCACGAACGCAGGTAAAATGGATGAACTAGAGCCACTGTCATGTTGAATGCAAGAGTTGTCTCTATCTCCATGTCAGAACCCTGAAAACAAGGTGGGGGCTGATATTTTCTGAGGCTTGACATCTCAGCAGGGCTGTGTGAGGGCTGTGTGATAAAGGTAGCAGGAAGTGACATATGGGCAGAGGCGGGGCCAGCAGCCAGCCTGCAGTCACTTTCACAGGACACGCAATCCCAGGTCACACAAGGGCACCGGCTGGAGGCCAGCGTCATGGCTGCGATCACAGAGAGGGCCGTGGGGGGCCACAGGTGCTCACAGACACATTCCGCTATGCCGCTACTGCAATGCCCATAACTGGAAGGTAGTACATTCAGGTGTAAGCTGTTTGTATTCTTGAGAAAGAACAAAAAGTTATGAGGTTATTTTGGGAAAACTAAAAAAAAAAAAATTGTCACATTTGAAATGAGTGACCGAATAATGATATTATAAATACTATGTGGGTGTATCTGTCTTTGTGTTTCAGTCCCTGACATGTGCCCATCTCCCACATGATCACGTGACACGAGTGACCAAATAATGATATTATAAATATTATGTCTCCTGTGGGTGTATCTGTGTCTGTGTGTCAGATGTGTGCACATCTGCCATGTGTCTCCTGCCTCCCTCACATCCTCACATCTCACTCTTGCCACCGTCTGACTCACGTTCCATCCTCATTGCTCCTGTAGAACACCATGAATGGATCCGACTTGCCGAAAAAGTCCTTCTTATCCAGCTTGTTGGCACAGAACTGCATGGTGGCGCAGTCCTGCAGGGTGGGGGGGTGTATGAGGGGACAGAAAGGGGATTATCCCTGCAGCTTCCATATATATCATCACTGGGGATAAAAAAAAACAGAAAAAAACAAAAAGAAGAAGCAGTGCAGGCATCAGGCAGGACTGAGCGAATAATGTAAGGGGCGGCCCAGAAACCCACGTATTGTCCTCTCTGATTTTCTTTTTTAAAGCTTCGTGAAACTGGATAGAAACATTGCGCAAATTATGGACCGTCTTGCCTCTCTGTGAGACATCAAGCTCCTAACTGTCACTGCTTGGACCTTTTTAAAGTGGCCTATCTTTGTCAGAAAGTGACAGCGGCCTTTTTAAGAAAGCAGTTAGAATCGAACGACTCGTCCCTAATTTTAAAACAGCCCACACTCGATGTACTTCTGATTTAATCACATGTAATCAAGTGGTGCTATATTAGGGAAACGCTGTCGATGAAGCCTTGATTCTAATGGTTACACTTGCCCTATCCTGCAGTCTGCCACAAGCGCCGTACAAGCTGCTCTTCGCAGCAGAATTCCATAAAGCTGAAACGCCTGCAGCAGCTCTTTGGGGACAAACTGGCGACTGCTGAGGTCTCTGGAGGGAACCTATTTCCCCTTCTGGAAGCTAGGAGAACGTGTATACCTTACCTCCAAAGACAAACGAACCTAAACCTCACAGGCTCACAACCTCATCATCTGAAAGTTTGGCCCCTTTTTGTCTACAATGAGGCTACAGGATCCATGTTTTTCACCCCCAAGGACATTTGGAGCTGCATTGTGAGGCCGTTTCCAAGCCTTTGGGACAGCTGGGTATTGCTGTCAGCAAATGCGATGAGGCAGATAACAGCGACGGCTGTGGGCGTGGATAAGAACCAAAATCAGCAAAGGGGGGGAAAACAAAGGCAGCCCCCACCCCGGGAGCAGATCTCAGCACTCAGAATGCCTTTCTGACACCTCACTGGGTCTCCAGTCATTTCAGTAGCAGAGATGAGGGCATCAAGCACATCAGAGGCCAGGTTTGCCTGGCAGTCTGACACTCCGGGTGGGGATGCTGCTGTTTTACGCTACAGAGAGGCAGAGAACCGCAACATCCGGCTTTCAAAATTAGAGCTGGGTTTAGAAACTTTGGATAAAGAGCCACTGTGCAACTTTCGGTTAAACAGTAAGCAGTTTACGGACTTTAAAGTAAAACGCGTCTGGAGTTTGGACATAACAATGGCTTAAAGACTAACATCCACCCTACTGGATAAATTCACTCCATTTAATTGGACTTATTTTTTATGTTCAGTTAAGCTCAGGACTCATAATGTAACAGATAAATCAACAGGAAAAAAAATAAAATAAAGGGGATTGCTTGACCCTTGGGCTAAGAGAAAAAATTGACTTAGGAATTGTGAAAGGATTTCACCAAGGCCACTGACAGGTCTCACTACCTGTACTTTAAAAGCATCATTATTACAAGTAGTGCACTAAGTGCAGCAACAGTTGTGTAGAAAGGACATTTCGACAAGTGTGAACTTGTAAGACTTTCCAGTCATGTTACACACAAATCGCGATTTTTCAAGGCGGGTGATTTTAATGTTGCTGTGAGAGTTAAACAAAAAACGATTTTTAGACATCAATTTAAACATAGGTTACTGAAGCTATGTCACTCTCATTTCGTACCGCTAATATATTTGTCCAGTTGCGCATGGCCTGATTTTAAGGGACTGACATGTGCGAGGCTGGCATGGTACGGTTATGAATGAGTAAGCGTGCGCAGATACTTTTTCTGCACCATCTCAATTTAAAGCCACAACTAACTGCTAGTGTGTGAAATGTAAACTTTTACTGACCATCTCTATAACTCTTCCCTGAACACTAAGAACAGTTTCTAAACAAACTGAACTATTTACACCTTTATTAAACTCCTCCCTCAGGTTTTGCATCACCCAATGACTTGACACAGACACACACGCACGCATGCACATGTGTCACCACACTCACTGCCAGTCACAGCCCTTTTCACACTACAGGATTTGGTGATACTGACAGGTCCATATATTTAGCCTGCTAAGTATCTGACGGCCGTCTGTGATCATCAGCAACCATCCAGTCACGTCTTTATACTGAAAGCGCTCAAACATCAATCTGCCTCCAACTCGGGGCTTTGTTGGTAACTGCTAACAACTTTTGGCAAGTGGAAAACTGGGGCTAAAATCGTGTAGTATGAACTAAGTATTATTCTTATTTTTTAGCCTGGACTGAATTTCCTGGCAAAAGCATACACTCAGATGATGTTGTCTAAGATGAGTTAGCGTGTTATAGGAGTTTCCAGAAATATATCAGAGTTCAACAAAACTCAGCGAACAAACATTCTTAGTCTTATGAACTATTCTCTAATGTGGGCGTCATTTATTGGGAAGCCAAAATGTTCCCAATCCAGGGATGTAGTAGGGGCAGTTTCTAGCTACAGCCCCATCCCAAACTACTGATTTAAATCATGTGTTATGGTCTTTGAGCTCTCTAGCACTAGCTGTAACCAACTCAAAACCACAATTACCATGTTTTCCAAGGTGAACATTCACTTGTGAATTTGTTTCACCCATGTCAAGAAATTCATTGTGCATTCCAAATGGAACTTCAGCAAAATCTGTGAAAAAAAAAATTGTGATACATATTGAATAGGCAAATATGTACCAATATAATATCTGCTGATTCGCACCCCTAGTAACTACCATTGTGACCATTGTCACTTTTCCTCTTGCATTTCTCTGGCAGACATCACTTTTCAGGAATTTGGTGCTCTCTGTTTTCCTCAGTGCATCCTCCTGGTATTAACTTCCAACTATTGAAATAAGTTTTCTGAAATCCAAAAAGGAAAATCAAAGTGATGCCTCTAGTTTTCCACATTGGCTCACCCACATTGCTATGATCAGTATTTCTGTCTAATGAATAGTTTAATTGCTCTGTACTCAAATCATACATACATACAGCTCTGTACTCATGTCACATATATGTAATATGAGCTGGGGGTTAAGGGCCTTGCTCAAGGCCCCGCAGTAGCAGACAAGCATGTTTGCTGAAATGTGATTGTGTATGTCATTGTGTGAAATCCTAGAACATGCACTAAGTTTACAAAACATTAGGAATGTCTGTTCATTACTTAAAATAAACTGACAAGGTAAAGTCTGATGACAGCTGGGTTTTTCAAGTTTGACAGCATCTATATATGGAATGTACCACCTCTCAAAATCAACTGCACACAGATGTCTGCGTGGGAGACTGGAACCAGCATGGAACACTCCTGGTGCCTTGCTGAGTCCATGCTGACAAACCAAGATTGTTCTCTGGAGAATAGGTGGTGAAATGCCGTATTAGGGAGTTAGGGAGGTGCACCTGAAGCACTGACACACGGTGTACATGCCTGTTTGTATGGCATAAATAAAGATATTTATTGGTTGCTTTAGTGGATATTCTGAGGCAGGTCAGTGAACCCAGCTTTCCCACCATTCCCAGCAGTAGAAGAGATCCACAATCCCTGTGGACCCAGGAGAGTCAGGAGGCCACTGCAAGGTCACTGCCACTGGATTCTCCTTGATTCACCCTAGTGGTTTAAAATCCATTGACTCCATGAGACCAACATTTGAGATGGGAGTAGCATACAAACAGGAAACGGAGGGGAGAATGTGGGAGGAGTTTCCCATATTAAGGAACCAACCAACACCTGCTGCTTTAATGTTAGGAGGAACAAAGCCAAGAATAGCTGCAGGCTGACAATGACAAGGCATTGGGGCAATTAGACAGGCCAGGACAAGCAGCTGCTGAATATTCAGCGAAACCTCCACGTGTCTTTGTGAGACAATGATGAAAGGCTACTGACACCTTCGTGTGCAAAACACGGAGAGGGGCAACAAAGCAGCTGAGATGTCTGGCTTTGATGCAGTGGAGGGGTCGCATCCACAGGCCAGTCACAGAGCGACAACACATTTGTCATTGTAATGAGGAGGACTGCAGCACAACACCCGGCAACATGACACCCAGCACTGCTACACCTGGCAATGCGACACCTTGCAATACGACACCCTGCAATGCTACACACAGCATCACAATACTCTTCTATGCAACATCCAGCAGCACAACACCCTGCAATACTACACCCAGCAACGTGACACTCGGCAACAGGACACCCTGCAATACTACACCCGGCAACACAATATCCTGCAATACTACACCCAGCCATGTGATACCCAGCAATGCAATACCCAGCACTGCTACACCTGGCAATGCGACACCCTGCAGTGCTACACACAGCAACACAACACTCTTCTATGCAACATCCGGCAACACAACACCCTGCAATACTACACCCGGCAACACAAAACTCTGCAATACTACAACCAGCTATGCGATACCCAGCAATGCAATACACCCAGCACTGCTACACCAGGCAACACAACACCCAGTAACGCGACACTCGCCAACAGGACACCCTGCAATCCTACACCCATGAATGTGAAACTCGGCAACACGACACTCTGAAATACTACTCCCAGCAATGCGATACCCAGAAATGCGATACCCTGCAATGTTACACCTGGTAACACAACACCCTGCAACCCACCAGACATCAACGTGACACCCTGCAATGCTACACCTGGCAACACAACACCCAGCAATACTACACCCAGCAATACTACACCCAGCAATACTACACCCAGCAATGCTACACCTTGGCAACACAACACCCTGCAATGTGAAACTCGGCAATACGACACCCTCTAGTACTACTCCCAGCAACATGACACCCGGGTACACGACACCTTGCGCCACTACACCTGGAAATACTGCCGTATCCTGAGCTTCCAGCTAAGCAGCTCAGGCAATAGGATCCTCCACCTCATGCAGACTATTGAAGGACCTCATACTATCGCATACAAACTGTCACGACAATTCAATGAACCAATTACCGTCACCCTTGTCATCCATAAAGTTCTATTAGTGTGACAAGTTTAGAGAATCAGGCTTAAGTCTATGATCAAAGAGGACTCCACATCCACAAAGAGAGGTCTGCTTGAGACACCTGGATATCCAGGCAGATAATTACTAAAAAGACTTTGCAGAACTGTAACTGTTATTTTTCTAAAGCAAGTTTTCAGTTTACATTAAAAAAAATGGAGAAATCAAAAGCAGTGTTCTGGCAATCAAGGTGATTTGCTTGTTTTATTTATAAAGTACCCTTGGATTTGTATGTTGCTCATTTAGCATTTCAGACACATCTCAATTGTTCCAATGAAATCAGCCTGCTCAATCCTCCAATCCACCTGTCCGATGAATTTGCTATCTGTCATAAACAACCATTTGTTTTACCTCAGCTAACTGAACGGGCAGCCTGCAGGTCACATACAGCAAGCCTTTAGTATTACTGAAACTATGTTATGCTAGCTGCTAGCCTCACTTCTGCTTCACACGGATATGTCCTCGAGAACTTTGGAATGGTCAGCAGCAAAATATACCAAGGGCGCCCCCTTGCTGATGCCAGTCCATCCCTGCTCAGCACATCCCTCCCTCCCAGTGGACAGCTATCTGGGGGAGAATATTAAAAGGTCCAGGGGTCCCCTTCCCCTCTGAGCCAGTTTCCGTGGTTCGGTGCTGGCTCTGATTAACGAGCACCGTTAATGCCCAATAGATTACAGCCCCATTCAAATAATCATAGTGGCTGCTTGGGGAATAGCCCAGAAAGGCCTGAGTCTCTGCCAGGCCAGCAGCGTGTCAGTGTTTGTGAACACATACACACACAAATGTACGCACACGCAGGCACACATACGTACACACACACACACATACGTACACACACACACACATATGTACACACACAAACACACACGCACGCACATGCACGCACACCCAGGCACACATACATGGGCGCGCACATGCACACACACACCATTTGGCTCTGTTTCTTATAGACACACAACCACATAAACATTCATATTTCAGTTTATAATATATTCATTACTTGCACACTGTGAAAAAAGAACAAATTGACAGACTCCCTAACACCAAAAAAATACACTTTCCTGCAAATTATGAAAATTTGCATGGGGAACAAGAAGGGCTTCTGCCCCACGGACACACACATGTGCACACACACACAGATATACACTCACCTAAAGGATTATTAGGAACACCATACTAATACGGTGTTTGACCCCCTTTCGCCTTCAGAACTG
>JAODJW010000116.1:69403-84182 GCA_026777045.1 Hyperopisus bebe
TCTCATAATCAGCTACCTTTATTTCAGTGGAACCCATAAAATATCTGTACTTTATATTTCTGCTCCCTGCATGGATTCCCTTACATTTATCTACGTTATATTTCATCTGCCAGGTATCAGCCCAGTCACTAATTTAATCAAGATCCCGTTGTAGCCTGCTAGATCAGTATCTGCTACACCACCCACCTTGGTGTCATCTGCAAATTTAACCAGTTTACAGTATGTATTGGTGTCAATATCATTAATGTAAATTAGGAACAATAGTGATCATAAAATTGAACCCTGTGGTACACCACTATGAACGCAGGCCCACTGTGACATTGAGCCTCTAATAACTACTCACTGCTTCCTGTCTGTTAACCAGTTTTCAATCCAAGTTGCTACAGTTCCTAAAATCCCTGTAGCTCTGACCTTAAGCAAGAACTGTTTGTGGGGGACAACATCAAAGACTTTCTGGAAATCTAAGTAGATCACATCGTAGGCCTTTTTGTGATCAATTTCTCTTGTAGCTTCCTCAAAAAACTCAATCAGATTCGTTAAAAAGGATCTACCTCTCCTAAATTCATGTTGGCTATCCCTCAGAATGTTATTTGAATCCAGGTAATCTACCATTTTCACTTGGATTATAGCTTCCATTAATTTTCCAGTTATGCAAGTCAAACTGATTGGCCTATAGTTTGTTGGATTACTTCTGTCCCCTTTTTTGATTATGAACATCAGTCCTCAGAGTTGGTGCCCAATGATAAAATGCCAGCCACTAAACTCAAAGGCTTCACTGAACAGCCACTGCATCCTTACGCACCATCGGAGGAGCAGCAGATGAACTGGCAGCAGCTCGTGATCCCACAACAGATCTCACTGGCCCTTTAACTTCTCGCATCATGCTGGCATCTCTCAGATTTCTTGTGAAAATCATGGGCCTTAATCCTCGTTACACCTGGTTTGAATGTCTTTTGACATATTTCGCATCAAGACTCGAGGAAACTCTCGAGCCAGTCTCTTGAATTTGCATTTTCTAATTTTTGCTGGCCTGCTGTATGTGAAGTAAAGCTAGAGGACTAGGGCAGAAGATAAGTAAAAATGCAAGAAACCTAAGGAACATGTATCCCCAGAAAGTGAATAAATTATACAAATTGACATGATAATGGCCAACATTCTGGACCCAGTAAATGGCTGGGGATTCTGTTCTGTATGAGAACAGACTTTCTTCTGAAATGAGTTATCCTTCATGAGGGAGGCCAGGATTCATCTGACTGCGATGGTATTTAAAGAACACTTTGTGCATGAGCCCACCCTCTCTTCTCTGTTCTCTGGCTCTCTGCAGTTTCTTTCACTGCTCCTTGGGAGTGACAGCAAACAAGCAGAAGTTCCATTTAGAGAGGAGTCAGGTGCAGGCCCACGGATTTGCGATTCATGCCCATGAGGCCCAACACTGTTTTTGAGTTGTCAAGTCAAGCCAGTCATTCCTGGATGAGTTGTGGTGAGGAGTCATAACTTCTCATGTTTTATATCAAATAATGTAACCGCTTGCTTCTATTAAAATATTTTTTTCATGGTTTTCCTTATTTGTGGATTTTCAAAAGTGTCACTAATTTCTCTGCTTTGACACATTTCATGAAAGATACTTAACATTCTTAATACTACAAGAGCATTTCTCAAATCAGTTCAAGCATATAGTACAACGCTATGGTTTAGCTGCAAAAACCTGTAACTTACCCAAAACAATTAGCTCATGTCTCTAAAGTAAATAATTCCACCAATGAAACCAAAATGAGAACTGCAATCAGCATCAGTTTTACCATAAGAGCCAAAATGCTTAGATATTGTCAAAATGTCAGTGTAAGTATGCTCCTGAGTGCCACAATTCTGAATGTTAGTCATTTCCCACTTTCTCATTGTCACTGACTGATCATTCTACTTTAGCAAACTGATACTTATTCATGTCAAAGACACCAGTTTCAACAATGCAAGGCTCCACATTACAGTATGTATACAGGTCACTGGCAAGGGGAAGCACTTAGATGCTCATGTAACTTATGCAGATCTCACGACACAATACAAAAGTCACACAGCAAAATGGCAACACAAGAACAACAAAAACAAAATGGCAACAAAATCATGTACCGTAGCAACCAAAACACAATTAATGCTATATCACTGCAATTTATTGCATCTGGTCACTAACATGATGATCACTTACATATACAGTTTTGGGTTGTAGATTTATTACAATGGGAAAGTACATAATCTATTTTGACCAACAATGCTAAAGCAACTGGAAATTATGCCAAATGATGACAACTGATCTAAACCATTTGCATATATGTACTAAAACATTTGGAAATTTGTGTGAAGCAGCGAGAAATGATGTTCTGTTCTGCAGAAGTGACATTATGGTGTGGGGATTACACTTGTTGTTTTGCAAATATTAATTGCCATATGAGAAAAGCTCCAAAGCAACTGAGAAAAAGAGTAATTAATATTGCAGGAATGAGAATATGCAGGAAAATGCACAAAAAGCCTCCTGCTTCTTTATACAAACATGCTCTGTGGGCAAACAAGGGTCTGGGAGAGACACTACCAATGCCAGTGATGAGGGGCAACCTGCCTTTCAGGTGGGTGGTGGATTGGTGCAGAGCACGGATGGCTGGGGTGGGTTAGGAGTGATGCTGAAAGGGGATATGCCAGTTCCTACAGTTACAGGTATGCATCTGATCTTGGGGGTCGATCAATGAGAACGGTGAGGCTGTCTGGAGTTCCTGAGTCCTCCGTCAATCAAACAACGCGTCTAATTGTGTGGTTCCTCAAAGTGCCATCCATGGTTTATCTACATTCCTACATTTCAAATGGAATATTGTTCCGCAGGATTTACCTTGTCATTTTCTTTGTTTATCAAGACTGATCTCCTTAATAGTGTATTTGACCTGTGCATTGGAACATGTAATGTTCCTGCTTGCAATTACAGAAAAAGTACCTGTCCTGGCCACTGCCCACAAACCTCAGTGATAATCCCTGCCCAGGGATGCGTACGAGGAATTAGTTCTATTACAAAGGATTAGCTTCAAATTGCATCGACTCACTGACGACTGCCATCAGCCACCTCATGTGAACACATGGCTGTGAATGTAAACCGAAACCCCAATGGAAACTGCCCAAGTGTTTCATGCCCTAACGTCGACAGCTATGCTTCTCTTTAATTCCACAATGCTGCACTACTTCCACTTTGCTGCAATTTGTCTCAAATTTTGATCAGTTCCATATCTTCACCCATACAATGTCTGCAAACGTTAAAAAAGATCCATCAAATACTTCTGAAATAAGTGTTTCAAGCAGTGGCAGTGAACCAGTCCCAAAACCACATATATTCCCCATCCGGGAAACACAGTTACCCATGTACAATATGTTGGAATTTTGTAAGCATGTATCTTAAGGAGTCCAGAGACCCAAACTTCTATATTCCACTTCACACCATACAACAGCTAATACAATACTTCTCAATTGCTATGCCACATTTTGTGGAACATACTTAACATTCTCAAGACTATAAGAGCATTTCTCAAAACAGTTCATGCATATAGCAGAACACTATGGTTAAGCTGCAAAAGCATGTAATTTACTGAATCAATTAGCTTGTGTCACAAAAACAAAAAAGATTCATCAATGAATGTCAGCACCATCAAAATGAAAAGAACAATCAACACATTTTAACCATGAGAATCAAAATGCTTAGATATATTGTCAGTTTGTCAGTGTAAGTCTGCTTGTGAGCTCCAAAATTACAGTATGTACAGTGCACTGTTGAAAGAAACACTCACATGTATTTTTCAGATCTTTCAGATCAGAAGACACAGTACGATAGCAAACAAAAAAGTCACAGCACTGTATAACACAAAAACAGCAAAATGGCAATACAAGGACTACAAAATCAAGTACTGTGGGAACCAAAAACACAACAATGCTGTATCACTATAATTTGTGGAATATATTTTTAAATCATTTTGAAACTTTGGTTAACTGTTTTATATGAGATGCTGACATGATCACACACATATAGTTTTGGATGTAAAATTATTACAATGGGAAAGCTGTTTTGACCAACAAGACTAAAGCAACTGAGAACTGGGCCAAATGATGACAACTGCATAAAACCATTTGCATATATGTACTAAAACATTTGGAAATTAGTATGAATCAGTGAGAAATTATGAAAACAATTGCTGATTTGCAAATGTTAACTGTCATTTGACAAATGTTCCAAAGCAATCGAGAATATCTCAACCGGCATCAAAACACAACCAGTCCATTTACATAACCATAATAATACAGGCTGATATGGAAAAACTGGAAAACACAGAACACCAAATGTCACTTTGCAATGGCCAAACCATCCATGTGAATCCCTGATGAGTGGATATACATCTCTATTCTCAGTTCTTCAACCATCAAATTAACAAAAGTTGTAAAAAGCAGATCTCGTTTGTTTTGACCTGCTTGCAATTATTGCGAAACGCCCACAAATTTTTGTCTTAATTCCTTCTGACTTGTTGAAAAACAGCTATTCTTTTTTCCTGTTAAGCCCATCTCAGCACTGCCATTAATAAAATGCATTTGCTTCTCCCATGTCCATGGCACAAGGGTCTATCTGCTGTTTACGCGCACACAGGCAGCAGACCATGTTGATATTTCTTTGTGGGGACGTCTGGCTGACTCCCATTAAACTGTAATTAAGATCTGTATCCCCAATAACCAAAAGAAAGAGAAAAGTCAATAGCAAAAAAAGAATTATTTTGCATTTTTTGTATTGTTCTTCTTTTAGAAGCAAATGTTTTTTATGACAATGTTGGTTTCTCAAGATTTTTTACCTTTTGGAGGACATCCACTGAAAATGTAAAATCATTAAATTTAAACTCATAGAAAAGACCAGAATCCCAGTATTGAATAAGCAGGTCTGGAAGATGGATGAATGAAGATGATAAAACCAGGCAGCATAAGTGGTCACACACAGACACACACACACACAGAAAAACTCATAACTATACCCAGACATACAGAGAATCCCACACACCAATTCTTTTATTCAGACACGTGTGAACCTACAGACATGGATGCAGATATGTACACTCATACATGCATAAACATAGACCTGGTCAGGTATGTACACACACACACGTACAATAGGTCTTCCTATCTAAATGGAGACCATCTATTCATTTCTATGGGAAAAACCCTAATCCCATTCACGACACCTTTAACCTCTACCCATCCCTAATCTTAACCATAAGTAACCAACCCAAATACAAGATTTTTGGCATTATTACTTTGATTGCATTCACAGATTTTCATAAAACTGTGGTTATTTGAGGTCCCCAAAAGTAGGGATATTTCAGGTTTTACTACACTTTGGGGACAATTTGGTCCTCAAATGTGATCTATGCAAACCCACTCTCACACACACACACACACACACACACACACACACAATCTGAGGAAATGTTCTCACTGGGTTGCCAAGGAAACTAATTGTCATCTGTTATCACAGAATATATGGAGTGGCATGCACAGGAAATCCCAAATCATCTATTAAATACACAGGCACAGGCACAAAAAATCCCAAATCATCGATTAGATACACATGCACAGGCACAGGAAATCCCAAATCATCTATTAAACAGACAGGCACATACACAGGCACAGGATGAGTCTGAGGCAGAAACTGGGAAAAAAAACATCTTTGGTGACGAAACAGCCCATTAGGCAGCCTATCGCCTCACTACAGGACCACGTGAATACGGGCATTCCTGCAATTACCATTCAGCTCACCAACACTCCACTCCACCATTTTACTAATGCTAAAGAAGCGCACAATGGAAATGTCGTTGGTCAGATATTCTCTAACCTTTCACCCAACATAAATCTTCATTGTAATCTTTATGTTCATGCTCAGTCTGTTCAGTCAAGCAGTATTTTAGCACCCTGCAAAATGACTCCAGCAGTTCCTTGCTTTAACAGGATTATCAGGCTGAGGTCGTGAGAGCAGAACGTGCCCCGGCGTACAGCCCGGTACCTGTGTCCCGGCGTACTGCCCGCCAGCTGTGTCCCGGCGTACTGCCAGTCAGCTGTGTCCCGGCGTACTGCCCGGCAGCTGTGTCCCGGCGTACTGCCCGGCAGCTGTGTCCCGGCGTACTGCCCGCCAGCTGTGTCCCGGCGTACTGCCCGCCAGCTGTGCCCCGGCGTACTGCCCGCCAGCTGTGCCCCGGCGTACTGCCCGCCAACTGTGCCCCGGCGTACTGCCCGCCAACTGTGCCCCGGCGTACTGCCCGTCAGCTGTGTCCCGGCGTACAGCCCGGTACCTGTGTCCCGGCATATTGTCCAGTAGTTGTGCCAGAGACATAATCATACTGCCATAATGCCTCCCCCATAAGAGATGACAGCCTCATGAATCAAGCGAATTAGAAACAACTAATGAGATCAAAGATCCTTCATGTATATAACACAGATGCTTTCATTCCCGCTTGAAGCTGTAATAAACTTGAAATATTACGAAACAGCCTGGAGATGTTGCCTTTATTGCAGCAAACAGAATGTAAGCTGGCAAATGTCACAAGCTGCCAGCAAACCTGAGAGCATCTCTCTCATGCACACGCATTGACAAAAACCATTCTGGTCAGTAATAATTACAACTGTGGATTTACACTTCCAAGGCTGTCAGGAATAAGGTTCAATGTGAGAGAGCATCTACCCCTTTTTGCTACTGCTTGGTACTTTAGCTTAAAAACAAAAGGGCAGAGGCAATGTTTCAGCTTAATGCAAAGCATTTTTATATGTGCAGTGTATATAGGCAAGCATGGCCTGCAATGGACTGGCATCCCACTGTATTCTGGCTGGAATAGACTGAAGCACTCCCCTATGGACCTGTACAAGAACAAGCAGTCAGTCAGTCACACAGACAAATGACAATGTGTTATGTGATGTGTTTGAACCCCCTATCTTGGAGCCATGCCAGATCTTCTATGCAATCACTTACCCTTCCCCGATCATCCTCACCTGATTACTTAATTTACCTGTTACCCATGTCTTACACAAGCAGTTAAATATATTAGCCGTGTCTGAATTCAGGGGATACATCCTTCGAAGGCCGCAGTCTATGAAGGTGTTGCCTTTGTAGGCTGTGTTTTTCGAAGGTCGAACAGAAAGCTCTGTCAAATGGGATGCTGATGCGGTTGGCCTTAGAGGGATGCTGCCACTAAATTTAGACACAGCCATAGATTCAACAGGAAGTTGTGAGTTACTGTGAGTTACTCTCCCTGCTGAATGGCTTCTTTGATTTTGCTGATCTGTTATTGGATCTGAATGTTTCTGTAGCTGTTCCTCGCCAGTGTGGTTTCTAATGTTTTTGCCTAAATATTGACACTATGATTTGCATATGGTATTCAGCTACTGAAGAAATAAATGGCAATGAATCATTCCACACCTAGATTCCACACACAATGCAAGTCAAGTATCAATCTCAAACCTTAAACACCAGCTTACTTTGGGAAACTGGAAAAAACATGACCAACTTTCAGATCCGTATCATTAATCATTGAACTAATAGCTGACTTTGACAATAAATCCCTCTTTACTCACAGAAAAAGTCAATTCTGCTTGGGGCAGGAACAGCATACAGTACACTATTTTCAGCTATACCAGTATTGAATTAAGTGAAGGTACCTTTATGTATTTCCGCAATATTGTTACCAATCATTTTATTTTCAAAAGTTTCTCATTGCAAGAATGTCAACATTACATTAACATTACAAATGTCATAACCTAAATGAAAAATGATTAAAGTGAAGTGAGAAACTGTAGCAAGGCAGGTAATCCTGAGATACAGATAAGCTGCGGTCAACAGTACTGCCAGGTATTAACAAAAAGAAGGTCTGCTCTGGAAAGCAGGCAGCTTGTAGAGAGTGTGGGCAGGGTCAGGTTCCAAAATGGCATGATTACAAACATGATGCAGTGTGAATGCTGTGCAAACTCACATCTAGCACGACACAGCTAACACTGATGAATTAAGACTAGAAAAGCAAAAGATGGAGGGATGAGGGAGAGATGGACATCAATGATACACTTACTGTGTATATTGCTAAAGACATGGCTTCTGTCCATTAACTTGGATCTGTGATAGCCAGTCATAAATATAACTCTGAGAATGCTTGAACAAGAAAGGGCCATTAGTCCTGGCTGATAAGAAAACCAGGCACTGAATGCCTAGATGGCAGGGCACTGATAGGTCCTCAAATAGGTCAAGAAACCACTGGTTCCTCTACAAGAATTCACTGATTCCTTGCCAGGTAAAAGCCTCATTAAAGCCATAAAAAGAACAATCCAAAAGCCCTAAAAACATTCAGATTCAGAAAACGATGACCTTTTCGATATCCCGCAGCTATTAGACCAAGTATATTAGCAGCAACATTGTGGATTACATTAAATAGCTAAGCCTGAGACACTGCTGAACATCCCACATCTCCTCAGACAGAAGCAGCAGTCCAGCTGGAAGAACCTCCAAAATCCAAGAAAACATATGGTAACTGCTTCAGGAAGAACCTACAAGGTCCAGCAGCTGCACACTGACAGATCAATGAAGCAGAGATAGATGTATCTGCAGACGTTCTTGCTGACAGTGAAGCAGATCCCCTGGATGGGTGTAGAAGCCATGAATAAACTTTAATAAAATAAAAGTGTGTGCAAACTAGTGAAGCCATATTTGAGCATCACAGCTACCGGCACAGCTTCAGAAAGAGCACTGAGCAGTGAGGGAAATGTGGCTGCGTGTCTCAGAGCTTCCCTAAGCCAGACGCTTTCGATAGGCCGGTCTTCCTGGTACAGAATCTGTCAAAGTACAAAAGTGCACATGCAGATACGATCATATCATTTGCCATTCCTCTGTGAGGCTCTGTTCAATATTAATTACTTGTTCATACTTGTAGTGGAATCTTGTATTTTATATTTATAACCTGAACACTAATCAATTATTATTTGGGAATGAATGAGCAGTCTTGCCAACTAGAAGTGACCAATGTTCATTATGGTGAGGCCATAGGTTAGGAAGCAGTTCTTGTGCCCAGATCACAGATGTGTGTGAAGAATGATCACAGCCTTTCCTGACACTCTATTATACCCCTTATCTCAGCTTAATGTTCTGCACCCATGAACCTGAGACAGAGGCTTGAGGGCCTCTTCACACCAGTAAACAAGGGCGCTGGAAGCTGACGATCTCCATCCAGGTATACAGCTGATGATCACATGGGCTTTCTGAGTGTTTAAAGAGTCTTCAGGTCTGAGACAGAGGCTTGAAGGCATCTTCACACCAGTAAACAACGGTGCTGGAGGCTGACGAACTCCATCCAGGTATACAGCTGGTGATCACATGGGCTTTCTGAGTGTTTAAGCATCATTTATGTGAATGTGATGAGTTTCGTTGGGAGTTTCATATCACGCAATGAACACGACGTATCAAAAATACACAAAATGCGGGGGAAAGCTTGAGGGGTGCATTAGCATTTGCATTGAATTTGTGTGCAAATTATGCAGTTTGCATTAGAATATCAAATACTGCCAAATACCATTAAACTGTCAACATGGCCCAGCCAAACTTCTCCCATAGCAATGGAGCAGCCCTGCACACACAAGCTAAACTGTAAAATCGCTTCTCAATCCATCCTGCTGGGATGAAGTGCCCATGGACAGTCTGTCCTCTGTCCACAAACTCAGCTTCGCTGGCGGGAAACCAAAGAGGGCTATATCAGCAAGTCAATGGAAGGTTAAAATCATGAGTCTGCTGCCGATCTCATACTGATTTGGATCTGATCTCGTATGATTATGGAAACTACAGTAAATTACTGATGCATCTGTGTGAAATATACAACTGCTTGTTCATTTATTGTTTGTTAAAGACATGACTACTAAAAATGTCAAATCTATTTCCATAAATGATAGATACACCATAAAATTGCACCAATGACATAAAGAACATCATTAAATGCACCTTACCCAAGAAGATTTTTTCCTATTTTGTTATATCTTAAAGACCACAGAGAAGTCATTTTCAATTACCGACTACTGAAATGTATTTTTTTATATGCTGACATTTAATTTGATGCCACAGGGTCTGTCAAATAAATGATAAGTTTGAACAGACATATGTTGCCATCAATATTGTCATTTGTCTGTGTGATAATCTGAGTATTAAAGACAACTAAATGATTACCTGAGATGATTCAAAGACTGTTAAATATCTGCTTTTGGAAAATTAAAAGGACAAAAAGATCAAGAGGTCAAGAAAAAACCTGGGATTTTGTGATATTCAATATTAGTAACATGAAAAAGATCACCGTGTTGGCCCGCAACTCATCATTAATCTCCTACCACTAAAATGATGGACAACAGAATCCCTCTGGCAGAATGAAAACATAGAGCCCAGTAAGCAGGTAACCATAGGGAAATTTTACATATGGCCTTGTTTTTTGTCGCATCTGAACAAAGTACCTGGAAGCCATTGGAGTTAAAAACTAAGATCAAACCAGCTGCTTTTGTGAATGAAACAAGCTATTCGACACATAATCTAAGCATCTGACCACAATAAACTCTACAGCCTGAAAAAAACAGGCAGTTCCTCACTATATAAATTATGACATTATTACTGCCCTATTTTGATCATTTTCTAATACAGCACATGCCCATGGCATTCTTATCTTAATTGTTATTTTTTTTAATAGTCACTTCTGTTTGTAATAGAATTTCTTGTTAGGTGCTTTGGGAATGATACTATGTAGAAATAAAATGAACTGAACTCAAGTGTGATTTGTATACTGGATCTACTGAAGAACTAAGGGACAGAAAACAAGCATATGGTCTAAGAAGGTCTGAGGAGCCTTGACAAGCCATTCACTGATGCCACACAGAGGCGGCTGGGGGGCACCAGGGCCCAGCAAAGCAGGGTACTGCCAAGTCAGGTTGATGGAAGCTGGCAGGGAATCCAACCCAAGCCACCACAGTCTCAGGGCTCAGGGCCCTGCTGTGAAACCCAGTAGGGGGCACTGTACAGAGGAGCAGTTGATGGATGGAGGAAGAGGTGTAAATAGGTAAAAAGAAACATAGGGAATTACAGGAGTGATGACCTGCATGACCTGAATATTAAGTGTTCCCATCTCTTCTGCCTGACCTGAACTGGACTCTCCCCCTTTCCCAAGAGCCTCTTATCAGACAGGCACACAGTGTTGCATAAGCCGATATCACCATTTTTCTGAAACCTCCCCTACGCAGCTCAGAACAAGGTGCATTATAGGCAACAGCTAGTTCTGGATTAGAGTGAAACAGAGGATGGAACAGAATAAGCTACTTTTCTCTATGCACTCAGCTGGAAGCAGGTTGTGTTCACACAGATACTGAGCTGCGTGTCTCTGTGTGCTAAGCAGGAAGCAGGCTATGTTCACAATGAGATGCTGAGCTGTGTCTCTATGTGCTAAGTAGGATCGATGTATCCTGCCTTTTCACTAAACCATCAATTGTTTGCAAAGTGAAAGAGGGAAGTAAAGAAGACAGATGGGTAGATAGAGGGTAAGAAAAAAAGAGAAGAAAAAGTGGTAGAGAAGCCAGTACAAACTGGAAACATGGAGGGACCGAAGGCTTGAGCTGGCAAATAGAGAGAGAGAGAGAGAGAAGGCACTGCCTGAGAGCTGTTACAGACGCAGTCCACAGTCTAATGGGCAATGACCATTGGTTGGACCAACCTCTTTTCAGTCTGCTTATGCTCAGGTGGTGGCAGTCCTGTTCAATGAGAACGCCTGCCCAGCTTCTCACACCTGTGTATGCTCGCATCAGCTGCATGGTAAAAATGCTTATTGCATGATTGGCATCCCTGTGTGAAGCCGCTGTTCTTAGTATATTAATTGTTAAGTTGGACTGGTCTCCATGCCAGATGAAAGGAGGGTTGGTGATCTCCAGCTGGCCAAAGCACCTGACTAGAGTTGCAATATGAGGGCATTGAGGGGCCTAGCAGAAGAACTCACCCCAAGGGTTTCTCCAGACGGCTGCCAGGGGACCCCACGATCTCCCCCAAGGTGCAGAAAGTCTGGCCCAGGAAGTCCTATGGGAGGCCAGAGCAGATAGAGGAAGATGGTGAGGACAGATGGCAGCCACCTTACTGTGCAACAGTCAAACGAAAGAATCAAGTGAGAGGTGGAGACGTACGTGGAGTTCAGACGGCTTCCGGGGGCCGTTCAGGCAGCAGTGTTTTAGCATGACGGAACAAGATCACGAAACAGAGGAGCATAGAGACACAGAGATACAGAGAGGAGAGCGCAGTGAAGAAAAGGCACTGCATGAAGGGCGTGCGGGCGCAGGGAGGCATGACCGCCCACACAGGAATATCAGTTCAGTCCACTGACAAGGCCGTCTCAGAAATATGTGAATATCGCCCCAGAATACAGTTCAATATTTAAGTATGTGTTACATTTATGGATCTTTTTATCAAAGCCCCCCAGCACCTTCATAAGTGTTAGTCTGAGCTGCAAGCAGAGCATCTAGACTGGAACTAAATTTAATTTAGTGTCTGGGTCAGATGACACAGGTGCTTCCATACATGGTTAGACAGCAAATATTCATAACAACAAGCTTGGTTTGTGACAAAAAGCATAGCAAGACTACAACATCTAATGTAAAGTAGGCATGGACATAGTTATGAGTGTCCAAAGGTGCACACACAGAGGGATTGGCTTCCAAATAGGGAGCATGCGTAAAGAGAGCACAAAACTGAGAAATACCATGTGAGCTTCTGGTGGGCTGTGAATAGCAACTTAACCAGCGGAGGTGTCACGCACTTTACCATAAAATCACTCAGCATGCAGCATGCACATTCTTGTAAGGGCAACACGCAAACACTTTATGGTTTCTCACTTACATGTTTTGACAGATCGGAGCTTTTTGAATCAACATCATATCTGAAATTAAAAGGGAACAAAACAACAAACAGAAGTGGGTATTGGCAAGTAAGTCAAGCAACACGGAATCTGTCCTGATACATCTGACAGGCAAACTCTCACAGATGGGAAGATTGGCCAGTTAGACCCAGAAAACAGTGAAAAACTTCAGCAGCTGTGATTTACATGATAAACTCAGACTGTAAACTAGGAAAGAAGTCCGCATTGGCTCATGCTTGGAATACCTCTCCTCACTACTGAGAGATGACTGTCAGACAGTTATGTGACACTGATCCAGGTATGAACGATACCACAATGATCTTTTTGTTTTGCTACTGACTGAACAATAGGTTCTTGCTTTGTCTGAGAGATTTTGTGAGGCTCGTTCTTTAGTCTTGCTTACACCTGTACCTGTGCATCCATCGGAAGCTCAGCCTAGCTGCACTTATGCAAGCTGACTACTTGACAGCTGTATGTTTGTAGTGTGTGATTTTCCTCAGTCATACACCACTTAGGACAAAAGTGTCTACTAAGTAAACATAAACATAAATGTCTCCTGAGATTCTGACAGTGACACTTTTATTGATGATTATGGTAAGAGGTGTGGATGAGGCTGACATGCTGTGTTACCTAGAGGGATGTGAGGTGAAGCTAACCTGCTCTTTTGATCATTTTAGTTGGAATGAAGTGCAGAGTGACACCCACACCTCAGTATGGTACATTGAAGACCACAATCCATCAGGCTGACTGGAAGTGTGGAATAACAACTTTATTTTGTGCATCCTATAGGGGCATCATCTGACCAGCTTGTAATGAAAACAGTGATGGAACTGGAATCTGTCAAACTCCATTCTCCATTCAATGAACATCCAACATCAGAAAGGAGAGCAGACAAAGGTGCTCAGTGACGGTGCTGGATAATACCTGCCCTGTGCTCCTATTCTAGCATGTGATGACTCAGAGCCCCAAACAGCTGCCATTCAGCAAAGGGAGAATGACAAGGCTGTAAACTCACAGTTTCTTTCTACACAGGAAAAGAAAATGTACATCATGCTCACACTTCTGGTGTCCTCTAACCAGAGCGGTCTCTCCCGGCTATCAGAGAGCCTGTGCAAAGGGGGGTACAGTCTCTCCCGGCTATCAGAGAGCCTGTGCAGAGGGGGGTACAGTCTCTCCCGGCTATCAGAGAGCCTATGCAGAGGGGGGTACAGTCTCTCCCAGCTATCAGAGAGCCTGTGCAGAAGGGGGTACAGTCTCTCCCAGCTATCAGAGAGCCTGTGCAGAGGGGGGTACAGTCTCTCCCAGCTATCAGAGAGCCTGTGCAGAGGGGGGTACAGTCTCTCCCAGCTTTCACTCCTTTCAGAGAGCCGTAATTAAATCATATCCCCCCCACCCCTCCACTCCAACTACTTACACCCGCTCCACAGCACCAATCTGCCTTTCACATTCATGAATGGAGCAAGGCACACCAGCCTGTGTGCCCCCCAGGGACTGTAAAAGGTGGGGGTGTGGAAAAACACGGAAAGAGTAGAAGACGATAAAGTGCAAAAATGCACAATAGGTGTGCCAGACAGAGAAATGTCAGGTCCTATCTGAAAAAAGAAGATACAGAATGAAATGAAGCAGCTGAGTGGGAGCACAGAGACAGAGTGTGAGCAGTACTTTGGAGCAGCTGAGTGGGAGCACAGAGACAGAGTGTGAGCAGTACTTTGGAGCAGCTGAGTGGGAGCACAGAGACAGAGAGTGAGCAGTACTTTGGAGCAGCTGAGTGGGAGCACAGAGACAGAGAGTGAGCAGTACTTTGGAGCAGCTGAGTGGGA
>JAODJW010000116.1:84958-96739 GCA_026777045.1 Hyperopisus bebe
CTATCATTGTCTAAATGTATTTTTACTGTCTAAATATATGTATTCAGCTAGTGTAAACATGCACAATGCTATCACAGTGCGAGGCTGAGACTGAAGCTTTACCCTTTGTTTCTGCTGAGAGACGTGCCGCGTGACTCATTTCCCCGCCCCTACAAGTTATCTTAGGTCGGCGTTCACAGTTTGACTTCTGAGATTCAGATCGAGCTCTAAGTAATTTTCTTTCGAACTGGTTGGTTCGACTTTTAAGAAATTCGAGTTCTAATGAGTTAGAGAACTGAAGTACCACTGTATAAGAAAGGAAAAGGAAGATGAGAAGCACATGCTGTCATACCAGCATGACACACACTGTGCATGTATAATGGCATAATGATGAGGGCCTCCATGTGCTACAGGGGACCCTTAAGATTATAATGGAGCCGAAAGCTGTTGTGACGTCGTGGTACAACATATTACTCATGTGTTTATGGTGATGCAGGTGTAAACAAACCCATTGGACTGCCAGTTGTCTAAAAGTACAGTGCATACATTAACAGTATGTACAGTGCATAATAAACAATTATGCTACTGGTTAATGTAGTTACTGTACTGTACTTTTTATTGTTATTTAGGCTACACCACATAGCCTAGGTGTGCAGTACATCATCCCATCTGGGTATGTGTTAGGGTTATGTTCTCACAATGACGAAATCGCCTAACAACACATTTCTCTGAACTTATCCCTGTCATTAAGAAATGCATGACTGTACATGACTAATTGCTACTTCACTTTAGGCACAAGAAGCATCCCAGTTAACAACACAGCATCAGACAGTTCATCATTCTGATCACTGTTCTGTGCCTTTTATGTGCAGTCAAATAACTCCTGAAAAGTCTGGAAGCTTCATAACAGTCACATCTGTTAAGTAACTGCATAATAGATATGCAAAGATAACAGAGGCCATTTTTTGAGGTACTGTACTTAATCACATGCCATCTCCAAGAAGCAGGGAAAACTCTGTGCTGCAGGGACTCTGGGCACTCTGTGCTGATTCCCTCCACCTGCCCCTCATTAGAATCTGACAGCACATATGTACAGTATGCGTTCTATTCATTCTGACCCGACACACCTCGCCTGACCACTGGCACTAATCCTGTCTCCAGCACTCCTCACCCTCCTCTTTCTCCGTCTGCCCATCACACAGTCCCATTTGCTGTCCGATCCGCAGTCATCCTGTCACCGGCACTCCTCACCCTCCTCTTTCTCTGTCTGCTCATCACACAGTCCCATTTGCTGCCCGATTCGCAGTCATCCTGTAACCGGCACTCCTCACCCTCCTCTTTGTCTGCCCATCACACCGTCCCATTTGCTGTCCGATCCGCAGTCATTCTCAAATTTAAGTTAGCATTAAGCTAGTAAATACTATCAAGTGCAGCTTTTAAGACATTTTCTGTAAATCTGCACATTATGTTCTTTTGTTGCATGTATATTTTAAAGTGTTTCTGCTAATTGTCTTGTACTTCATGTTTGGCATCAAACCACAACCAATTCTGATATGTTTGTACATATTGAAAATAAAATAAGAATAAGAATAATAATAATTAATACTTTCTTGATCCCCGTGGGAAAATTGTCTTTTTACTCCTCCCCCAACTTGCTCTCTAAGTGAGGGCCAGCTGACTGCAAAGGGCAGCCACCCATAGCTGCACCCAGGGAGCTGAGAGTCAAGGGCCTCGCTCAAGGAGCAGCAGATGTGTCGAGGCTGGGCTCGAACCAGCAACCTTCCAACCACACAGAGACTTAGCCTGCTGGGCCACACACTGCCCCCTAAAAAAACCTCAGAGTTCTGAGTTCAAATTAGCACTACCAGAGTACAGAAAACTTCACATTAGTGTAAGGCTAGAATACTTTGAACACTTCATGCTAAGGTTTATTAAGTTTTAATAAGCATAAGCACAGAGTAGCATGAGAAGCACAGAGGAGTGAACATAGAGCCTTTTGTACAGTGGAGCAAATCTCTGGTAATACTGATATCACCCAGTACCCCAAGGTGTTCTAATTGATTCCTCTCTGTTGACAACTTGTACTTTGTCCCAAATTAATTATTCAGTTTCAGAATTAGGTGTAAAATTGTATTAATGATGCATAAATCACCATGTTGCCACAGAGCCACCGGCCTTACTCGCTGGAAGTTACACCCTGGGTGGTTGGCATTTACATCCATCCATCCATCCATGTTCTGTAACTTCTTTTCCTATTCAGGGGTGCAAGGAGTCCAGAACCTATCCCAATAGCTACAGGCACAAGGCAGGGGACAACCCATTACAGGGCATTTAAATTTATCTCATCGTGACACTCAGGAGCATCAAAAGTATTATATTCAGTGCAAAAAAACTAAGCGCATAAGGAGTGTAAAGGAGGTGTTTGGGTAGGGCTGCCGAATGTCTGCCACTGGCCTGGGGACTAAAACATCTCCAAAGCCCCCACCACCTGCCATTTTGTAGGTCAAAAACAATAAAAATACACCTGCACTTGATGATCTTCCTTTATCTAATCTCAAGTAATGCCAGATATAAGCAGAAACTTAACAAGGCTAGTAAATGTGATCCATACTCGGTATTGAGGCAGCTTTTTGTAGCTCTGCAGCATTGCAGTGTGGCCGACACCCCCGACCTGAAGCATTGACATGCAAGAATGTAACTTTGGAATGAACATTGGCGGTCCCCACCCATTCATCATGAAAATCTGATTATTTGGGAGGGATGTATTGGCTGATTCTGATTATTAGGAGTTACAACCCCCACCCCCATAACTTGCGTCTTTATACGGGCATAAGGAGTTTAAAGTTTATAAAAGTTTAGATGCATACAAGTATTTCCTGGCTGGACACATGCACAGGGCCGGTGTATGGGAAATTCCCAGAAAAGATCACTTCCCATCATATCAAAGGTGAGAAGTTATATCTTATTGATGCTACAATGTCTAATGACAGACACACTGTATGTAAAACAATTGAGTGTAAATCAGTTTTGATATCGGCCAAGGGCTGGGCGATATGGTAATATATTTTATCATGACTTTTATCATTATATTTATCATTGATGATCATATATTTCATCAATGATACAATTCAAGTCATAATTTCTTTACATCAGTGCTCCGTTTTCACTTAAAATTGCCTTAGAATCACCCTTAAACAGGTTCAGAACATAAAAGGTGACAAATTAAATTGACTACAAACTGAAATCTAATTTTAATAAATCATACCTATCAATAATGCACAAAGGCATGTATTCAGAGGGCTGCCAAGTCTCCCGGCTGACCACCACAATCCCTGCATTTTGCTGGGTCTGCTGGAAATCTATGAAATGTTAAACCAGGTTTATCACTTCTCCAACGTCACAGGCATATTTAACAAAAATTTGCTCAAAAACTAAATATGTTCCTGCTTCTTTTTCTGTGTTGTAAGGCGCTGCTTTTAGAAAGACCAGCACTACAAGAGCAAGCCAAACCATTTTTTGCATTACAGGGAGGGAAAGTAAAATTTTTATTGATCACAATGTCAAGGAAAATTAGGAAGATAAAAATAACGAGTTTTTAAGTGATTCAGAAATACTATAAAAAGGTTTCACAATTACGTATTTTTGGCAGATCATTTAAAGGTTAGTGGGCCCTTTTGGCCCTGCCTTGACCCAGTTCCCCGCCCTGTTGGCCAAACTGGTTTGAGGTAATTTGAATAGATAATGTAAAATGATCTGACTGGATTTTCCATACATTACACTGCAATTCATGCACTGAATTGAGAGTCAAAGCCCCTAACGGGAACTTAGGGGACCATACAGCATCCCTGCCTGTGGTGGGATGCAACACGTCTTCATGATGGGCACAGGTCTGCACGCCAGCAACTGCTAGGGGTGAAACGATGCACCATGGCACAATATTTCCTAATGCAAAAATATGACAATATGCATTGTAGGTAAGGGTGTAACAGCAGCATAGAATGAAATCATTTATTAATGTTAATGCAAGAGACCACAATAGGCATAATCTCAGTTTTGCTTTGAGATTTTTGCATTTTGCACTAGAGTCTGCAGAATAAGGGAAAAACTGCAAGAAAAAAATTTATGGTTGGAGAACAGCTTTTTGCAAATATATATGCCTAAAAGGAATAAAAAAGGACAGTGAGATTGTACTCTGGTTTTAATATCTTGTTGGATATATCGTGAGCGCATTGGACTGTGAGCCCTAAATTTGTCTATCAAAGCAAATTGTGAATAGTCTGTTTTGTTACACCCCGAACAACTGGTAAGCAGTGGTCTTGCATCCCATCTTCTGGATTATCAAGTTGGACTGTTTGTCCCCAAGGCGTCGGTCTGTCTCTTCTCAGCAAGGTTGCTGGGGTCACAGCAGCATTCGGTGACGAAGACTCATTAGCCAGATGTTCAACAACTAATAAAATGGCCCAAATTAAGACAATTATGACTCATGTTATAAAACTGAGCGCACTGGGGTCAAAAATTAGATTTTCAGCCAAGATAAAAAATTATTTACGTAAAATAAGGATACCCAATGTGACACTAAGGCTAATCGAACGCCATTCCAAATGATAACACTGATGGGATTAGCACTGCACACTGCCACATGCAAATTCACATAAATGCATAAGTGGTATAATAAACGATGTATCTCTCATTACCTTGCGGATCAGCTTGTCTCACTTTCCCACTGTGCCGATATATTTTTATTGCACACTAATTTAAAGAAAATGTTCCTTTAAGAGTGCTTTGGCCTGGCCTTGCTTTAAAACTTTAGGGTTACATGGCAGGCGATATTCCTGAGTTTATGGAAACCTCATGTTGGCATCTATCTTTGCCAGTTCAACAGGAGATGGTCGTCATGGAGATGATGTATGAAGACACGATGGTGTTCCCGCCTTCACTGACAAGCGGGGGGTGGATTTTGGGGTTTGCACTTGTGTTGTGAATTTCACGCTACATTACTTTTTTATTATATGCCATTTTGAATTTCATATTTGCCTGAAAAAAATGTAGAAGTAACCCTTCAGCAGATTCTCACAATTTCATGGCTGCTGCACACTAACCAATTTGGTCTGAAATTCAGTTTTATTGATCTGAGAGCAATGATTGTCCCCCATAATTGGAAATACTTTTTTGGAAAGCTTTCTTAATTGTTTATCCAGTATGTGCTTTCAGCGTATGCAATGAAAACATTTCATTTACTATTAAATACCTGAAACCAAAAGAGAAAAGCATTTCACAAAAGGAGAGTAAGAGAGAATTCAGCTGTGAAAAGATGCCAATTTGATTGCTATCAGAAAATGGCATGATAGAAAGCTCTACTGCTCGTGATGCACCAGAGATTAACCCAGCCTACATATCCACACAAACAGGTGGCAAAGTAATGGCAGAAGATGGGGATGCTGGGTGACAGCCACTCTATGACACTGCCCCACACTGACTGACCCTGTAGTACTGCCTCCATATGTAAACATTCGGTTAGCCCTGAAGTGCTCCGTAACTTGCCTTTGCAGCCACTTAGCACTTAACCTGTACCCAGGGATCACAGCTCCTGCCAGATTAAGGTAATCTGCGGGTCTTCCTCAGCCATGGTGATGACGATTTAATATATTTATGGTGTTTTAAAGTTGCTATTATTAGCTTGTTGGATAAGTCACTAGGGCAGGGTTCCCCATGGAAAGTCTCCAGTGAAAATTGCAGGAGCAGGAAATTACACAGGTGCTGAGATTGATACTGCCAGTTACGTGCCAAAGCACGGCTCCTGGAAACCACACAACATAAAACTAGCCAGACCTTCAGAGATACTCAACTGATAAGGAAATTACAGAGTAAAAGAAAGGAAAAGGCAGCAAATTTGTCAAATTGTGACCAACAATCTGATTGTGGCGGCCTGCATGATGACCTTTATGCCAGTGATTGGATATAAATTTCTGACAGACACACTGTCGACTTAAGTCTGGAATTTCATCAACAAGAAGATGCTAAACAAGGGGGGTAGGGTGGGGGGGTGGCGGCTTGTCATCTGAATATTGAGCTCTGAAGCTTACATGATGAACAGCGACAGTCAGCTGTTGGTTATACTGCCCCTGGCTACACCCCTCCGCAGTTGCACGTAAATGTACTCATGAATGTCTGACAAAATCAATACTGACCTGTTTGGTAGTGGATCCAATTATTGTCAAAATGACCTAGAACCGCTGCAACTGACAACTGAAATGCATATGCAGTGAGGTCCTCCCCATTGTAAATATTTATGAGCAGATTTACAAGGAAACTGGTCACCTGCCAGGTAGCATTACGAAGCATGCATTGGTCCCAAGTGCACTTTTTGCAGCCTGTGACTAGTTAAGGAGGGTGCCGTGTGCAGCTCACACCCACTGTGCCAGTGATTAGAAGGTCGCTGGTTGGAGTCCGACCTCGGCACAAGTCATGGTATGTCTCTTCTATTGTAAGCCACACCAGGCCCGGTGATTATATAAGAGGAGTAAGAAATGAAGCAACTAGGGGATATAAAACTACAAATAAAACTGTCCAAATTATCCCTCACCCCTATATATTTGCCTATAAATAAATGGCATTATGCTGAGTCAGTATAGCACGCTAAGACATCACCCACAACACGTATGCACGCAGTTAGCCAGAGAGACAGTATTAGAGCAAAAATGAGCGCAAAGTGCACAAGCAATAATCCATATGCACGCAGTTAACCAGAGAGACAGTATTAGAGCAAAAATGAGTGCAAAGTGCACCAACAATAACCCCTGATTTTATGTAGGTTTTTCAGGTAAGAAGAGGACAAATAGTGACTAAAGCACTAATTCCCAAAAAGAGGATCAATATGAAAAATGCTGAAATGCAGAGATAAGGTCAACCCACAGGCTCCAGTATAACACCGATTCAATAATATTAACCCACAAGCTTGGGAGGAGGTGGCGTTTTAAATCAAAAGAAAAGAAAATCATTTCTTTGCAAAAAAAAAAAAAAAAAAAAAAAAAAAAAGAAGTGCGGAGGTATGGGATGAACTTACATCGCAGCGAAGGCAAAGCATTCAGATTAAAAGGTCGGCACTAAAGAAGATTCTCCAAATATACTTTCATGAACCTGCAAGTGCATTTGGTGTCATACTTATTGTGTTTCTGCCATCCGTGTGGAGGTGTGTGTGTGTGTGTGTGTGTGTTTATACACTTACCTCTTTCCACTGCTTAGTCTCCGCCTCCTGTGTGTACAGGACACAGACTAGGGACAGCAAGGACAGGTTAGAGCAAGTCAGAAGCATGTCAGGGAAGGATAAGTTCAGCAAGCAAAGCCCACGGACATATCTGTTAGGAAACACACGAACAATGAATCCCAATAACAACTGCTTTACCACTACAGTTAACGTATTAAGCATTCGATTATACAGTATTAAATCTTATTCAGAAATACAGTGTAAGATATGTATTAGCCTTTCCCCATAATTATAACAGTGATGAAAAACAAAAGGTTTGTCTATGTAATTATAGGTAAGTCTCTGTTTCGACATGTACTGTCCTCCCTTGGTATCTGTGGGGGACTGCTTCCAGGACCTGCTGTGGATACCAAGATCCATCTGCCTAAATTCCTTATATAAAGTGGTGTGGCAGGGTATTTACATTAACTTATGCACATCCTCCTAAAGACATTATCTCCAGATTATTTATAACTGATACAACGTAAATGTGATGAAGACAGTTATATTGTATTGCTTAGGGAATAATGATAAAAAAGAACAAATGTCATGCACACAACACAAGTGCAAACGAACAAGACAAGAGGCAAACAATGCTCTTGGAACAAGTTTTGCTTTTTGGAACTTTTAGGATTTCCGATCCGCAGCTGGTTGGTCATGGGCAGAGGAACCCGCGGGAGTTTAATTTGGATTCATTCATCCACCCCAATAAATAGACCTTTGTATGTAATTAACTGCCCCACTCCCAAACTGTCAAACTGTCTCCTATTCCCTTGGACATGATGAAATCCAAGCAGTCCCATGCCATCTTCCTCCTGGAATTCTTAGCCAGACCGTAACATGCAGTCTTCCTCCTGGAATTCTTAGCCAGACCGTAACATGCAGTCTTCCTCCTGGAATTCTTAGCCAGACCATAACATGCAGTCTTCCTCCCGGAATTCTTAGCCAGACCATAACATGCCGTCTTCCTCCCGGAATTCTTAGCCAGACCGTAACATGCCGTCTTCCTTCCGGAATTCTTAGCCAGACCGTAACATGCTTGCCTAAGCTCCAGTGCCTGACATTGTGCCTGATTCTAAACTTCCCATGATCCTGCAGCTCATCTGCAGTTAACGTTACAGGCCTGGATAGTTGTCTCTCTGCTGTGCTGAGAATCATTGCCTTTAAATAACGTGTTTTGCCTTTGTAATAGCAATATTCATCTGCACTTAGGAGTGTAATGGGTTCTTGTCTAGTTTGATGCCTAATATTGTGGCAGAAAAATAAAATCAACATCCCCAATAGCTCCTAGTTAAGCTACTTATATAAAACTCCGGACATCGCAGTTGGTGAGCAAAGTACTCTTTCTACACTATATCTCTCAGTGAGTGTTGCATATTATGTTCATGTCCTTTACTACACAATAAACAAGTATACTCAAATTTTACATAATTATTACCCTGCTTTGTGCCATCTCAATGTGACCCAGCCAAGTACTGGATATGAAGGATAGATGGCTGGATGGATGGAAGGATGGATGGATAGATGGATATATTAGTACTAAGCCCTTGGTTCAGATGTATTCCAGCATGTTAACTGTGCCCCAGGTGATATGACCAAGAAACACAAAGCACATTGACAAGTAAACAGAGAGAAGAAAGAAAAGGAATCTCTCCGGGGATGCATGCAGCCTTTGACCTACTGAAGAGGCTCCATGCCCTGGTCTGATTCTGTAGCACCACCCTGTCATTTACAAAGTGCCATGTTTAAAAAGATACTGCTGGAGAAGGAAGCAGCATACAGGCCTTGAGGGCTCTGCCACTGGCAGTGTCACTGAGCACCTGTGGCATTTGTTTCCGTTCCGCCCAGGCCATGTGTGTCAGTGTCCGCGTGTGTATCTGTCTGCGTGTGTATCTGCGTTTGTGTGTATCCGCGTTTGTGTCAATGTCTGTGTGTGTATCTGTCTGCGTGTGTGTCTGAGTCTGCCTGACTACTCTGTGTGGCTAGTCTCTGGCTCCACCCCACATTCTCATTCTCCCTTTTTTTTTTTCTTAAATTATGTGTTGAATATGTGCGAGTTCCCTTTTGTGGACTGGCCTCCTGTCCAGGTTGCACCCAGGGTTACTCGCTACTCCTCATACAGACCCAAGCATAAAACTAAATGTAAGTCGTTACTGAAAAATGACAGAGAGATGAATGGATTTATTTCAATATAATTCTCTCCATCCATCTTATTCAGCACAGAGCAATGGTGAGCCTGGAGTCTTTCACAGGAAGCACAAGGTACAAGGCAGGGGGTTATAAAGTAGCTGTTCAAGATCAATTAGATTAGAAAAAGTTATTCACTAAAATCATATTACACTGGAAAATCCAAAAGAAAATAGTAATTAATGGGGAAAATGATTATAAAAACCTGCAAGGAAAATATAAGGAATTAAATGTAACTTTAACTTAATGACAATGAAGGTCATTACTCTTTCTTTAAAAATTAATAAATATAAAATTCATTTATTTAAACAGAGACAGTGCACAATAAAACATAACCTTATACAAAACAAGGAAAGCTGCATTGTACCAGGTTTTAGCAGGTATTGCTATTTTCTGCCCATAGCCCCTGAGCAGGTAGATGGAATGTTAAGTTAAATACAGAATAAGATGTGAATGGTGTATACAATACAGGTCATAAAATTGTACAAACCCATCTAATCACTACAATTTACGAAGTTCGTTCAGGACTGTGAAAATTGTTTTAAAAATCATAGAAAAGTGAACCCAAAGCCAGAAAGAGAACATGCGTTAGCACAAACCTCTTTTCGCATAAAAATGTTGGGATTTACTGAAGAGGTGCGATGAAAAGTTAGTGCCAGTAAAGGCCTTGATACAGTTAATTTTGGAGTTCACTTTCAAAGGGAAAAATTTGGGGAAGCAGAGAATTTAAATGAATCATATGACATGATTTACCAATAGCACCAATATTTGACTGTTCATCCATAGAAACTAACATCTAAGAAAATACAGCTTGTGTTAGAGTACTTGCAAATATAATACAATGCTACTTATTTAAGTGAATCAACATACGCTGTCATTAGATACACATTTTTCAACTAGAACATACAGGAGCTCCCATTTTATAAGTGTTTTTATAAGACACCAGTCAGAAGAAGGCCCCAGAAGAGCTACCTTTCACAAATGTATAAATGTATCAAAAATTGACTCACGTGGGTCAGATTTGGAGAATGTGTCTTTATCTAAAAGATTCCTAAGGGGAGAAAGAAAAGCAGAAATCAGTTAATCATCAGCATTAACTGCAACATCACCACAGTATTTCCACAATTTTGAGTTTAATATTCTGAATGGGGCTCTGCAGGTGCTATGCATTATGGGTATCCAGGTTCCTCCCTGAAGTGGACTGAGTGTACTTTCAGTCTGTTCCCAAGATTCAATGTTAAGTGAAGGCACACCTTCATTTTGGCACAAAGTGGACTATGATCTAACTGGCACACAGATTTCCACGTTGTATGTATTGTGTTATATGGAAATTACAGAAACATATGCCCCTGCTGTTTGCCTTCACTTTGTTTTGGTGCATTCTTATCACATCCTTAGTTCTCTCAGTGTCTTTCCGGTGTCGACTCTGTTCATGCCCTTTCCACATGGCTTTCCGATTTGTTATGCCACCATCGACCCAGCCCCGTCCACTTCCCCCTCTCAAAAACTTTCCATGCCTGGTTGCATCTTCCTCTTATTCCCCATGCCCTCTTTGCTACTGGGTCCTGTTTCTTTGGGTAACTTTCCAGTTGCCTGCTTTTCAAACGAGCTTCTTGTGTGAGACTCTCCTCCAATCTCTGTCACCTCACCTCCATATCTCTGCCTCTGTTAGCTCACTTAATTAGAATTGATAATCATCTTCAGTAAGAAAAAAATAAATCCCACTCTATTCCTAAAGGGCAAAAAACAAATTCAAATTCACCATGACTCACTAATTATATTCCACAGATTACTTTTACTGTTTGTTTTCATGTTTGGTTCCAAGGACAGGTGTAAAATGAGTAATCATCATAGCTCTGTTTAACAGCGCCAATAGCTAAAACTGTCCCGCTGCGTACTTCCCTAATTCACTAGTTAAACTCTGTACTCTAATGCTCAGAAAACATCACTGCCTAATTACAATTATCACATTCCAGGCAAGGGTGGATGGTTCATTAAAAAAAATCAGAAAGGAAAACATACTCCTCCAGGCTGTTATCAGCAGGAGTGAGCACAGGGTCTCAGAAGGGCATGTTACGAGGAGTAAGCACAGAGTCTCAAATGGGTGTGTTACGGGGAGTGAGTACAGGGTCTCAGAAGGGCGTGTTACAGAGAGTGAGCACAGGGTCTCAGATGGGCGTGTTACGGGGAGTGAGCACAAGGTCTCAGAAGGGTGTGTTACGAGGAGTGAGCACAAGGTCTCAGAAGGGTGTGTTACGAGGAGTGAGCACAAGGTCTCAGAAGGGTGTGTTACGAGGAGTGAGCACAAGGTCTCAGAAGGGTGTGTTACGAGGAGTGAGCACAAGGTCTCAGAAGGGTGTGTTACGAGGAGT